>LPNX010423279.1:72081-383963 GCA_001517045.1 Pseudotsuga menziesii | reverse complement strand
ATATATTTATTAAGACTAGATTATTTAAGTAAATATATTAATTTCATAAAATTTTATTTTATTTAAAAAATAGGATATATATAAAGACTAGATTATTTAAGCAAGATTTGGGTTTAAATTTTATTGGTTGTCATTATAAATCTAGAATTTATTATCATTATTAATATTTGTTTTGTTTGCTAGAGTATCTGTGATTTGCAAAACTAATCAAGATCATTCAAATTACATTCAGCTTGGGTCATACCAACCTTTAACATGGTTGGATTTTTAAATTACTTCTCCCACTACTTCAAAATTTTAAACTCAAAACCATTTAACAAACCAAACCCTCATAAACCAATTACATTATATTTAACTTACAAAATAATACTTAGCATGAAACTCATAATTCAATTTAAAATCAAATATATTTTTTAAATATATATATTTATTTAAAAAAAAACAGTTCTATCCTACTACCCTTCATAATTCAATTTAAAATCAAAATATACTTTAAAAAAGGAAAAAAAACTATAAAAAAAAAAGATCTATCCTGCCACCCTTCCCATCAAGCCACACCTCAATGAAAATTTAAAACGAGATAAAGAAATGCAAAACCTACATTGAACTATACGCTTAGTAATAAGAATACCTATAAATATATAGGTTGAAATTTAAAGTGACTTACTTTAAAACTTTGAAGAAACCAACTCAAAAATAATGATAATGAGTGAAGTCTAAGAGGCCCACATGAGGATCATGGCTTTGGATGACGACTTACATATTGTACCATTTGAATAAAAGGTATTATATAGAATATATGTGGTTCCTTACTTTACAAAGTGACTAGGATCTCAATGGTTTAGCATTTCCATATTATATTGCATAATTGACTAATAATTTTATGTTTTACATCGGGGTCACTTACAAATTTATATTAAATAAATCACGTGGATGTTCGTGCTTGTCGGTCGGTCGTATTTTTATTTATGCTTGTAGATTTGCTTTTGTGAAAATGCGAGAAGGATTTAGACTTACGTTGGACACCTGTGGATTCTCGCATCGCAAGACAAAACTTTACCCCATGGTAGGGAAGAATTTGCAATTTGCAAACCATAGTAAATAGACTATTAGTGTGGAGCCCCAAGCGGGCAGCTAGAGTGGTAAAGATGGAGCGATGTATCGTGCTCAGTCCAGGATTGATTTTTGGGTTTTTTTTTCGATTCAACCTTGATTCTCTATGGAATATTACGTGGTGTTAGTGTTGTCAGTGCTCGAGCCACTTGCATGACTTGTGTTATTTGGTTGAATGTTTTGTTGGTTTCCTCGATTATTTTCCTCTTCTTCAACTTCCATCTACAAATATAAAAATAAAGTGTAATGAGTGTATCTACATTGCCGAGAAAAATGAAAATGAAAATAGGTAATACATATGAATATAAATTGCAAAGCAACGTACCATAGCAAGAACTAAGTCTTGAATGATACACATTCCTTCAAAACCATATCTCATGCCTTGTTTCAACAAATATTTTGTTGGTTGCATTCAATTCTTTGTTTCCTACAAGTTTTATACCCCATAAAAAATCATATATTTAATATAAATTAATTTTGTTGTTCTATTAATTATAAAATGAGAGAAGCAAAACAACATAGATACTTACAAATTCCACAATTAATTTTTTATATGCCAACATATACTCACAACCTTTACTTAACCCAATGTCAATAAATTCTTCCGATGGCCCTTCTTGTATGTTAACACTTGTTAGAATATATATATATATATATATATATATATATATATATATCACAACCAATATGAAATCTTAAGTTGTTATAAGGAAATCACAACTACTCACAAACTTTGCTATCAACCCATTTTTTCATTGTAGTCATGTCTTATGTGTTGAATGGATTTCATTTTGTTTTCTTTTATGCAATAAAACAATTGAAGATTAACAATTAATGCTAAATTAATTAATTATTCAGATGTACATAATATAAAAAAATCAATGATCCATACATTTGAAGTACATTGCTTAGATGACTCCTCCTGTGATGTGATTATGTCCATTTCCTTACCATCTCCTTGTACACTTTTTTGGACATCCAACCTAAAATATTTTAGATATTATCTCGCTTGTCTTTTGGGATTTTCATAATCTTCCTCAAAATGTAAAATGACATTAAACTATTTTTATGTTGATATGAAAAATAAATATAGCAGAATTAATATTAATAAAGAAATGTTTTGTAGTGGTACATACATATTATATAAAAACATGTTTAGGAACATTATTTTTTGAATGATTATTTTTTGTTGTTGTATGCTTTTGCCATTGCAAGTCTAATAGGAATAATTGGTCATTGATTTGGAAATGCCTTCTGTAGTTTAGATATAACTTGATTCTTGGATTCATTGGATTGATTTACGTACTGTAAGTCGAAAGTGTGTCTGTATGTTCTTTCCACTATATCTCTCATAGTTTAATAAAAAAAAGCTCTCTTTTCATTAACTTCCAGCACTACTCTAGATGAGCTAAGCACCAATTCATCATCATTTATATCTTCCATAAAAAATCTTATGTTCACAATTCCTTATGTTGTAGTTAGTCCTTGCATAACATTCAACATATGCAAATTTGATTGTTTGAAACATATTACCAAATATTCTTAACTACAATATTACTCAAAATTCAAGAAGAAATTCATATTAATTTCTTTTTTATTCACCTGGTTCATCCCTCTGCAACTTTTCCATCAAAAATTTATGCTCTTTTGCACTTAGATTGCAAAGAATCTTATTGAGCTTCCTCATTTTTTGTCTCTGCATGTCACGCGTTAACCAATACATATTAGTTAAATTTACAAATAATTCAAACATATTAATATGATATAGAAATTACAAAGAACTTGCCTTCTCCACGACTTTGGATGTGCTCCCATCATGTTGACTAGAATTGTTGCTCATTAAACACTTATCATACATTTTCTATCAATGAACAACCTGTACCATTAAATAAAGAAACTATTAAGTATATTATACAAAAAAATACATATCTTCAAAATAGAAACAGTGTGTCATTTTAGTGTGTTTGAGTATATGAAAGGAATCGATCCCTATCATACAAGACCACATTGGTGCACCATACTTGAATGCATCGTTAACCACAACAAAATAAAATAGTCATATACACATTTAACAATGTAATTTATTTATTATAAAGCATTGGAAATCAAAACATTGAGCTTTCATAATTAACGCACCGGTGCATTAGCACAAGTTGAACACATTGCCAAATGCATTAGCATTTTTCTAAAAGAATAAAACAAATTAACAGGCCTAACATTACCAATACACTATTATTATAAACACACCAATGCGTTTAAACAACTCAAATGCACCGAAAACTGTGTAAGCATTTTTTAAAACAAAAAAAAAACAGGGCTGACTAGGTTTCATATTCAACCCAATAAGTGGTCCCATCACACCCAATGGATTATATATATAACTACAAGCCCATTAAATCTAATATCCCTAAAAAGAAAAATCGTAATTGTGAAACAGTAAAGGGATTTAAACCATAGTGTAAAATTGTGCAGCAACATAAAACGAAAGGAAGCAATAAGAAAATCTAAATCTAAATAGGAAAATAAATTAACCATGCATTGTGATTAATTGTAATAATTTACATACTTGAAATTTATACTATGCAAGGTTTTGTTTGAGTCAACATACCTTACAAATTTCGATATCCAAAATAATCTGGTTGCTCCAAACTCCTCCTTGATAACTCTCTCTTCGAAAACTCTCCCCTCAAAATATTGGAAAAATAATGAAATAGTGATTAGTTTTTTTAATACATTATAGAATAGTGATTAGTTTCTTTTTCCGTATATGGGAAAATAAACAAAATTATGGCTACACTAGTGCACCTTTATATACTGAGCGCATCGATGTCGATAATATTGAAACTACACAAATAACTATCTGCTATCAAATATAACAGATATTTTCTTTTGCAGGATTATTGTGGATGTTCTAGAGTGATGCATATGTGTTTTAACAACACTCATGCATCTATTTACATGGGACACACTGGTGCGGTTGTTTTTATTACGGTGAACTGGTTTAATTAAAAAGCGTTATTGTAAGATTTTATTCCTTATTTAGGAAGCCTAAAGTAGATATTATTCCATATTTAGAAAGATCAAACTTTGAGATCATGATTCACTCTCAACATAAACAAGAAAGATAATGAGTAGCAGGAGAAACCATGGGTCATGGGTGTTATTTTGATTAAAATAAATGGAAAGTTATTTTGACTCCCAATGTTGAGAAAATCATTCATAACGGACATAATATTTAATGACAGCTTCTATTTTGATGATATGGAATTTCTCTTGGAAAATAATTCAATGGAGCATACTGGATGGATCAAAGGTTCTAAGGATAAGAATCTAAAGGTTCACAAGGTTTAATAGGTGACTAGAAGCCAAGAATTGGGCGCTAACCAAGGGACGAGCAGATAGTTGTCGATCGGTATTTGATCAAACGGTTGAGATGAATAGTGATTGGTAAAGCAGTTGGACGGTAAAGACCGATGAAAGCTGAGCAAATTTGTCGGCCCATCAATCTGATCAATAGTTGAAAGACATGGCACATGGGTCGATGTGATGTATGTTTAAAGTTGTAGAGGCTATAATCACTTTTTAAAAAGTGATATTAAATCCAATGATGGAGATCCATCGCGCATCCGTAAAGTGCATGTCCATTGGAGGGCCCCAACCATGCACAAAAGGGGAAACTGTTGGAACCATGTGTCAATTTTTTATTGGTTGTGCATACTCGAGTAAAATTTCAAAACCACTCAGGAAAGCATGTGTTACCACCCTGGAAACCAGGACAGTTTTCACATATGATGGAAATGTGACCCCATTGGCAGGCCTAGTCATCCTTTTAGATCATGTTATCCAACTAGGCCCAATGTTAGTAGTCACATCACCTTTTCTCCTGGCTAGTAATATCCTATAAAGTTATCTCAAAACCCAACGCCCATTAAAATTAATTTTTGTATGTTTCTCTAGTCATTGTTGTTTGTGCATTCACAAATATCCATGAACCAGAGTTATGAGCACCTTAATATGTCTAGTTAGCATCTAAATTAGTCGCTCAAACAAAGGTCACCATCCACGTCACCTAATTGGATAAACCAATTTAAACCTTCCTATATTCAAATTTTACTATCAGTTAGTAAAAAGGGTTTTACCCTAATCCTTTAGACTGCCAAATTATCCCCGACCAGAGAATTTCAACTACTAAAATGGTCTATCGACCCTCTCAAGTTTCCCCCACGTCCATTGCAGCAGAGAATTTAGCCATTCTTTACCATCAAGCTGATATTAGGGACCTAATAATATGACATTCAAACCTATTTTAAACCTTGGTAGGAACCTACTACAGAGCAACCACAGACTAAGACCCCTAACAGTTATGAAATTCTAACCTAATATGCTCAGACTACCCTCCCATGTTACATTTCCTCGAATTTACAGTGTGGTGCTAGACATACTATTCACCAATCCAAAGAACCATTAAATCCTTCGATGAAGCCATATTTGTCTGTCGTATTGATGTTGAAAGCATTAGAAAATGTTTACTCTACTAGTATAAGAAGACCCCCTACTATTTGGAGAAACAGAGTTAGCCATGCAATACCAAACAATAAGCCCTGATAGTAAAACCATTATCATAAACTATTAGATGGAAATGGGAATGGTAGTTGTAATTGTACACCAAAATCCCCCTTTAAAGACCATCTTCTTCAAGACTGAGGCCATAAGGATAATTTCCCTACTATGTTCCATATTAAGATACAAAAGCAATGAAGAGGTGGATGAGACTGTGTTAGGTTTTCTCTCATAATTACATCCAGTAGAAAGACAAACTCCTAAGTACAATACTCATGATTTCATAGGCAAAAATCTCAATTAGTAGCTAACAAAGTTTCCTGCCCAATAGATTTTCAGTTTTCCCTCTTGTTTATTCTTCCTTTTCCTGCACCATAATTTCAAATATTTTGAAAGTCTAGGACTAAACATGACTGATCAATTAGACATGGATATTCTCGCATATGAATGAAATCCCATTTTTATTAGAAAAAAAAGAAATTATAACTTCACAGAGTTTACAAAGTAATGAGGATTCCCTATGTGGTCAGTCATGGGATAGCTCTTCCAAGAATGCCTAGATAGGGAAAGAATGGTTGTAGTTTACTCTAGAGACCAGAGTTGGAGACTGGTTCCCTTTTGAAGATCATATAGTTATAAGGATTTATGGATTTGAGGGGAAACCCTACAAGCTTCCCATGTTATTGACAGTAAGAGTATTGGCAATGGAATACACTAGAAAAAGACTCTTATCAAATGAGCTACATTTTGGAAGTGTGAAACAACATAAATATTGTTAGTTTTTTCTAGATCTTATTAGCTTGATTAGGATTTTTTTCTGGAAGAATAACAAGTACAACTAGATGCATAATATATAAGAGATACACAAGACACAAACATTTTCATCGGGGAAACCATAAAGGAGAAAAACCTACAAACTTCTTCAGAATAGTAAGATGATCAAAAGCAGTAATAAGAAGTATTTGACAACTATCTATCTCTCCTCCCTTTGTCTCTCTCTCTCTCTCATGTGAACTTGAGAGTGTGAGGTGTGTATAAATGATGGAGAGTGCATCCATGTTTATACCTTTTAAGTGACTGACCAAAAATAAGAATGGGACCCACTTTTCTTCCCTAATAGGGTTGACTTCTCCCAGAGACACTCCAAATACACATTACATGATGTTACACTGGGGACTATTGCCCCGACTTACAACGGAGGATGTACCTCAAGGTCTAGACACAATTAATACATCTCGCAAGGGGGTAAACACATCCCCAATCGGGGTATAGCAACATGCAATGATAATATACATCAGAATATATTCCAAAGTTACAAATACATCAACAGTCCCTCTTAACTAGGAAGGTATTTTATCTCTTCAAAGTCATCAACACATCTAGTCAAGTATTCATCGCGGAGTCATCATCAAGGAGTCATAGAGTAATCATTATATTTGTTGCCATCATCATCTTATTATTTTTATCATCATACCATACTATCTGTCATCAGAAGTTTCTACAGAACCAACCCTTTTTCATGTTGGATGTAGGCCTAGTCTTTTGTCAGGTTTTCATCACATCTCAAGAAACCCATCACGTAGGAACTGTCCAAGACCTTCTTTACATTGCCATGACAATAACCTACTTCTTCTACCTTCTTCTCCTCGTATCCAAATCATCTCTTTTGTACTACACAACACAAAACAAAACACACAAAGCATCCACGATCGACCTGCATTCTATCATAGAACTACTTAGGTGCACCTCTCATGCTTTGTGGTCTTATCATCTCAACATGGGAACACACATATATGGATATATATGTAAGGACTGTTTACGACCCAAAAACCTGCTGCATCAGGACCCTTTACGTTCTAGGTCAACCTCAAGGGATTACATTTGAACAACCTGCATCTAGGATATTTTTTGTTCAGGTAACCTTTAGGGCATATTACATCCGAGTAAGTTGCATACCATGCTAGGTCTCATTTTTACACTCAGACAACCCATGGGGCGTATTAAATCCAAATAACATGCATACCACACTAGGTCTCATTTTTACATTTGGATAACTTGTCTTAGGATTGGTTATGTCCAAGGATAACCTATGATCTTCTCCAGGACTGATTACATTCAGGTACAACCTACAGGAATGATTATGTTTGAACATCTTGTTGCATGAGGATTTTCCCCACTCGGACAACTTGTGTCATTTCCCATGTGAGATATTATGCTTCTGTAACATATCAAGACTGATTACATCCAAGGATAACCTACGAGCTTCGCTAGGACTGATTACATCCAAGGACAACCTACATGACTGATTACATATGAGCCAGTCTGAGCAACCTATGAGATTCTCCAGGATTTTACGCTCATACAACTTGTATCTCTAGCTATGCTATAACACATCACTCCCTCTTTCGAGGAATCTTAATTTGGATCACACCAAGTCTTTCTCTGAAGTACTCAAACTTTACTCTCGCAAGAGGCTTGGTCAACATATTGACTATCTGCTCCTCTATTGCCACGTACTGGAGCTTCACTGCTCCTCTCTGCACCATATCCTTGATATAGTGGAACTTGATCTCAATGTGCTTCGACTTGTAATGGAACACAGGATTTTCAGACAGATTCACGCAACTCTAATTGTCACAAAAGATACAAGTCACATCCAATTGGAGAGCAAACAAGTCAGACAATAGCTTTTGAAGCCACATTGCCTCGCAACTAGGTGAGTAAGAAACAACATACTCGACCTCGATTATACTCAGTTCCCACAGGATTGCTTCCTGCTAAACTAGGAGATCATGACATATCCCAAATTGAAGCAAAAACGTAAGGTGCTCTTCTTGTTAGTTGCGCTACCTGTCCAATGTGAATCAACATAACCATGTAGGTTGATCTTTTGATTCTCATCATATTTAAGCCCATATTCCAATACACCTTTTAGGTACCTTAGTATATGCTTTGCAACTATTAGGTGAACATGTCTTGCATTCGTCAGGAAATGGATCAGGGCGTTTATCGCAAAGCGTATGTATGGTCTTGTATTCATTAGGTACATCAATGAGACAATCATTTGATGATACATCATGGCATCGACCATCTCATATGAAGCATCACTAAGAAGCTTCAAGTTAGATGCCATAGGCATGGGAATTTCTTTTAGTCCATCATTCAGAATCTCTTCAAAATATCCATGCATATTTTCCTTAATGAAGGAAGATCCCATCTGCACTTTGCCACACCTACATGCCTAATAAGTAGTGCATCATACCTAGGTATTTCATCTCGAACTTTGTATCAAGTATCCTCTTTGCATATTCAATAAGTTACCTTCACCTATTAGAAACAAGACATCGACATATAGCAGGAGTATCACTGGTATTATGTCTTCCACCTTGAAGTAGAGGTTAGAATCTACTTTATTCTTGGTAAATCCCAAGCTCATCAGGAAGCTCTCCATCTTGTCATACCATGTCCTCGGTGATTATTTCAATCCATACAAGGCCTTCTTCAATTTGCACACATGGTTCTTCCTATCATGTGTCTCAAATCCCAGTGGTTGTTCCACGTGCACTTCCTCCTCGACTACATCATTCAAGAAAGTTGTATTGACATCCATTTGGTGTATTTTCCATTTCATGACTGCTTCCAAAGCAAGTATGGTCCTAATGGAAGTGTACCTTGCCATGGGTGAAAATGTCTCTTTGTATTATATGCCTTATTTCTGTGAGAAGCCTTGTGCTACAAATATCACCTTATATTTATCGATGTTGACATCTGCAGCATGCTTGATCTTGTAGATCCACTTTGAATTCACGACATACTTCTTCTCAGATCTCAGAACTTTCTCCTAGGCATCATTCTTCATGATCGACTAATATTCCTTGATCATCACATCCTTTCATTCTTTATTTTATGTAGCCTCTCCATAGGTGGAAGGTTCTCTGTCAATGATGTCACACAACAGAGCCACATAGCTGTTGTAGGGATTTTCCCTTTTTCTCTCTCTATGTATTCCTTCTAGAGCGCCATACCTTTCAGCTTCTTGTATGAGCTCCCGTTCCCATGTCGGTTTCCTCTTGTGGGAGTCCTTCTCAAGGAATGTCTCGATTGGATCTTTTGTTTTTTTCATGTCATGATCTTCATGGTTCTTTGGAATTGCTTTTTCAATTTCCATATCTAGGCCTCTCGTCTCTTAAGGTTCCTCGACCTCCTGAATGGGTGTCCTCCTGAATCTAAAGTATGTCGAGTCTTAATCAAAGTTTACATCTCTACTGATGTCAATATTCTTGAATCCTGGGAAGTATATTCGGTAGGCCTTTGTTGTATCATTTTATCCTACAAATATACTCTTTCTCCTAGAAGGATCGATCTTGGTCCTTTTCTCCTTTGGGATATGTATGTACATGTGGAAACAAAATATTCTCAGATGGTTGAATTTTGATTTCTTTCTTGAGAAATACTATTCAGGAGTCTTATTGTCAAGTACTCAATGAGGAGTATGGTTCTATACATACACAACTTTTCTTGTTGCCTCCTCCCAAAGGTGCATAGGAAGATCCTGATAATGCATCATGTCTTTTTCTTCCTCCATGATCGTTCAGTTCTTTCATTCCACAACCCCATTCTGTTGAGGATTGTATGGAGTGCTCAACTCCCTCTTAATCCCGGACTCTTTGCAGTGTTCCTTGAATTCTTCTGAAGTGAACTCTCTTCCATTATCTGGCCATAGAGTCTTGATCTTCCTATCCATTTGGTTCTCGACCAAGGCTTTATATTCCTTGAACTTACTGAAAATTTGACTTTTCCCTTTCAAGAAATATATCCAAGTCTTACATGAGAAATCATATATAAAGGAAACATAGTACACATACCTGCTTAATGAACTAGAAGACACGAATCCACATACATCAGATTGTACTATATCTAGTATTCCTTTAGCCTTTCTCTCACTATTGGGAAATGTCTTCTTCGCATTCTTTCCTTGTGCAAATCCTTTTCAAATGCCTTCATGCTTTTCTTGGATCTCTGGAAGTCCTGAGACTGCTTTTCTTGCACCGGTAGTTCCTTGTAGTACACATGTGCAAGCATTTTATGCCATAGTTCACTTGGTTCAATCAACTCATGAACCGGTTCTTGTTTAGGTTGTCCCTTCAGCTTGTACAAGCCTCTGTCTTCTTCTCCAATCATTGTTGCATCCTCTATTGTCTTTCCTCTGGGCCCCATCAGAACTTGGCCATCAAAAAAAGAAACCCTAATCCCTTTTGCATCTAGTGCAGAAATGGAGAGAAGATTCTTCTTCAATCCTGGAACATATAGCACATCCTTCATATTTAAGGACTTCTTGGAGTCAAGCTTGTATGAAGCTTATCCACTCCCTTTTATGGGGTATTGATAGTCATCCCCAGCTTTCACCTTGTGAGGTGATTCATGTCCAGACATATTAACAAATGATTCCTTGTATCCCATCATATGTTTAGAAGCTCCACTATCTACAAACCAATCATTGCTTCCATGTGAGATAGTGCCAGTAAGTGTTGAGATTAGAACATACTCTTCATCTGAACCATCCTTCTCCCATCTGAATCTTTTGTTGGTTGGTTCATCATCTTCAGAAACATGAGCATGGTGCCTCCTTTTCCTGATGGGACAACCTCTTGCAAAGTGTCCCTTTTCATCACAAGTATAGCATCGAACATTTGAAATATCTCTTTTGGTCTTCTTCTGTTTCTTGTCCTTCTTCTTGTTGTGATGAAAGTTCTCCTTCTTTTCCTTCTTCTTGAAGTTCTTCCTAGTGTGAACTATGAGATCTTGATCGTCAGTTGCTCCCATATTTTCTTCTCTTGTCACAAGTCTAGCTTCTTCTGTGCACATTCTTCTTGAATTATGCTAAAAGAGATCAACTTACTTCTTGCACAAATTCCTTGAATGAATGAGTCCCATGATCTAGGGAGACCATTCAAGGTAGTCATTAAAATTTCTCTTTCTTCGACATTTTATTCAATTGCTTCAAGTTGTTATTTGATTTGAGCAACTCTCGTGAAGTAAGACCGTATAGTATCGAAGTTCTGTATCTTCATATTCTTCAATTGGTTTCTCAAAGTAATCTTCCGGTTGGTGTTCTTTCCTTCAAACATCTTTGTCAAAGAATTATATACTTCCTTCAATGTCTTTAATGAAGACACATGGGGGATGAGGTGATCCTTAATAGAATTTGCAATGATTCTCTTAGCCTTAGCCATGCTTATCTTATGAGCAGCTTTAGCCTCATCTCCCTCTAGTTCTAGAACTTCTCCATTGATGTACTGATCCAAATCATTCTCTTCAAGGATCAGGGAGATTCTGTACTTCTGTGCTCAGAAGTTATCAACCCCTCCAAGCTTCTCCTCAATATGAATATTATGAGTCATCTTTTCAAATGAGAACCTTAAATGGAAATAACAAATATTTAGATCTTACCGTTTTGAGGTGTCCGACCTGGTTCCGAAGCTAGTTGACCTAGGGTTTGTTAGAGAAACCCTAATTTTCCAAACTTGGAGTTTGGGAATTATGTATGGATAGGAAGATGCGCCTCCTTGAGGGGAGTTTCTCAGCTAGGTCACTTTATATAAAGTGGGAAGCCTCCAAAAATTGATGTCCTAGTTCCTCTTGGCATAGTGATAGGGTCAAAAATGAAACTTCTTTAATTTTGAAATTGCTTCCACCAAAAGATGCCCCCTACTGAGGCAAGTTATCCTAGCCGAATTTTCTTTATGATATATGGAGATAACACCTTAAACTAGGAATCCCTAGTTTCCTCAACTGCACAGTGCCTTCTTTCAGAGAGTCTTTGATACCATGTTAGTTTTTCTAGATCTTATTGTCTTAATTAGGGTATTTGTATGAAAGAATAACAAGTACAACTAGATGCATAAGATACAAAAGATACAAAAGACACAAATATTTTTACCGAGGAAACCATAAAGGAGAAAACCATGCAAAATTCTTCGGAATAGTAAGATTATCAAAAGTAGTAATAAGAAGTATTCAAAAACTATATATCTCTCCTCCCTTTGTCTCTCTCTCTCTCTCTCACATGTGAACTTGAGAGTGTGATGTTGGGCCTAGGGACAGTGGGGCATAATTCATGTAGAATTCTTCCTAATTATGGAGAAGAACATAAAGGAGAAGAGGAAGGAGATATGACTAAGGGAGCAACATAAAGGGAAAAGGGAAGGATGATGTGACAGAAGAAGGAAAGAGAAGAAGAAGACAAAGAGAAGGCTCTGGAAGAGGAAGCTGCGTCGGATGAGTAAGCCACGACAAAATGATAGAAAGAGATATGAGATGACATGGTAGAATATCAGTAGAAGAAGGAGTGAAAATATCGTAACGACCGAAAAATGACAATAATGAATAACGCTAAGAAAGAGACAGTCCTTAATGATCGTGGGTACGAGCTCAGCTGGATCCAGTAGAAACCACACGTGTGAAGGAATCTTTGTAAGTTAGGTCGATAGTGCCTCTCATTATGTGTTACTAGAATCAGAAAGACAACTTGTTGGCTGGATATAGAAAGTCGACTAGGATAGCGACTGAAAAGGAGTCTGTATTAATCTGTTAGAGTCTACATCGATTCGGTATTGAGTTTGTAACAAGAATGTATGGGATCTGTATTGAGTCTGTAATGGGGATATAAAATAAGGAACCCAAGCTATAGATGTGTTAGCTGATATAACATCTGTGTAATTTCTAGACTCTTGGTAAGACACTTGAGCTAGACTTGAGGTAGGAATTTTTGTTAATGACTCTGTATCACTGAGTGCATTAGAGTAGAGGTTTTGCAACTAAGTGCGCAGACGAGTAGAGAAGGTTGAGTCGATCCAAGCTGTGTTCGTATCGCTAGTAGGAGTAGAGTAGGAAGAGAAAGATAGAAGATTAGAGAGAATGAGAGAGAGGAAAAGTCTGTAAATATAGAAGAGAATCGATTGAACAGAGTCTGGAGCTTTTTGCGCAAACAAAAGGTGCATCTATTTCCTCATGCTAGATGAAGAGCACCTTGTGGTTTTTGCCTGGATGGGTTTCCACGTTATATGTTGTGTATATGTGTGTCTGTTGAAGTAGCTTAGATATATGCATGAATATTGTTTTGAATGACTGGTTGATTATTGTGTTTGCAAATGGATAAATGTATGACAACCACATTATATTAATGAATGTGATTATGTTGTATGTTCAATGTTTACTTACTTAAGTCGCATAAAGAAGTGTTGAATCACAACTTAGTGTTGAAGTATTGTGCATAGAAGTAATCCACCTCCCCGGTATTTGTTGGAAACTGTTGTAATCTCACAGATCACATAAGGTTACCAATAATACATACTAAAACATATATACACAATAGAGACAAGAGATAAGAACAAGTAGAGAGAATACAGATTATATTAACATGAGAGGGTCAATACAATACAAAGAGCTGAACTGAGTTCTCATTTGGCTCAACAGCCTAATATATATGAATTACAAACAGTTACAAATAACTGCCTATCGGTTCACTCAACCAACACGACCTTAGGTGGGCGACCTAATATCTAACTAGTTGGCTGTTTGACTTAGTCGGGTGATTGACTTAGTCGGCTATCGTTCAAGTCAGCTTTCCGACTTGCTCCTCCAACATCTCCCCCATGAACAAAATGTTTCTTCGTCTCGAGGAAACAGGGAGGTACCCAAAATTTCTTTGTCCATCTAAGTAGTCATTCTTTGTGCTTGGTATTCATGGGCTGTGAAGTCTAATGGTTGGTCTTTTCTATACACAGACTTCGACAATTGCTTCAGCTATCATTGCCAGCTGATGTTGGAAATCCATCCAACTCTGTGAAATTTTCTGTATGTCGATGGTTAGTTTAGTCAGACTGGATAAGATCGACATTTTCTCTGGCATGGAAACTTCCACTATTTTTTCCATGTCAGGACCCATAAGCTAGTCCTTTTTCTCCACTGTCTCCAGTAGTCTTTTCATCTGCAGGTAGAACATGTCTACTTTTTCCAGGTTTGGAATGGATTGTTGCACCCACTGATGTGCTTCTCGCTTGAGCTTCTGCAGTTTGGCTATTTCAAGCACGATTTGATCTTCAATTGTGCATTTGAGTGCTTTGTCAGTGCTTTTCCTCTTCTCTAGTTCTTGGATCTCTTGTCAGGTCTACCTGGTTTGCTGATAGACTTGCCCGTAGTAAGCAGGCCAGTCTCATAGTACTTCTTCTGTAATGATAGAATCCTCCATGTTATTTTGAAGCACCTTGTATGCTTCTGTAAAGGATGTGTGCTACTCCATGAATAGTCGGACGGTTTCTTCTTTCCACTACTCTTTTTTTGTCTTGAATTTGTGCCTGCAGTGACAACACCATGCTCTCAAACAGCTGATAAGATTTTTCTAGTGGTTTGTCGGTGTCAACCTCTGCTGGTCTTAGTATCACCATTTGTACAATGCTTATGCATTTGTTGAGAAACTCAACTTGTTATTTTTCATTGTTGTCAAGCTCCTTACGTCTCTGCTGGCTCCTTGTCTTTGCTTCAATTGCCAGTGTTTCTAGGAGTTGTCCTAGCTTTGCATCTTTCAACTTGGTTGCATCGACTGTAGTGGTTGACCCAAGTTGACTGATGTGGACCATTGTTGTCTGTTCATGATGGTCCTTCTTCCTTTTCTCCTTCTTCTTCTTGTGCTTCTGTGTTTCTGCTTGTTTCGACACCTTTGTACCTACAAGAGTCATGTCTGGATTTTCTGTTTGTGGGGCAGCAGTGATGGATGGTCTTTCTAGTTGGGGTGGTGGGATGACTGCTACATCTAGTTGTGCCTCTGGTTGGTTGGATGCAGAGGGTCCAGAAGTGGATGCGGTTGTCGCTAATGGTTGTGGTGGAGGTGGTTCTGGTGTAGCTGGTTGAATTAAGGGTTCTGATTTGGGAGGTGGTGGTGATGGGGTTGGTGAATGGTCGGGTGTGATTGGGTTTGTGGAAGTGTGGTTGAGTGGTGGATTGTTGATCTGAGGGGGTGAATCCAGGTCGAAGAACATTTGGTCGATTTCTTGACTTATGTCCTCCATGTTTTCTCCTTCCTCATCTTCGGTCGGTTCAAGGTTGGTCGGAGTGATAGACGTGATCCGACGTGTGACAACTTCAGCTTCTTTATCAGGGTTTCTCTCAAAGGTCAAAGTCACAGTTGCAAAAGTATTTATCCTTTGGAGTAATTGGCCACGTTGTTTGGATCCACCAGCTTCAAACAAAGGGGCTTTGGTAGAGAGTTTTTGTACCGTGGTGAATATTTCAGGTAGTTTTTCAATGTATGCCTGGAGGTCTCTGTCACGGTCATATTTTTCCTTCACAGCCTCCGAAATAGCATTCTTGCATAAGTCCAATAGGCTTACTAAAAGCTATTGAGGTATTAGCTCCTCTGTTATTTTTGTCGGAGACGGAGGTGGGGGTGTAGACACAAGATCCACAACATTTTCAGCCGTCGAAGTGTTTGTGCTCTTCGCCTTCTTTGGTCGACCTTGTTGTGCCCCTGCCTCAACAAATTTTTGAAATTGGGTCTCCACCGGCACTTTGTTTGCTGCGGCATCCTCTATTATGTCGAGGGCCATAGCTACTAGTTCCTCCTCATCCTCTGAAGACTCTGCAATGATAAGCCTGCGCTTACCTTTCCCTTGCTCTTGTTCCTGTGTTTTCTTTCTTTTTCTCGAGGCTGCTATCTCCTTCGACAATCTGGTTATATTGTCCTTGGTGAGAGCATACTTTGGATTTTCAGTTTCTATTTCTTTCCTTGGGTCTTGGGTCAGGATGAGACTTTCTTCAGCCGGATTGGTTACCTACTGTTCTGCGTGTGTCTCTTCCCTTTGTGCTGTTGGAGGCTTGATTATGATTTGTAGTCGGCTAGTGCCTTCGATCGGTGTCTCCTCCGATACAAAGGTACTGATGTATAAGTTAAGCTCATAATCCTCCTCCTTCTCCTAGTCTGTCAACGGCTCCTCTATCGAGAAGTCTGTTTCCTTTGCTCTTGCTGGTATTGGCACTTTTGTTCCAGCTTGTTGAGATAGCTCCCGAAATATTTCTTTGGCTGTTGGATAGTAGTCGAGGATCTTTGCATTTGGTTTGGCGCCCTGCATGTACCACATCGCGGTATGGTCAAGCTCTAGCTGGATGTGGGCCTTTTTGGGTAGACTTCATCGGATGTTCTGAGGCACCCTCCATCTGGTCATGCGGACTTTGAGCTGCTGGAGCCAGTTTTCCAACGACACCTTTCCCTTGGCAAGTTCCTTCATTGTTCCATTCTGGGAGAATGGTTTGAATCTCCACATATGAAATCTTGTCGGTTCTTGAAAGTTTTTGTCTCCTTCAGGGAAAATAGAGAACATTACTATCCATAAGATAAGGGACGGGAACCTGATAATTCCTCCCGTCTCTTGGCATTTCTCACAAATGTTTTTGATCATGTCGATGACATACTCAGTCCATATGTATACCTTTCCATTGGTTGCAATGGTGTCTACTACCTCTAGCATATCCATTTTGAGGTCGCTTCCACAACCTGCCATTGTGAGTGTAATAGCTATGATTTTGGCCACAATCTATGGCGTTCGAGCTGTTATGTGACTAATCATTAACCCTTTCAAGTTTTTGCTTGATGCCAACCTTGTTAATTCTTCGACCAATCCTTCTTTGATACCGACGGGTACTAGGTCTCCTTTGTTTGATAGCCCTGTCAGTTTGTAAATGACTTGCCCAGAGATGTCGACCGGTCGGTCGAAGTAAAATCGACCATTGTGGTACCGGCTTATGATAAATTTTACTATTGTTTCTTTTGTGCCTGCAAAATTGGCCATGAGCGATGCATTGACATAATTTACAATGGTACTGTGTTGTATCTTCTCTGCAGTGGGGGTAGGCTTCTTGTCGACGTAAGCTCACTCTTTTATAATGTTCCATAGTTTTGTCCATGAGCCTTCTTGCATCTTAGCGTTCTTGATGTTCTTTAGTCTCCTCACTAATGGTGTCTCCGCGGTCTGTAGTTTCTTGGTCTTGGCTGAGGCTCTGGTCTGTTTTGGTGCCATCTTGTCGGTCTGCTGGTCGATTTTACTTTAGTGTTCTTAGCTTTTAGTTGTTTGTTTTCTCTGTTGCTCTCTCTGTTTGAATTGCGGTGAATGATCCTTTGGTGGTTCAGTATTTATAGTTGAAATGTTGGATGTTTTTGTCAAGGAGTGTATTAATGGTGGACGTGATGGTCCAACAAGAACACTTGAGTGTGCATTACTAGTGATTTGGTTTTTGGTGCTCGAAGTCATGAATGTGTGATGGGACTATTGAAGTCGTCGGTTGATGTCGGTTATGAAAGTGGTCGATGGTATCGTGTCAGTGGGCATGATGTCGATTTTGAAAATGGTCGTTCCCTATCATAGTTTTGTGTGTGTATCAATACTATTTTGCTTTTTGGATTTTTAGATTTTTATAGCTTTTGTTTAACCATTATGGTCGTTATATGTGTTTTTTTTTTATAGATTTGTTTAGTTTCTATAGCGTTTTAGTCGAGCCCCATTAACGAGATTCTGAAATACTACACCTTGTAATGTCCTTAGTTGGACTGATCTGTTGGCATGTATTTCTTCGACAACATAACGTCCCATCCATTTTGTATGGATATTTTTAGGTTTGCCTTTTACTCGACTATTGTATAGTAAATCAAGGTCTCCTATCAACAAGTTTTTGTATATGATGTTTCTATCGTTTCATGCCTTTTGTTGCTGTTTCTGGATTTCTTGATGTTGTATTGCCATTAGTTGGTGTTCTTTGAGTTTACTTAGTTTCAATAGTCGGTCCTTTCTTCCTTGTTCGACATCGACATGTAAAATCTCTGCAATAATAGGTGTCTGTTGTCGGAAATGTAATGGGATTACTGCTTCTTGTCCATACACTAGTCGAAAGGGGGTTTGGTCGGTTGAACATTTGTATGCTGTTCTGTATGCCCATAGTACTGTAGGTATCTTTTCATCCTAGTCATCTTTGTCTGCATTACATATTTTTGTTAATCCTTTTGTTAGTGTTTTGTTAAATGCTTCAATTGCTCCATTCAACTGAGGATGGTATGTTGTACTCCAACGATGGTCGATTTGGAACTGGTCTATTAGGGCTTTGATATTTCTATTGATAAAGTGTGTTCCCTGGTCGCTGATTAGGGTTAGTGGACAGCCAAATCGGGATAGATAAATTTTGTGGCTATTTCACTGGAACATGTGTCAACTGGTTCTGCCTCTACCCATTTGGTTACATACTCAACTGCAGTTATTATGTACCTTGCACCTGTTCTTTTTGCTGGTATGGGAAATGGTCCTATGAAGTTGATAGCCCAAATTTCAAATGTCAAACTTGGGTTTACTAATATCAAAGGCATTTCTGTGCTAGGTAAGGGTTGACCCAGTCGTTGACATCGGTCACATTGGCCTACAAAATTTTTGCAATCTTTGTGAAGTGTCGGCCACCACAACCCTGATTGTTGGATTTTCTTTGCAGTTGTGTTTGCTTGGAAGTGTCCTCCAGCAGGTACGTAATGGGCTTCATGCATGATATTATTTCTTTCGTGTTCCAGTACACACCTCCTAAGGATGTCGTCCAAGCCCATTTTGTACAAGAATCCATTTATGATGCTATATGGTGTAGCTTTCATGGCTAAAATTTGTTTCTTCTTTGTACTCATACCTTCTAGTGCTTGTCCATCTTCTAAAAATTGAGCTATTTCCTCTAACTCTGCCGGGACTGCTTCTATTCAAAATAGATGTGCATCCGGTAAGTCATCTTCGACTCCTGTCGGCTCCCCCCCTGTGTCGATTCGGGATAAGTGGTCGGGACCGACATTTAACTTACCTGGTCTGGCCACGACTTCAAATTCAAATTCTTGGAATAGAAGTAGCCATCGACAGATTCTTCCATGGTGTAGTGGCTTATTGACAAGGTATTTTAGTGCTTGGTGGTCGGTATAGAAGACAAATGGGTTAGCTAGTAGGTAGTGTCGATATTTTTGTAGTGCAAAGACCATTCCTAATGCTTCTCTTTCTGTCGTCGAATAGTTTCATTCAGCTTTGTTTAGTTTTCTGCTATTGTAAACTATAGGATAATCCATTCCATCATCTCCTGGCTGAGTTAGGATTGCTCCTATTGCTAGGCCTGATGCGTCGATGTGTACATGGAATTTAGTCGACCAGTTTGGAAACCTTAGGATAGGTGCTTCGATTAGTTTTCTTTTTATTTTTTCAAATGATATATGACACTCTTCTGTCTAGTCGAACTCTTTATCTTCCCTTAATAGTTCTTCTAGTGCACAGGTCATGTCTAAATAATATCTTATGAATTTTCTATAATATCCTGTATGACCTAGTAACACCCTGACTTGTTTTGAGTTCACTGGTGGTTTTAAGTCAAGGATAATTTTTATTTTTGCGAAGTTGACCTTAATGCCTTCTTTGCAGGTAATGTGTCCTAACAATATCCCTATGGGGGTCACAAATATGCACTTCCTGATGTTCAAAGCTAACTGGATTTGTCGACATCTTTCCAACATAAGCCTTAGCGATTTGCAGTGGTATTTTAACATGGAGTATATTGTCCAATCATCAAATTATATTGCCATGGTTTTGTAAATATATTCTTGGAATGTTTTGACCACAATCCTTGAAAAGACTGCAGGTGCATTTTTAAGTCCAAAAGGCATAACCCTGTAAGCAAATGAGCCAAATTCACATACAAATGTTGTCTTTTTTTGATCTTCTTTAGCTATTGGCACTTGATTATAACCTGAGAATCCATCTGTAAATGAGTAGCATTCATGTCCTGCAACCTCATTTAAGATTTCATCTGCATAAGGAGTTGGAAATGGGTGTGTTAGTGTCACTTTATATATCTCCCTGAAGTCGACACAAATTCTTAGTTTGGTCGGATCATGTTTCTTAGGTTGAACAACCATTGGACTTGCCCATTATGATTGGTTAATAGGGTAGATAATGCCTGCTGCAAGCATGTTATCAATATCCTTTTTGACTATCTCTTTGTATTTATGAGCTAGTTTATATGGTCTTTTCTTCACAGGGCGAACATCAGGTTTAGTGTCAATTTTCATTTCACCCATTTTGTGGACTAAACCTTTGAGGTTTATATAATATCTGGAAAATACATCCTGGAACTCTTTTAGTAAGTTCACTATTTCTGTTGTCTGTGCTTCACTCCAATCGTCTCCAATCTTTGCCATTTTTGGTCGGTCATCATTTGAGATGTCGAACTCTCTAGTTTTGACTTTAGCATCTAGCCATTCCAGTGCTTTAGCTTCATTGATTGGTCGAATTCCTTCCTTAAATTGTGAGAATGTGGTAGGGAAGTTTACTGCAGTCATTTGGTCATTATCCTCCTTGTGGGTTGTTTCAACTTTGAGTACTGTGCGAATAGGTTTGGTCGTTTCGACATGATTTGATTTCCATCTAAAGCTTTTCCCTTTTGTATTTTCATTTTCTAACTGTAGTCTTGTCGATTGTGGTATTGTCCCGGTTTGTATATTGATACAATCCATTGTCTGTCGGTTATCTTTTAAGGGTTTGTTTTTTGTCAGCTGTATAAATTCTTTAATCTGTTTTGTTGTTTCGACCAAATTCTCACCTTGTGGTATAAAGTTGAAATCTTTGATAAAATTTTCTTTGAGTTCATGCCAGAGGAATGTTTCACCTCAGGCTTCTTCCATCTTGTACCATTTGTTTGGTAAGTCGAAGAGGGTTGATGGGAACAGGTGTGGCCATGCACGTTCATCTTTGTACCCAAGTCGTTTCCATTCTTTTTCACACGTCCTTATATGGTCTTCTGGATTCTGTCCTTGAATGAATATAGATATTTGGGCTTTATTAGTTAGTTTTTTCCCTCCAAATATTTCTATAAAGAAAGTTGAAGCTGTTTTCCATGTCTGCAATCTTGATTGATGTGTATCCCACCATCTAGCAGCTTGGCTTGTAAAAGTCTCCACTAGGCTTTGAAGTCGGCCATGTTCACCGATGTTTTTGGATACTTGTTCTATATGCATGACTGGTGATTCTCTTTCCTTATATCTTGGTATTTGTTTAGTGTTTACATCTGTTGGTTTTAGAGTAGGGTATTCCCTAATTTTCTTTTCAAATATTTTTGGGACAATGGATACTATGAAGCACTGTTGGGTGGGATTTTTTTGTATTTTCTGAATAGTCCAGCACCCTCTTGCTTGCGTTTCGTAGTTCTCAACTTCTCAATCATATAATTCTACATCTGAATTATATCCTACTGAGTCTTGATTGCCTAAATGAAGTTCTCCATAGATATTAGGTTCTGTATAATCTTCATTGTTTAGTATTTGATAGAGTTGTCGGATGTCGACTTCTTCATCGATAGGTTCAGTCCAAGGTTCTCCTTGGGATGGATGAATAGGTACTATTGGTGCTTAGGGTAGACCTGGGTTCTTATACTTTTATCTTCGCACCAACAAAGAGACCCACAGTGTTGGCCCTTTTGGCAACAACCTGTGAACAGGTTGCAGTCTCACCCGAAACAACTATGGGGTGCTGCAAAATCAGGTTTCTGTAGGCAAAAGAGGGATATTAGTGTACCTTTATCCTTAAAAATGAGTAATCATACAATACAAAGCTTCGACATTCACTTAAATAGCTTCACAGTTTAGATAAATAGATAGTTACTTGCTTAACCCTTAACTGGGAATTCACAGCGAAGTTAATGCTTAACAGTTTATCTTACTTTATCATTCATCTACTTATCAAATGCATAAAACATAACAGGAACAAAATAACAAGAACCACCACAACACAAGATATACGTGGTTCACCCCCAGTGTAGGGGCTACGTCCACAGAACTGCATTTATATTCAACACTTTACAAACGACACAGTTCTGATCTGTGCACTCAGCTGTAGATCTGCTCAACAACCCAAAACTGTGCACTCAGCTACAGATCCTTCCTTCCAAAACCCTCTACGCACTCAGCTACAGAGGTCATCCATGCACTCAGCTTGGACTTGACCTTAAACCCTAAAAATAGGCCTTAGCTTCTTCGCGTCAAATTATCATCATACAAATTGTCAAAAAATCCCTTTTCTCCTTTACATAAGTGCCTATTTATACAAGTGCACTATTACAATACCATGGGCTTAAACCATGGGCCTAAACCATGGGCTTAAACCATGGGACATTTACAAAAAGAGGGGCTTCGACCCAACCCCGAAGCCCCTAAGACTATTTTGGACCGCGACTCCGCTTACAAGCTTCGCACCAAAACTGCGGAGTTGCCAAAATTAAGGACCTTCAAGGTCTGCGCCCCAACAGGCCCCTAAGACTCACCAGTGTCTCGTCCCAGGACACTCTGCTGCTTTTCTGGTGGAAGAATCTTGTTGGCGAAGATAGTAAATTGCTTGTTAAGGCTGCGCATGATATCTTCGGCTGCTTGCTCCTTCTCCATTATCTCCTTTTGCACTCTGTTGAGCTCTGTATCCATCTACATCTACAGGCAGTTAATGCAGTTAACGTACTGGCGCTGCCAAATCTGATTTTTTCCAACGGTCGCATTTTAAGCTTCGACACACCTTTCTTCTTTGGCACAACCAGTAACTTTGGCTGCGCCACAATAAGGACCTTCGACACAATATAGACCTTCGACACGTCCTGACACCACGACACAATACTTCAAAGCAGAATGGTCAGTGAACGTCTTAAAATGAGATCCTAACAAATAATGTCAAAATTTATGCAAAGCATAAACCATAGCTAGACCTTCTCATTCTGTCATAGTATAATTCTTTTTTGCTGTGGACAATTTTCTACTTGCAAAAGCAATAGGGTGATCAATATTACCTTCACCTGACTAGGCCAATACTACACCTAAAGAAATGGAAGATGCATCGACATGAACATGAAACTCCTTATTCCAGTCAGGGAATACTAAGATAGGGGCAGTTACCATCTTTTCTTTCAAAATGTCCAAGCTTTCCTAACATTGAGGTGTCCATTCAAACTTAATATCTTTCTTCAATTTCTTTTCCATAGGGGCTGTAATATGAGCATATCCTTTAATGAATTTCCTATAATATCCATTATGACCAAGCGTAGTGCGAAGTTGCTTAACAGACTTCGGAGGTGGTAAGTTCATCAATCCTTGCTTGCATACAATGTGACTTAGTAGAAGTCCAAAAGGTGCACAAAAGATACACTTCTTCAGGTTCAATGAAATCTGATGCTGTCTACACTTATCCAGCATAAGTCTTAAACTGGCTATATGATCTTTCAATAACCCAAAGATGGTCCAATCATCAAAGTAAACTTCCAAGAACTTATGAATAAATTCCTTAAATGCAGATATGACTACTCTGGAAAACATAGCAGGTGCATTCTTCAATCCAAAGGGCATAACAATATACTGAAAAGATCCCATTTTTGTAGCGAAGGTTGTTTTATGTCGATCCTCTGGAGCAATTCTGATCTGATGGTAACCTGAAAATCCATCAGTGAAAGAATATACTTCTTGACCTCCGACATTGTCTAAAACTTCATCTGTAAAGGGAGTAGGAAAAGGATCATGTAAACAGGCATCATTCAACTTCCTCAGATCAACATAGATTCTAATTTCTCCCTTGGTCTTATTTTCTTGTACCACCATAGGGCCGACCCATTCGGACTCTTTGACAGGCTCAATGATTCCTGCAGCGAGCATCTTATCTAGCTCCATCCTGACTTTTTCTTTATACTTAGGGTTCAACCTATAAGGGCGCTGCTTCACAGGATTCACATCAGCTTTCAAAGGGATTTTTATCACTCCTATATCACCAAGGATACCTTTCATTTCTGAGAACTTTGTCGAAAATAAGTCCTGATACTCATGGAGAAGTTCAGTCACTTTGCTCACCATTTCTTCGTCCCAATAATCTCCAATGGTAGCGTACTTAGGAATTTCTTCTGATCCAATGTTTACTTTCCTTGTCTTCAAGGGTTGAGTTACTTCAGGTGATTCGACTGCTGGTCCATGTACTTCGCGGTGTCCTTCTGACTCAGGAATATCAATGTTGCGAGGGTCATCATCTTCATCAATGGCGAGGTTATAACATTCTACCGCATTAGCTTCTTGTTCCTTCCAATCAGGTTGGTACTTGGCTATTTCTTTATCATCAAACACCTTAGTATGGATCACCCTAATAGCTACGTCCAAAGCAGGGCAATCCTCATTAATAGAAAATGTGAGCACAAAACTATCAACAAGGCTAACCCAACTTACAGTACCATGGCGAAGCTCAACCTCCACATACCAGTTCTTTGCTACAGGTTTTAGAGTGTGTACAAACCTATGTACCCATTCTTCACAAGGTACATGCTTCCATGCTTCATAACACTGCTCCAAATGTTCTTGAGGGCTAGTATTACCCTTAAATATGCTTCGTACCTCTTGAGGTTGATCTATGAATCTTAGGTGAAGAAAATTTTGACAAGCTCTCCAACTATGAATATAGTTTTTACGACCATTCCACCATCTGGCAGCTGCGGCTCTGAATACTGAATCTAGAGTCTCCATTTTCTGTGAATCTGGTACCTACTCTGATAATTGTTCAATAAAATCTTTTGGGTCTATCAAGCCATCAAAAGTAGGTAAGATCTTTGTCTGTGAGCCAACCCATCTGATAGACTTGGTAATTCTTGCACATCGATGTCCATGTAGCTCATAAAGTCTATTCTGCCAATTCTCTAGGCCTTCGTCTGAATTAGTCATGCAAGAACTGTCACATTGCCAATCCATTATACCTTTAGTAGTAGGGTTAACATAGTCTTCTTCTTTAGCTGTGATGTTGTAAATATGATCCAAAACATTTTGATCTTCATCTCTGACTGGCTCTGTATACCTTTCTCCTTGAGAAGGGTCCAAGGGTACTATGACTCTCAAGCCTTTTCCTTCAAAAGTCATCTGTCTGTTCTTAAGGTTGATTACTGCATAATTGTCTATTGCCCATTCAATTCCTATGAATGCTAGATAGGGGTTGCTATCATCGATTATTTCAATGACTTCAAAATATGCTAAGGTACTGACTCCATCAATGTCCACTGGTACACTAGGGAATCTTCCCAAGGGCACAATATTCTGCTGATTGGATAATCTCAGCTGTATAAGGGACCATTCAAGTGTAGGTTTTCCCATTTTTTCCCATGTCTGCTTAGTTAGGACATTCACTTCTGATCCCAGGTCTAAAATGATATCAGTCATGTCATAATCTCCTATCTGAGCATGCAATCTCATTTCTCTTCCAGTCCTTCTAACTCTATTAATATTTTTTCCTCTATCAGCACTTCGTTTAGGTTCACAAGATGCAATACCTTTCTGTAACTCATTCAAAGCATTCTGATTTCTTAATAGCTTCATACAACTCTGTAAAAATGATGTTAGTGTACTTACTTGATTCGGTGAAGCTTCTTGTAACTGTAACTGCTGTTGATGCTGTTGCGTAGTTGCTACTGATGTTCTCGGATCAACAAAGTATTTTGTAGCTTTCATAAATGTTCCTTTTTCTCTTCCAACATTGAAGGCTGGAATTTTCTCTGGGGTCTTATGGACCCAAGCCTCGTTAGGCTGTTTCCCCTTATTTTGCACTTGCATCGTAACTCCACTCCTTGTAACAACGTTAATGGATGGGACAGGTTTTTTCTCTACAACAATCATCTGAACATTCTGAGTAGGAGCGCCATTTATTTCTTGTATCTTGACTATCAACTGTGGGCATTTCTCAATCACATGATCGACTGCTCTGCAATATCGACATGTCGTAGTTGGGTTTTGACAGTCTCTAGATACATGTCCTGCCTGATTACAGTTATAGCAAATAACCTGGCCTCGACCTATTCTAGGCATACCACCACGACCTTGACCTCTAAAATTACCTCGACCTGATGTACTACCACGGTAACCATATCCATCATTGCCTTGTGCACCAGGTTGTACCCTATAAGCATCATAGGTTTTCTCTCTCATGAGGTCAAAGCTGCGACATTCATCTTCGTTGTGTCCAACTAACTTACAGAACTTGCAGTAGGGATTCTTAGGTACTTGAACATATCTCTGCAGCAGATAGCAGGCTTCAGGTCGATGCTGGCCAGTTGTTCTATAGATCTCACAATATAGGACATTAGGGTTAAACGGGTTTGGTGCACCAGTATTCAAATAATTCCTTAATGCAGGACACTGTTCTTTGTCATGACCTTCTGTCTTACATTGTGCACACTAAACCTCTTCACGAGTAGCTTTCCATTTTTTCATGTCGTGAAGCTCCAAATCCATTTCTGCTAACTGTGCTTGTATTTGGGCTATTCCAGAATTATCTCCAACAACAGTTGTTTCAAGTTTCATAGCAATTTCCAACGCCTCTTGTTGATCAGCAACCTTTTGTTGCATAAGTGGAGTCCTAATATGAGGCAATAGTGCTGCGATGAACCATTCTTTATGTTGTTATGGTCCAATAGTGAAACTAACTTGATCCAACAGAACCTTGAACCTCTGATCAAAGTCCCAAACTGATTCACCTCGCTTCTGCTGAATTTCTTTTAGTTCAGTTATACACTGCGACTCTGATTTAGGCTTCTTGAATTCTTTGATCATTGCTTTTTTAATATCAGCCAAGGCATAGTCCTGAGTACTGGAAAACTTCATAAACCAGGTCAAAGATTGGTCTCTGAAAGAGGTGACCAGCTGCGCTCTTCTTGTATTTTGATCCATAATATTCTTAGCAGTCCAAACAGCTTCGCATAAGAACCAAAACTGCTCTAGATCCTCTGATCCAGTTCCTTTAAAGACTGGGAGCTTGATATCATCATTTACATGGGCCATAGTGAATCAAGGGGGGGTGGGGGGGGGAGGGGGGGGAGGAGGGGGACTGGTAATAGAGGGAGGGGAAATTACTAAGGGAGACTAACCTGCGACAGGACTACTCGGGCTAGGGTTGCTTTCAGAATGCAACGGGTTCTCAGGGATAACAGATCTGCGCTGCGGAGTTATAGGAGGTTTTCTAACAAAAGGGGGTTTCTTCAGATTTAGATTCTTCTGGACTTAATGAGGTATAATCGGTATTCTGGCCTAGGGTATAGGATCCAAAATTTTTCTTGTATCTTTTACCGTTGCGAAGAAAACCACTTTGCTCGTCGAAGTCACTTTCACTTTCAAACATAGGTTAGTAGCAATAAATCTAGCAATCTGATTGGATAAGCAATATGTCTTTTTCAGCCAAGAGCATTTTAATTTTTAGACTTAATGAATTCAGGTACTTACCCATTGGTCCTTTGAAAAATTGTCTTTCTACTTCGCTAAAAGAAGTATGTGTGTCGATGGCGACCTCCGTCACAAATGTGTCAAGGGTTCGCGTTATCCAGAAGTCAACAGCTCTTGATACCACGTTGTTCACACTTTTCAACAGCTTAATTCTTTCTGGGGTCTAGGCAGGAGAATGATATTCTTTGAAGTTTGTCTTTCTTTCTGTCAACCTGGATAACCACTGGTGCAATTCTATGTTGATACTAGCAAAGCAAATTTCATAAATATCAGAAAAAACGTACCTTTGCAAGAAGTCGTTTGAGCTACGATGAGGATCCTTATTCTCTTGTTCAGCAAATCTCAGATAAGTATCTTCAATCCAGTCACTGATTTCTTTTACTGAGGGCCTCCAAATCATATCCCTCTAGGTACGACGTAGATCCCTCTTGAAGCAGACACTGGTTCAACCAGCAACGAAACCAATTTGTTGGAGGTACGACGTAGATCCCTCTTGATGCAGATACTGGTTCAACCGGCAAATCTCAGATAAGTATCTTCAATCCAGTCACTGATTTCTTTTACTGAGGGCCTCCAAATCATATCCCTCTAGGTACGACGTAGATCCCTCTTGAAGCAGACACTGGTTCAACCAGCAACGAAACCAATTTGTTGGAGGTACGACGTAGATCCCTCTTGATGCAGATACTGGTTCAACCGGCAAATCTCAGATAAGTATCTTCAATCCAGTCACTGATTTCTTTTACTGAGGGCCTCCAAATCATATCCCTCTAGGTACGACGTAGATCCCTCTTGAAGCAGACACTGGTTCAACCAGCAACGAAACCAATTTGTTGGAGGTACGACGTAGATCCCTCTTGATGCAGATACTGGTTCAACCGGCAAATCTCAGATAAGTATCTTCAATCCAGTCACTGATTTCTTTTACTGAGGGCCTCCAAATCATATCCCTCTAGGTACGACGTAGATCCCTCTTGAAGCAGACACTGGTTCAACCAGCAACGAAACCAATTTGTTGGAGGTACGACGTAGATCCCTCTTGATGCAGATACTGGTTCAACCGGCAAATCTCAGATAAGTATCTTCAATCCAGTCACTGATTTCTTTTACTGAGGGCCTCCAAATCATATCCCTCTAGGTACGACGTAGATCCCTCTTGAAGCAGACACTGGTTCAACCAGCAACGAAACCAATTTGTTGGAGGTACGACGTAGATCCCTCTTGATGCAGATACTGGTTCAACCGGCAACGAAACCAATTTGTTGGCGCTTAGGGCAGACCCGGGTTCTTATACTTTTATCTTCGCACCAACAAAGAGACCCATAGTGTTGGCCCTTTCGGCAACAACCTGCGAACAGGTTGCAGTCTCACCCGAAACAGCTATGGGGTGCCGCAGAATCAGGTTTTTGCAGGAAAAAGAGGGATATTACTATACCTTTAGCCTTAACAATGAGTAATCATACAATACAGAGCTTCAACATTCACTTAAATAGCTTCGCAGTTTAGATAAATAGACAGTTACTTGCTTAACCCTTAACTGGGAATTCATAGCGAAGTTAATACTTAACAGTTTATCTTACTTTACCATTCATCTACTTATCAAATGCATAAAACATAACATGACCAAAATAACAAGAACCACCACAACACAAGATATACGTGGTTCACCCCCAATGTAGGGGCTACATCCACAGAACTGCGTTTATATTCAACACTTTACAAACGACACAGTTCTGATCTGCGCACTTAGTTGCAGATCTGCTCAACAACCCAAAACTGCGCACTTAGCTGCAGATCCTTCCTTCCAAAACCCCCTGCACACTCAGTTGTAGAGGTCATCCACGCACTCAGCTGGGACTTGACCTTAAACCCTAAAAATAGGCCTTAGCTTCTTCGCATCAAATTATCATCATACAAATCGTCGAAAAAGCCCTTTTCTCCTTTACATAAGTGCCTATTTATACAAGTGCACTATTACAATACCATGGGCTTAAACCATAGGCCTAAAACATGGGCTTAAACCATGGGACATTTACAAAAAGAGGGGCTTCAACCCAACCCCGAATCCCCTAAGACTATTTTGGACCGCAACTCCGCTTACAAGATTCGCACCAAAACTGCGGAGTTGCCAAAATTAAGGACCTTCAAGGTCCGCGCCCCAACAGGTCGGACGTCCTGTTGGCTAACATCCTGTCGACAGTTGTCTTTTGAATGTCTGACCATCGAGAACTTCATGCACTAGATATCCTAAATTTTGAGGTTTAATTATTTTAATGACTTCTGTACGATCTCAAGCTGTTCTTCTAGTCTATGATTGGTGGAGTATGCTGGTATGTCCTCATCCATTTATACTTGGAGAGCTTTTGTAAGCGCATCTTCGTAAGTTTTGAATGTCTCCAAACTGATGTGTTGGCGAATTTTCTGTGATAAACCTGCAAGAAACTACTGGATTAATAATTGTTCGTCAATAACATAGTCCAATTGGCTAAGAAGGTCTTTCCATCGTTTATCGTAATCACGGATAGTTTCTCCTGGCTTCTACGATGTTGTCTTTAGCTTCTTTGCTGCCAGATGTTTTGCATCTGGAGTTTTAAAAAATGATAGGAATTGCGCTTTGACTTCGGCTTTGGTTGCTCAGGGGGTTCTTTAAAAAAAGATCATGTACCAAGTTAATGCCCTTTTCCTCAAGGCACCAACGAACTGGGCCATTTGCCTGTCTTCATCCATAACTTGGTTAGCCTCCAAAGTCGACTCATAGACAAACCAGTGTCATCTAGGGTCCTCATCACCATCATATAGAGGGATGTGTGCTGACTTGTGACCCATGTCGGAGGCACTATCACTGTCTTCTTCAGGAGGTGGTGGTGGTGGAGGTGGTGGTGGGGGCAGTGGGGTTATTTGCTTATTCCTCTCTGCCGAACTATCATCGATGGAACTCTTGTTTCCATTGGTTGTTTTAGTTGTTGTTTCTTCTTCAACCAGTAGTCGATTATTGTCAACTTCTTCTATCGATGTCCAACTACAATTGTTCATCCATAGTTCTGAATGTTCTGTGTTCTCCAAAGTTGTATTTGGCAGGGGGGGTGCTCCTTCATGTGTCGGGTAAAGTAAGTGGATACTTCAGTTGGAGGGTACCGCTTGAATCGTAACTCAATTTCCTTCTTCTGGTTGATGGATAATTATATGTCTACCAGTGTATGTCTCGTCATCTATTCGAATCCATATACCAAAGTCACCAGCTCCTACTCTGAGGTCCTCTTCGACAATGGCTCGTATCTGGGCACTCGGATTCGTTGAAGATAGAGGTTTTACCTCCTGGGGAAATTCTAATTGGAGAGCTTCTCGCTGCTCTATCCACAATTATTCTTCCATAGGGGACGCCTCTTCTTCCACACCTTCTTCTTGTCGGTCATGACCCGACTCCGGTGGATCTCTTTCCTGGTTGGTCACCCTAGTACTCATTCCTCTCTGTAGCGCTAAGGCTCTTTCTCTTCTTTCTTCCCTTCTTTGTAGCCTCTTCTCCCTCTCTATTTTCTGGAAGTCTGCCATACCTTTGTGTGACACTGTCCTCCCAATTTCCTTTTTAGGCTGACTTCTCATTATTGGTGATTGGTATCTTCCTTAGTCGACTAGAATCCACTCCACTTTATCCCGACATATGATCAACTACCCCCCCATAGCCTACCTGGCGCTTTACAAAGCCCAGATAGTTCTGTCTACTTGCTTAGAAAGTATTCCCATTCCCTTTTAGCAATGAATTTTTCCCACCTCTTTTGTTTTTTCGCCCAGTTAGGGTTTAATGGTGGTCTGCGAAGTGATGGACGAGGTTCGACAATGTGACCCACTCCTTTCTCGACCAGGAACTTAAATAGCAAGGTCGGTAAGGAACACAAAAAATGCTCGGTGAGGTCTGTGTAGAATTTATTTTTGATGGTTTCCATCGAAGTCCTTTTTTCTACTGCTTTCTCCTCACAAAATTCGTCGGCGATCTTTTCGAACCACTCCGACAAGTTTCTTCTCCCTCCTCGAATCAGTTTTTCTAGTTACTTTTGATCTTTAGTTCCTTCCGGCTTTTTCATCCAGGATTTTTTTCAGCAGCTGGGGCACTGATTCTAAAAACTTCTCATGTGTCTCCGTAAAGAATCTTTCCTTTGCTTATGTAGTCATCAATCTGTTTCTCCGTGCATAATTCTGCAAATAATTTGCTACTTTGCGTTCCCACTAGTCCTTAATCTCCTATTCTGATATCATCTGCTTGCATACATCTCAGACATGTACTACCGACAATGAAACCAATGTTGTAATCTCACAGATCACATAAGGTTACCAATAATACATACTAAAACATATATACACAACAGAGACAAGAGATAAGAACAAGTAGAGAGAGTACATATTATATTAACATGAGAGGGTCAATACAATACAAGGAATTGAACTAAGTTCTCATCTAGTTCAATAGCCTAATATATATAAATTACAAACAGTTACAAATAACTACATGTTGGTTCACTCAACCGACACGACCTTAGGTGGCTGACCTAATCTCTAACTAGTCGGCTATCGTTCAAGTCGGATTACCGACTTTATCCTCCAATAGAAACCTTGGTGCAGAGCCAAGGTACTTAAACACCCTCCCACATAACTGTGGAAATGTGGTTCTGACAGTTACCCATAAAACTAATATATCTTAGGTGAGACAACATCTATGACGCAGGTGCTACCGGCTGAGCTCTGCTCTCTCGGGACGATATATCAGTCTTTGTTTTGCTAAGAAGAAGGGACTGAACCTAGGTCCCGGGATAGAGAGAGGGAACGAAAACCAACAAATTACTCTGATTTTGAGACCTTAAATTGTTTTGGCAAGGGATATGTTGTGGCAACCCACGAAATCGGAGATCGAGGACTGGGTGGACTTCAAAGCATTAGAGTTTGCAAGAAAAGAAAGTGTAGGATATTGATGGAATGGAACCCAATAGAGTGGTTGGGTTGGTACATTTATTCAAACATTCATGAGATTTTATTTTTTGAGTTTCCCATCATGTTGCATGAGTGCTTGTCTAAGTTGGCAACCCAATAAAGAAATTTTCAAGGAGGAGAACCAAGAGAGGGGAATCCTCAATTGATTGAGGGACTAAAAAGAGTTAGAAACCATATATCAAGGGATGTGCATTTTTGGGTAGATACTATCCTAGAAGGATATATTACTAAGTTTGCTGTTGACATAATAACCTCATATAGTGAGGCAGAGATAAATATTTTTCAAGGACCATGCCACAGATATACCTGTCATCTTTAAATACGTGGATAAAAATGCTCTCATGTGAAAACATAATTATGTGAATGCAAAAAGACTGAATAACAAAGAGTGGTTATGTCTCAGTAGAACCCTAGAGTGAGATGTTCCTAGGAGATAGTGGAACTGAACTAGTATTTTTAATAAGCAAAAGAAGATTCAGGTTTGAAAAAAGACGGAAAAATTTGTTAGAATGAGGGAGTTGCAACACAGATCGAGAAGAAGAAAACTATGAGTTTGCGTCATACTTAGATGAAGGAACTTGTGATGAAGAAGAGGAATATCAACTGATATCAGAAGGAGATGAAGAGTTAGAAGATTCGAATGAAGCTCCAGAATAAGAATGTGCTTATAACTTGCCTACAGTACTAGAGGTAAGCTCACAAGACCTCTCTCCAAGTAATTCTGTAAATACGAGTACTACTAACACTGTAAATAATGGACAAGGAAATCCGAATAGTCCAAATTTTCTTTCGACTATACCAGCAACAAATACAATGGTTGGAGCTGACTTTAAGCTCCCAATATTCAATGGAAATGGGTTGGAAGACCCAGAACAACATTGGTTTCTTAGTGACGTTGTTTGGACTGTACGAAAGATCTAGGATGAGAATATAAAAAAAGAACAGATGATCATGACTCTACGAGGTTGTGCACTGGACTGGCATATGAAAATTTCCACAGTATCAGCATGAGTTGTCCCAAAAACACTCAATGAGATTCGACTGGTTTTGATAGATGAATTTAAAAAGTCAAATTCTGAATCGTAGTGCATCACCGAAATCAAAGAGATTAAGCAGCTACCAACAAAATATGTTTGAGACTTTGACCAAAGATTTAAGACATTAATGGCCAAAGTGAGTTTCCAAATGTCAGATGTGCAACACAAGGAATGGTTTATTGCTTCCTTGTTACCACATATATGAACCCCATTGATGCAACAAAAACTCATGCCGCAGACAAAGGCTCTTGAAATAACAATGAAATTAGAAGCCTCACTGTTTGGAGACAATGGCTCAGGAATGATGCAAATTCAGTCACAACTGGCCAATCTTACGGTGTAGCTCCAGGACATTAAAAGAGGAAAGGAACTTTAGGAAGAACTATGGTGTACAAGATGCAGAATAGAAGGACACCGTAAAGCTAATTGCCCGATGCTCATGAACTATGTCACAGCAGGTGTGCCGAACCCATTAAACACCTAAGGAATGTCTTGGTGTAGAATATGCTAGACTAGGGGCCATAAGTCCGAGGAATGTTTATACTTACAGAAGATTGTAAGCACACCTGCTAGTCTGTTTCGTAAATTTTGTAAATCAGTAGGTCACGATGAGAAAGACTACAGAGCACTTCAACTACTGTAAGAAAAGATGATGGATACCTAATTAATGAAAAAAGATGAGAGCATGCAAGTCAAATGAGTGCAACCTCAGTATCAGCCTGCGCAATATCAACAACAACAATATCCTCAACTACAATACCAGTAGAATCAATATCCTCAACAACACCAATACCCTTCGCAAAGGGGGGGGGTGGAAATTTTAGAGGTCAAGGACAACAATAAGGAGAAGGATTTGGTCGAGGAAGAGGCCAATTCGTATGTTATAATTGTGGGAAACCAGGACATTTTCCCGATATTGTCAAAGTCTTGTGAAAAATTGTACATATTGTAAAGCATTTGATCACACTATCGAACAATGTCCACAACTTATTGCGAAATGGAAGGAGAGAATTGTCGTTAACCCAAACCCGGTGCAAAATCCAAATTTGAATCCAGATTAAAATATTCAGATGATTTCTGCCAAACCAAGACAACCCCACATTGCTATAGTTACAAGAGGAGGTGTTGCGATGGGAGAAGACCAAAATACACAGCAAGGACAACCACAGGTGATACCTGCGACACAAAAGAAAGATCCACTAGATGTCCAACAAGAGAAAGAAGTCTTCTTGAAGGCGTGACCAGACTTTGTTGATACCAATCAACCGTTGACATATGGATAAGCTAGGGCTATACCTTAAAGATTTGAACAATTAATCAAGAAGCCGCCAATGAAAAAGGTTAGTAAGCTTAAAAAAAATTCAAAAGTTGTTTAGCATTAATCAATGATAAAGATGTTGTCGCAGAACTGACAACACTCATAGAACAAACCACATAAGACTTGCGACCTGAAAAAAGAGTTAATCATATCGGGAGAAAATGAAGACATACCGAGAACTGCGAATGACTACGTAGATAGGATATTATGATATGGACTATATATCATATCAAATCTGGGCTCGAATGTCAATATATTGACAAGACAAACATGAGAGATCCTAAACAAGACGTGATTGGACTAGTCTCCTATTCAGCTAAGTATTGCGAACCAGTAGAAGGTTCTACCAATCTGTAGACTAACCCAAGTACCTATGGAAGTCGAAGGCTTAAGAACATATGCCGACTTCAAAGTTATTGACATTGTCAATGAAACAAACCCATATCCTGTGCTTCTAGGAATTGATTGGGAAATAGACAACCAAAATATTATAAACTTCAAGAAAAGGATCTTCTCTTTTGAAGATTCTGAAATAAGAGTGGTTGCGCCAATTGATCCTCTTGAAGGAAAAAGCCCAAGATTGTACATAGAAAAGGGAAAGACAACTATCTAGAACGTTTGTACAAAATCATGTCTTTGAAGGAATACTATACAAACCTAACAACTGATGGAAACCTGAGTTGTCAAAGTGTAATTTCGTGCACGTCCGACTCAGGTGACACTCTAGAAAAATTGGCAGAACAGGCTACATGAAGTCTCCATGTAAAGATGTGCAAGAATCACAAGAGCTGTTCAAAGGGTAGGACCGAAGCAAGCACGTTGCCTACATATGAAGGATTACCTAACCTTACATCTTTTTTGGTAGAATTTGAATAAAAAGTTACAAAATCACAATGATTGTCCACTTTGGACTATGTGCCGAAAGCTACGTTCTCTAGATGATGGGGTACAGACAAACAATCTATCTCCAAATGTCCATAATGTAGGAGATTAATGGAGATCAAATTTGGGGAAGAGATCAATTGCCCCAATCATAAATATATAGGACTGACAGATCCTGGGAAACATATTTAGCACTATCAAAGGATTTGGCAAGAACATCCGCGACAAGAATGGGTTCATCGGTTCATCCACACTTTGGAGATGGTACCAAGAAGTTGGTACACATCAGAAGAGTAGCGACGAGGAACCATTGAATGGGAAATCTTAGTTGTAAGCTTCAACCAGACATTTGAGTTTGTAAGCAAACACCGAAAAATAGATATTGCATTATAGGTAATAAAGGAGAATATATTTAAAGAAATACCGGTCGGATACACGAATTTCCATCAATGGAGCATGACTATACACAATTGGATGCAATGTTACAATCTTATAAGAGAACCGGATGATGATGACCCACTTCAGATAAATATACATGAGTCAGAATGTATATATACAGTAGAGGGAGCTGCTATAACCACTGACCAACTTCTAAAACCACTCAAAATTAAGAAAGTAAATATTGGATCAGATGAAAACCCGAAGTTTGCTAATATTGGAGATTACCGGGATGAAGAGAATGTGGAAAAGACAATTGACTTATTACATGAATTTCAGGATCTGTTCCCTACATTTTTTTTGAAATAAAAGGCATAGTTGGATACCTTGGTGAAATGAAGATACCCGTGAGGCCCGATGCAAAATCGTTCAAATAGAGGCCATATGGATTAAACCCGTGCTACAAAAAGAAAGTTAAATCCAAACTTGATTGAATGCTAGAGGCAGGTGTAATAGAACCAGTTGAAGAATTGGAATGGATTATCCCAGTCGTAGTACAAGACAATAAATCTTAGGAGAAGTCAGGATTTGTGTTGATCTCAGGAAATTAAATGATGCTTGTTTGTACGATCCATTTCCAACTCCATTTACAGATGAAGTATTGGAGAATGTGGGAGGACAAGAAATGTATTCATTTACAGATGGATTTGTGAGCTACCATTAGGTAAGAATTGTGAAAGAACATCAATACAAGACTACCTTTGCAACGGAGTGGGGATGCTACAAGTACATGGTAATTCCCTTTGGACTCAAGAATGCACCTGCAACCTTTTCTAGAATTGTAGTTGCTGCATTTAAAGATTTTATACTCAAATTTCTTGAAGTCTACTTTGATGACTAGATAGTATTTGGTCTTATAAAATATCACATTGAAAGTCTTAGAATGATGCCGTCAGTACCAAATTGCTCTCAATTTGAGAAAGTTTATTTTTTGTGCACCTTTTGGGGGTCTATTAGGTCACGTGGTTTGTCATGATGGAATTTTGGTTGACCCTGCTAAAATAACCATCATCCTCGAATTACCACCACCTATCATAGTTAAATAGTTAAGAGAAATTCTAGGACATACGATATATTACCTAAATTTCATCAAAGGATATGCATAAGTGACTTCCCCGATGGAGAATTTGTTGAAAAAAGGCACTAAGTTTCAGTGGATAGATGAATTCCAAGAGAGTCTGGATAAGTTGAAAATCAAGATAGACAATGCCCCCATACTTGTATTTCCCGACTAGAAAAATTAATTCCATGTTCATGTCGACACATCCTTTGTTGCTCTTGGAGTGGCACTGACGCAACCAAGAGAAGGAGATAATGATCACCCCGTTGCTTTTTCTATCAGAAAGCTATCAATTGCACTGAAGAAGTGCACTACAACAGAGAGGGAAGGACTTGCGATGGTCTATGCATTGCAAAAATTCAGAAATTACTTGTTGGGGGCACATTTTAAAATGTACACGAACCATTTTGCACTAAAATATTTGGTCAATAAGCCAGTGTTGGGGAGGGAGATTTGCCGGTGGCTTCTCCTCTTCCAAGAATTTGACTTTGAGATAATTGTTAAACCTGATCGATTAAAATTGGGACCAGACCACCTATCAAGAATTGAGAGTGGAGAAGAACCCACTAGTCTGGAAGATAATACCCCTAATGCACAACTGTTTGTGATAACTGCCTTTGATATTCAATATGAAGATATCATACAGTTCCTAACTATGGGTTTTGCGCTTGCTGAGTTTACAACAGTACAGAAGAAACAGTTAGTAACACAAGCTACATATTTCCAATTGATTGTTGGACACTTGTATAAACTAGACATTGTGTTTTTGAACATGAGCGACCTATTATTTTAAGTGAAGCACATGTCGTTATTGCAGGATGATACTATACAGGAAAGATAACCGTGCACAAGATATTACAAGTAGTGTTATGGTGGACTACCATGCATGTAGAGGCTCAAGATTACTGTTGCAGTTGTGATGTCTGCCAAAGAACAGGAAAGCCATATAGAAGATATGAAATGCCACTAGTACCACAAATCACATTACAGGCATTTGATAAATGGGTTGTTGACTTTGTGGGACCTATTAGTCCAATAGGGAAGCACATAGGAGATAGTTATATCATCATTGTGATGGATTACCTAATGTGATGGGTAGAAGTTGCACCCATCAAGGATTGTACTGCTGCGACAACAACACAGTTTTTATTCAAAAATGTTGTAACAAGGTTCGGGTGCCCAAAAATATTGATTAGCGATCAAGGTACGCATTTTGTTAGTTAATTGATTGAAGAACCAACTGATGAATTTCAGATACAACATAGAAGAACAAATCCATATCACTCGCAAGAAAATGGAGCGGTTGAAGCATTTAACAAGATTATGGAAAATGCGTTAACCAAAGTATGCAATACAAGAAGGGATGATTGGGACCAGAAAATTTCCGCAGCACTATGGGAATATCGCACAACATGTAAGAAGTTAACAACCCAAACACTGTTCAAGTTAGTATATGGGCAGAAAGTTGTGATTCCTATGGAATATATTGTACCAAGTTTAAGAGCGGTGACACTCACAAAAATGATAGATGTTGATGTTGTCGAAGAAATATTACTTCAATTAATCCATTTGGAAGAAGAACGCTTTATTGCAGGATTTCACCAAAATGTAGAAAAACAAAGGAAGAAGGTATGGAACGATAGACATATTAAGAACAAACATATTTTAGTTGGAGGCCTTGTTCTTATGTATGACAAAAAAGTTTTCAAGCACCCAAGAAATTTGAAGACACATTGGTTAGGTCCATATATGGTTAAGGAAATCACTGATGGTGGAGCAATGAAATTGGAAAAATTAGATGGCACGAAAGTCGGGGGGATCATTAATGGGAGTCGATTGAAACCTTCTTTTGATAACTGTGACTAGGTCATATAGCAAAAAAAAAGAAAAAGAAAAGAAAAAAAGAATGGTAATGATAATGAGGACTGACATGAGAAGAGAAAAGAGTGACTGTCACACGAGGCGCGACGAGGGAAGCGTGTCACTAAAAACAATGGTGCATTAGCACATTTATTTGAAAGGATTTTTGAGGTGAAAATTCTCAATTATTAAATCTACAGACACCAAGGAAATTCAAGCAAACATCAAGGGAAGTTAAGGGTCACTTCCGCCATTAGTATCACGACGTCAGAGTGAAAAGGGGCAGTGTAGCTTGCGCCCTCACATAAGAAGTCAGACCGATGACCCACGTGATGGTTCGTGTTGTCATTATGCTACTCGATGATGGAACGTGTGAATATTTTTCAGAATGATGGCTGGAATGAACCTACTATTGGTGTCTGATTACCAGCTAGCATCCATATAATGCCACAACCAATATGGTTTTCAGGACACAGAGTGACTGAAAACTTGTGGAGAAGTATGACTAGTAATATTTTTAGTGCTAAAGGCCCCAGGGGCCCTCTTGAGTAACATGTAATGACTGTTCTGAGTAAGAGAAATGTTGTTGGATATGTTCCATTGAAGGTTGGGAGTGCTTAGAGAATAATCTAGTTTCAGGACTCCACACAAAAGTGACACCAACCATCTTGGTCAAGAGGCAAATGAGAATTTTTTTTTGATACCCGTAAGAATAATATTGTGTTGAAGGAGCTAAGCATGAATGTAGAAGCAGTGGTGAGAATTCAAAGAACAGAGGAAATCCCTTCGAAGCCTCTAGACAAGATTGTGTAATTAATTGCCACAGTGTATAGTATCCATTGCTAGGAACTGCCAGTATGAACAAATGTTCGGACTGAGGGATGAAGAAACAAAGGCCACTGTCATGACCATCATCACTGTAAACTGGTGAAAATATGAGATGTGATGACGATTCCAAAAACGAGTTCAACTGGCACACCCTGGTGGAGGGAGTGTTAAAATAATGTAACTTCGGTAGATATTCTAACTGTATTGTATTCCTCCTTCCGGAGATGAGTTTGGTATTGTTAGAGTCATTGAAATATGCAATGTAAACCTCCAAATGTAAGTTAAGTCAATAGTACCCAAGTGTTAATATATTAAATGTTATTTGTGGAGTTCAGTTGGACAAGTCGGCCCTGACAGCTAGTGAAGTTGGCCCCACCAAGTTAGAGGTCAAGTCAACATAAGAATATAAATAGGGAGGCACTCCCCTTCATTTTTACTCACTCACTCAAGCAGTTTTGTAAGAGAGAGAAGAACTAGTGCGCCAGGAAGAAGTTAGAAGAATTTTTCTGGGTTTTACATTGCTCTAGTTGAGATATATACAGAGGAAGTTTTGCGGGGTTTTCTCCCTTGTGGTATCCCCGAGGAAAATATTTGTGTTCTTATGCTCTTATGTATTTATGTGCATGTTGTTCTTTCGGTGATCTTCTAGTAATTTGTTTTGAAATATCATCTAAGCAAATTGATAAAAACTAACATGGTATCAAAGCTACCCTAAAAGGAAGCACTGCACAGCTAGGGTTTTTCATTATGAACAAATCCATTGACAAATCAGCCAGGAAATAGGGCTCCCTCAACTCACCCTTGAAGAGCGCATCTTTCTATGAAGACAAATCCAGAATCCAAGAAATTTCAATTTTTGATTAGTAACTACTATTGGGACAAACTAGGGTTTCATTTTTTCTGAGACTCCATCATCAATCTTAGGAAAAGAAAGTTACAGTCTACCTTGCCTCAGGGAGGTGCATCTTTTCCACCTCTCAACCCTATTGTGGTTTCCAGTTGAAAAATTAGGGTTTCTACATCAAACCCTAGGTCAACCAGAAACTATTTTCTTCAAGTAAGTACTCTTCCTCCTTGTTCCATTTGAAGCTATCATTCTGTTGAAGATGACTAAGAACATCAAGCTAGATGAAAATATTGAAGGTGCTGAAAACTTCAGAGCATGGAAGTATAGAATCATGGTCATCCTACAAGAGAATGGTCTAGACAAGTTTGTGAAGGAGGAAGTAAAAGAACAAGAAGAGGAGGAAGATAAGTCCAAGAATAAGAGGGATATGATCATATCCAAAAGGATCATAGCTGACTCCATCAAGGATAACTTGATCCCTCAAGTAGCATCAAGGGAAAGTCCAAAAGAAATTTTTGATGCTCTCTCCAGTCTATTTGAAGGAAGAAACATCAACGGGAAAATGACTCTAAGGAATCACCTCAAAAGTGTAAATACTCTAAAGTCATAGACTATGCAATCTTACTTTTCAAGAGTAGCTCAAATTAGAGATAAACTAGAAGCCATTGGTGATACAATAGAAGAAGCAGAAATTGTGATGACCACCTTAAATGTTCTTCCAAGAGACTGGGACGATTTTATTCAAGGAAGCTACTCAAGAAGGAAACTAACTAAATTCAGGAAGCTATGGGAAGAATGTGTCCAAGAAGAATAAATAATCTTAGCTAGAGAGGTAAAACTAAATGACAATTAAGATCAAGCCTTGACATCCCATGCCAAAGGAAATCACAAAAGGGATATTCATGATCATCCTCATAAGACTCAAGGGTTCAAAAGACCCAAGAGATAATTTTCAAATTTGGAGTGCTTCACTTGTCATAAATTGGGACACATTTCCATCAACTGTCCCATGAAAGAAAAAAGAGTTAAAAATATCGAAATATTCCAAGCTCATACCGTTGAAGATAGTGATCAAGAAGGTTAAGAGGAAGCAAAGAAAGATGAAGAATCCAATGAAGAATATGTACTGATTTCTTCCCTAACAAGATCAGTCTCACAAGCAATGACACCTTGTTAGTAGACAGTGGTGCATCCAAGCATATGACATGTTACAAGGACTCACTATCATGCCTTGTACAAAACTAATCACCACACAAAGTAATGCTTGGAGATGATTCCCAATATCCCATCAAAAGAATGGTAGAAGCATCCTATAAGTTGGACTCTGTCAAGTCCATGAATATGAAATATGTTCTATATGTCCCTGTACTAAATCAGAACCTCCTATCTATTTCATCTTTGGACAAGAGAGGGTTCAGAGTTTCCTTCGTAGATGGAAAATTCCTCATGTGATCAAAAGGAAAGACCATAGATGATGTAGTAGAAATTGGAATTAAATAAGGAGGACTATACAAACTTAAGGGACACACAGATTCAACATTAGCAACCAGCACAATAAATCCATGTGAGTTTTGGCACAGAAGGATTTCTCACATTCATTACAAAGCTCTACCAATAGTAAGCAAGGTTGTGACTGGTCTACCAGAATTCCAGATAGAACATAAAGGAATGCAAAGGATGTGCACAAGGAAATAATACTAATAATTCCTATACAAAAAGTGTCAGCAAAGCAAAATGGATCTTAGTTATCATCCATTCAGATATGTGTGGGCTAATGCAAACAATTTCATTAAGCAGGTATGTTTATTATGCTTCTTTTATTGGTGATTATTCCCGAAAGACTTGGATATATTTTTTGAAAAAGAAGGATGAAGTGTTTGAAAGATTTAAAGAATTTAAGGCCCTAGTAGAAAATCTCTCTAAGAGAAAAATAAATATTTTAAGATCATATAATGGAGGAGAGTACACATCAAATGGATTCAATGATTTCTGCAAGGGAGATGGGATTAAGAGGGAGCTCGACATTTGCTATAATCCTCAACAAAATGGTGTGGCTGAAAGAAAGAATAGATCTATCATGGAAGAAGTAAAAGATATGATACATGATCAAGATATACCAATGTACCTATGGGAAGAAGTAGCTAGAACAACAATACATGTACAAAACAAAATCTCCCATAGTGCCCTTAGGAACAAAACCCCAGAATAAATGTTCTCCAGGGAAAATCCTGAGGTAAGTCACCTAAATATTTTTGGTTGTCCTGTGTATATTCATATTAACAAGGAGAAAAGAACAAATATAGACCCTTCAAAAAAGAAGGGATTGTTTGTAGGATATAGTGAACAGTCAAAATCCTATCGAATCTATATCCTAGGATACCGTTAGATTGAACTTAGCAAAGATGTAACTTTTGACGAAGATACAGCTTTCAGAAAGTCAAGGAAAATTAAAGAAGATGAAGAGGAACATGAAAATACCAAAGCTGTAGAGAATCCTAAACCAATTAGGAATGAACAAGAAATTTAGATACCTTAGGATCATGATATGACTAAACCTCAGTTTCCAAAATAATTGCTTAGTAAAATGATTTCTAGAAAGAGAAATCCTTCTTGGGATTGTGATGTAATTGAAGAAGCAAAAAGGCTTGGTGTCCCAGAAGGAACCATTAGAGAAAGAAAGAAGCCAAAGTCATATCCCAGTTATATGGCTTTGATGAGTGATCTAGTTGATAAAGAACCAACATGTTTTGAAGAAGCAACAAAACAGAAGGAATGGGTTAATGCAATGGTTGAGGAATACAAATCCTAAATAAAGAATGATGTGTGGGAAATAGTCCCAAGACCAAAAGAAAAATTAGTGGTATCCTCGAAGTAGATCTTCAAAACAAAGAATTTCACAGATGATAGTATAGAAAAGTACAAGGAAAGATTCATAGCTAGAGGGTTTTCCCAAAAGGAAGGAATTGATTATGAAGAGACATTTGATCCTATAGCTAGGTACACTTCAATTAGAAATGTTCTTGCCTTAGCAGTAAAAAATAAATGGAAGTTACATCAAATGGATGTCATGAAGAAAACCTTTCTAAATGGCTTGATAGAAGAAGAAGTGTATATTGAACAACTGCAAGGTTTTGAGACTGACAATCGGGAAGCTTATGTATGCAGACCTAAGAAAGTATTGTATGAGCTAAAACAAGCACCCAGAGCATGGTACATAAGTATAAATGGATTCCTGATGAGTTTAGGCTTTACCAAGAGTAAGGAAGATTCTAACCTTTACTATAAGATTGAGGATGATGGGATTATGATATTACTATTATATGTGGATGACCTATTCTTAACTAGAGAAGACAAGCCCATCAACAAATGCAAGAAGAAGCTTGGTGCAGAATTTGAGATGAAATACCTTGGAATGATGCAGTACTTTCTAGGTCTTGAAGTTTGGCAATTTTGAGATGAGATTTTCCTAAACCAAGGAAAATATACAGTAGAAATTCTAAAGAGATTTGGAATGTTACATTGTAAGTCCATGACTACTACAATGAAAACCAACTTGAAGTTATTGAATGATGATACATCAAAAACTGTAGATGCCACCTTGTACAGGCATATTATTGGTTCACTGATGTACTTAACCAATACAAGACCATATATATGTTTTGTTGTAAAAACACTAAGTCAGTACATGGTGATTCCCAAGCATATTCACCTGATAGGAGCAAAACATCTGATGAGGTATCTAAAGGGTAATTTAGATTATGGGCTCAGATATACATTAGATGGTGAGATCAGATTACATGGGTTTACAGACTCATATTGGGTAGGAAGTGCTAAAGAAAGAAAGAGCACCTCAGGTTGTTGTTTTAGTTTGGGATCAGGCATGATCTCATGGATCCGTAGAAAGAAGACCAGTATTGCACTTAGCACAGTAGAGGAACAATACATTGCTAGTTGTTTAGCTTGTAGTGAAGCAATATGGATTCGAAAGATGTTGGAAGGTTTATTTGATGAAGAGATAGATGTTACTGATATCCTTTGTGATAATCAAAGCTGTATTAAGATGACATAAAATCTAGTTTTCCATGATAAGTCAAAAAATATTGAAGTAATATATCACTTCATTCGAGATATGGTGCAGAAAGGACCTGTAAAGCTCAAGTATGTTCCTACAGAGGAACAAGTGGCATATGTGTTGACTAAGCCTATGGACCGTGTAAAGTTTGAATAATTTCAAGACAAGCTTGATGTAGTCTGAAAGGACCTCCCTTGAATGAGGGAGTGACAGTAGATGATGGATGCAGTGGTGAGTAGGTCAATCTAGAGGAGGGTATGTCTAGCTAGGCTTGTTTGGCCCGAAAGGGTTAGTAAGCTAGATAAGGCCTGTTGATTCTAGGGGGATTAGTATGTCTGGCTAGGCTTGTTTGGCCCGAAAGGGTTAGTAAGCCAGACAAGGCTTGTTTGGTCCCTAAGGAGATTCATATGTCTAACTACGCTTGTTTGGATAGAAAGAGTTAGTAAATTAGACAAAATGACCTGATGGATCTACCAGATAAATCATCATGATGTTGCTCCAAGAAGATGAAGGAAAGATGTATCGTCACTATTGCTATATTGTTGATTGTTGATGATTCTTGAGATGCTTGATTGTTATTATAGTATTGCTATACTGTTGAGATGTGTAGTTAAGTATTGCTATACTGATGACTGTTTAGCTCAGTATTGTTATACTGATGGCTGCTGAGATGATTGGTTCAACATTGATATGCTGATTATTGATATGGTTGATTTAGTATTGTTACATTGATGATGGATTGAGACGAATGTTTCAGTATTGTTATACTTACATTGATGATGGATTGAGATGTATGTTTCAGTATTATCATACTGATACTAATGATTGATTGAGATGTATGCTTCAAATAGTATCAATATTGATTATAATGATGATTGATGAGATGTTTAAGTATTGTCACACTATTGATTACTGAGATGTCTGACTAATGAATGATTGTTAGATGCTGAGATGTTTATTGAGACAGTTTCAATTTTGTTACACTGATTGATGTGATAGCTTCAGTATTCCTATACTGATGAGACAGATTCAGTATCTCTATACTGATGATGATGCTTATGATGATGATGTTCCAGCATATCTATCAGGGATAATTTTAGGGGCGAATTTTAGCACAGTGGGCTATTTTTCCATGTTTTTCTCCCAAAAAACATTCGCCATTTTGCATTTTTTGATGCCCTGTTTCGCCCAATTTTGATGGGGTAAAATTTTTTCACCCTAAAAATTGCTAAATTATTATATAAACGATATAAAATCCTTGGAAATTAAAATATTTTTTGAAAAATATCGCCAATCATTTTATAGTTGGCGTTTTAAGAATTGGTAATATTCGCCAACATTTATACACTTTTAAATAAGTATGGTTCCTTAAAATCATCCCTGATATCTATGCTGGTAATGTAGATGATGATCTAGCACTATAGATGATTTGATTTTTAGCACTAACATGCTAATGATGTCGTTGATTGTTTCAGTATTTACATACTGTTGATGCAAATGATAATGATGATGTTTTAGTATTCACATACTAAAGATACAGATGATGGTGGTTCAATATTTACATTCTGAAGAGGCAGTTGGTGATACTTGTGATACAGATGATGATGTTCTCAGTACCCACATACTGAAGATGCAGATGAGGATGGTTTAGTATTCACATATTGAATATGCAGATGACAACAGTCCAGATGATGATGTTACAAATGAAAGTTCAATGTTTACACACTGATGATGACCAATAGATGATTTAGAATATGTTCCAGTATTCACATACTGATACTATAGAAGATGGTCCAAAAGATGAGGCAATGAATGATGATGATCCAGAAGATGATTCAGGATTCATATGCTGATGCTGCAAGAGTTGTTCCAGAAAATGGAAAGAAGATGATTAAAGAAAGATGATTGCAGAAGAATATCCAGTTGAGATCGATGATGAAGATGTATGATGTTGTACCAAAACTTCCTATGACATATAGAGTCTCACCAGTCAGTTGTACAGTTGTAATAGTAGCAGTTGCTACTGCGGTTGATTACCTTCCTAGTTAAGAGGGAGTGTTAAAATAATGTAACTTCAGAAGATATTCTAGTTGTATTGTATTCCTCCTTTTGGAGATGCATTTGGTCTTGTTATATTCATTGAAAGATGCAATGTAAACCTCCAAATGTAAGTCGGGTCAATAGTATCCAAGTGTCAATATATTAAATGTTATTTGTGGAGTCTAGTTGAACAAGTCGGCCCTGACAGCTAGTGAAGTTGGCCCCACCAAGTTAGAGGTCAAGTCAATAGAAGAATATAAATAGGGAGGTGCTCCCCTTCATTTGTACTCACTCACTCAAGCAGTTTTGCAAGAGAGAGAAGAACTAGTGCGATGGGAAGAAGTTGGAAGAATCTGTCTGGGTTTTACATTTCTTTGTTTGAGATCTATGTTGAGGAATTTTTGTGGGATTTTCTCCCTTGTGGTTTCCCCAAGGAAAATATTTGTGTTCTTATGCTCTTATGTTTTTCTGTGCATGTTGTTCTTTCAATTATATTCTAGTAATTTGTTTTAAGATATCATCTAAGAAAATTGATTATAACTAACATGGAGGTACTACATATCGAGGATGACAGATCTCACCATCACTATAGCAAAGAGAAACATTGACCAGATAAAGGAATGAGTGACTTCCATGAGCTATGAGGCTTACCTAGATGTTGAATACTCATTCACGAATAATACCAAGGAATATTATAAAGGGAAGAAGAAAAACCTTGGATGAGTTGGAAGTTGAAGCTAGAAATACTGATAAGGAAAATTAGAGATACTGATAAGTCCCTCATCCCATTTGTCCCACTCCTATGAGCGATGAAAACATCCAATAAGAAGGAAAGATTACAGTAGTACCAGAAGTATAAAGACTATAGTAAGAAACAAACATAGAAGGGACATACATTCAAACACAAAAGGAACATATAGTTAAGCACAGAAGGAACATAAATTCATCCTGGATATCAGAAGGTGCATGAAGTAGCGACATATGTAGAAAGAGTCATATTGGAACACGTTAGTTCTGACCTTGTGGAGCACATGCAAAAATTAGAGGAATAAGTGCACATGGAGACAAAGAAATTGGTGAAAATCATGAAGGATTTTCAAAACAAAATCAACGCAAGTCAATCTATGGAGCAATAGTTTGCGTGGATCAGGATGAACCACAGGTGAGTGTTGAGGGCCTGTTGGGACTAGGGATAGTAGGGAAGAATTCATGTATAATTCTACCTGAGTATGGAGAAGAACATAAAGGAGAAGAGGAAGGAGCTACGACTAAGGGAAAAACATAAAGGGAAAAGGGAGGGATGTTGCGATAGAAGAAGGAAAGAGAATAAGAATACAAAGAGAAGGCGTTGGAAGAGGAAGATACAATGGATGAGTAATCTATGATAGAAGGACAGAACGAGATAGGAGACAACATGGCATAATATCAACAAAAGGAGGCATGCAAATAACGTAACGGCCAAAAAATTACAGTAAGGCATAACGCTAAGAAAGCGACATTCATTAATGATCATGGGTATGAGCTCGATTGGAGCTGGTGGAACCACATGCGTGAAGGCATCTTTGTAAGTCAGACCACTAGTTCCTGTTACAGCTGATTTTACCACACATGGTAGATCACATATTTATGGCCTTCCCTGTCCCTCTGCAGACTCTTTAGACCCCACGAACCATTTTTGTACCTTTGATGTTTCCAAGATCATCCCTAAAAACATGCATTATTTTCCATGCGTGACTTTTAAACCTATCCTTGCGTATATACGCAGATATGACCCTTAAACCCGCGTACATCAGGATGTGTGCAAAAGGCCAAATAGTTTTGGAGTTTTCCTTGATGTGGATTTGAGTCACTTGTCTCTTGGCCTTCCATATGCCTTGAGATCGCTCAGATTTGACCTTCCATTACCCCATTGAAGCACTATATAAGGAACCCTTTGGATACATTGAAAGGAGAGGAATTGAAGAGCAAGAAAACTATAGTCCATTGTTGCCGTAGCTTGATTATACTTGAGTCTACATCCCTTTGTCCCTTGGAGCACTTTGTGTTCTTCCCAACCTTTCCTTTGCTTGTGAGATTTCTATCGAGAGATGGAGGATTGCGGTGGTGGAGGTTCAGGTGGAGGATTCAGTTTCTTCAGTTCGCAGACATGCCGACAGAGGTTGTCATTCTTGTAATCTCTGATTTATATTAATATAAATATCTTTTCGTGTCCAATGATGTGCATTTAAATGAATATAGAATCCATGGATGCTTTTAATTGCTTATACGTTATTGATTATATATACTAGAGTAGGTCTGACACAATTATATAGCATACTTGTCTTGTGTGTTGATTGTTGAGAGAGAAAATTGTTAACATAAGAGAGATTGGAAAAGCTCAACGAGGATCTACATCAACCATCCAGAATAAGGTATGTTTTGAGATCCTTTAGTGTTAGATGTTTTATTTCTCTTGCATATGGGAAGGGATTGATTTCTACAGTTACTCTGTCTGTTGTGGTACCCCAAGCCATATGAATTTTTCTTCGTAACAGTTCCTCTCATTATATGTTACTAGAATAGGAAAGACATCCTGTTGGCTGGACATAGCAAGTCAGTTGGGATAGCAACTAAAAAGGAGTCTGTATTGAGTCTGTTAGAGTTTGTATTGAGTCTGTAAAAAGTATGTATGGGATCTGTATTGAGTCTATAATGGGGCTATAAAAGAACGAACCCAAGCTATAAATGGGTTAATTGATATAGCATTTGAGTAATCTCTATAATCTTGGTAAGACACTTGAGCTAGAATTGAGGTAGGGATTTTGGTTAATGAATCTGTATTGCTGAGTGCATCAGAGTAGAGGTTCTACAAATGAGTGTACAAACGAGTAGAGAAGGTTGAGTCGATCCAAGTTTTGTGGGTATCGTTAGTAGGATTAGAGTAGGAAGAGAAATAGAGAATATCAGAGAGAATGAGAGGGAGAAAAATTCTATAAAGATAGAAGATAAGGTCTTTAACATAGCATATAGCTTCTTGCACAGACAAAAGGTGCATCCGGATGAAGAGCACCTTGTGGTTTTCACCCAGATGGGTTTCCATGTTATATGTTGTGTATATGTGTGACTGTTGAAGTATCTTAGATATATGTGTGAATATTGTGTTGAATGACTGGTTTATTATTGTGTTTCAAATGGATAAATGTATGATGATTGCATTATATTAATGAATGTGATTATGTTGTAAGTTCATTGTTTACTTACTTAAGTTGCATAAAGAAGGTTTGAATCACAACTTAGTGTTGAAGTCCTATGCATAAAAGTAATCCACCTCCTCGGTCTTCGTTGAAAACCTTAGCACAAAGCCAAGGTACTCAAACACCCTCCCACACAATCGTGAAAATGTGGTTCTGGAATTTACCTATAAAACTGAGATATCTTGGGTGAAATGACATCTGTGTTGCAGGTGCTTCCGGCTAATCTGTGATCTATTGGGTCGATATCTCAGGATTTTTTGTGCTGAGAAGAAGGGACTGAACTTGGGTCAAGGGACAAAGAGAGGGAATAAATCTAACATGCGAGGTGTGTATAAATGAGGGGAGAGATACTCCCAATTTATACCTTTTAAGTGACTGAAAAAACATAAGATTGGGGCCCACTTGTATTTCTTTATAGTGCTGATTTCTCCCAGAGAGATTCCAAATATACATTACATGATGTTACACTGGAGACTATTTCCTCGACTTGTTAGAAAACAGGACCGTAGAGCAATAACAAATATACAGTTAAAGCAATAAACAAGATGTAAAACACATTAAAACATTACAGAGAGACACAGATATAACGTGGTTCACCCAAACGATGGGATACATCCACAAAGAAATTTCCAGTCCTTTTATTACAGTCCAGAAAGATGAAGGGATACACCCTGCAACAAAACTGCTACACTTCCTCTTCTCGCTCTCATAGTCTCTCTTCCAATACAATACAATACCATTCTCAGTCGTTTTACAATGCTTTCTTTTATAGGGGAAATGCAATGGGAAAATTCTAGGGTTAACCCAATACCATGGGTCCACAATACTATTGGCCAACACACATCCATTATGGGTCCGCAATACTGCAATACTCACCTCCATTATCAGATCTGAGAAATTTCAACCTTTTTCCTGTCTCATTCTCAGCTAAAGCTTTCCACTTCTTAAAAGTATCAAACACATCAGATTTCTATCTAATGCAATAAACCCAAGTTTTTCTAGTTGCATCATCAATAAAAGTAACATAATAACGAGAGCCACCAAGAGATTGTACCTGAGCTGGTCCCCATACATCTGTATGGACAAGCTCTAACTTTTCGCTCTTCTTTTGTTTCCCAACCCTGAGAAATCTAACTCTCTTCTGTTTTCCATAAACACAGTTCTCACAGAATTCCAAACTTACCTGCTTTAGATCAGGAAGCAGTTTCCTTGAGTGGAGAATCTGCATCCCCTTCTCACTCATGTGGCCAAGCTTATGATGCCACAATGCCGCACCTATTTCTGTGGAATCTACAGAGATAAAATAATCGATATTATGAGGACATAAATATAATGTACCTATCCTATCTCCTTTTTCAATTACCATTGATCCTTTAGTGATCTTCCACCATGTTTCTCCAAACATAGACAAACAACTGCTATCTCCCAACTGCCCCGTTGAGATCAGATTTCTTTTCATAGCAGGAATGTGCCTTACATCCTTTAGCAACCATCCACTTCCATTATTTAACTTAAACCGTACCTTACCCTTTCCAACAATTTTACATGGTTCATCATCCCCCAATAGCACATGCCCAAAATCACTTTGAACATAATCATGAAAGAATTCTAGCATGACATTAAGCCCCTGAATCTACTACCCAGTAATCACTATTATTATCTAATGCAAGAATTAAATCATCTTGTAACACATCACCTGCTACATTCGCTTCCTGAGTAGTCTCTTGCTGTCTGTGTCCTTTTTTCTTTGGAGCTCTGCAGTCTTTCTTCAGATGTCCTTTCTTACCACAGTTGCAGCTCTCTATTTTTCCAAATATGGACTTGGATCTTCCCTTTTTAGACTTGAAACGATTTCCTAGGCTCCTTCCTCTCTCGTTTTGTCTCCCTCTGCTCTCCATGACCAATGCATTACCTGATGTATCACCTATGCTTTTTCTTCACATTTCCTTGCTAAGAATAACACCAACAACATCATCAAATTTAAGAGTGTTTGAACTAGGGACATAGTTACTTACAGCCATGACCAAGCTATTCCAGATTTTTGGCAATGAGCACAAGATTAGAAGAGCCCTAACCTCATCATCAAAGTTCACTTTTACAGAACTTAACTGACTGGTAAGTGTATTAAACTCATTTAAATGGTCAGCAACAGATCCAACTTCTGACATCTTCATATTATATAAATGCTTCATTAAAAATACCTTGTTAGAAGCCAAGGGTTTTTTGTAGAGCTTACTCAATGCGTCATCACACCCTCTGTTGTTTTTTTTTTCAAAATATTGAAGGCCACCGACGAAGCTAGGCACAACCATATTGTTCCCAGTGCCTTTCTTTCAAGAACCTCCCATTCTTCATCCTTCATAGCTGTCGGTTGTTTTGCTTTTCTGCCCAACGACAGGTATAGATCCTTTTGGTACATATAGTCCTCCATTTGCATATTCCATAACTAATAGTTTTGGCCATTAAATTTCTCGACCCTAAACTTTCCTTCTTTCGCCATTGCTCCCACTCGAACTAGGAACCCTTCTTTCTTGCGAGTTTACCAACCAAATAGACCTTTTGGCTCTGATACCAATTGTTAGAAAACAGGACCACAGAGCAATAAAATATATACAGTTAAAGCAATAAACAAGATCCAAAACACATTAAAACATTACAGAGAGAAACATATATAATGTGGTTTACCCAAACGATGGGCTACGTACACAAAGAAATTGCCAATCCTTTTATTACAGTTTAGAAATATGAAGGGATACACCCTGCAGCAAAACCATTGCACTTCCTCTTCTTGCTCTCACAGTCTCTCTTCCAATACAATACAATACCATGCTCAGTCGTTTTACAATAATTTATTTTATAGGGGAAATACAATGGGAAAATTCTAGGGTTAACCCAATACCATGGGTCCGCAATACTGTTGGCCAATACTGTCTCGGGGGCGTTGCCCCCGAACCCCAAGGAAAGGGGGACGAGTGTACAGTACTCCTGGGTTACAATCACAACTGAATAATATCTATGGATCTGGAAGATTAGGCTCCACAACCAACATGACTTACAACAAAGGTTGTACCTCAAGTTGTAGACACAATTAATGTCACGTCCTCGCCCCTCTTACCGATGAAGGAGAGGATGCGATCAACGCGCTAACTGTTGTTAAATGGGAAAAGTATCCCCACGAACATAATATAAAAATGCTTTGAAATAAAACATACATAGATGCATAAGTTATTAAAATTTAGTGGAAGCAAAATACATTCCATTCAAGCATTCAACATGTTCATCATAATTCATTTAAGTAACAAATACAATTGCAAAGATAGAATAGACAAGAGAATACTTATCTGGAAATAAGCTTGTCCCGCAACTAGCTACGTCGTTGCAAAGTTCCACCCAACCATAGGCCAGTGTGCTCATCAATCTCTTAACAACACTGCCACCCCCGAGATGGGCATGATTCCATAAGGATCTAGGGAACAACACAAATAGCTCACACATATCACAACTCATACATCCACTGTCAAGCCAACACACCTATTGGGTTTCACAGATTGCCAAGGAAATAAGCCAATAAAATGCAGGTTCCTTGGACTTACTCAACCAAGAAAACACAGTCTAAGGTATAGCAAAACTCATCCAAGCCAACATAGTGGGTTTATTAGGCTATAATTCATCTAACAAGCAATACACTGCTGGGTTTATCAGGCTAAACATTGAAGCCAACAATCACATAAAGGATCATCCAAGCAACACAAGGCTAAACACAACAAGACACAACCAATCCAACACAAGGCCAAACACGACAAGACACAACCAAGCCAACACAAGGCCAAACATGACAAGACACAACCAAGCCAATAGATGGGTTTATCAGGCTATCCACCAAGCCATCCTTCAAGTTGGGTTTGCCAGGATTCTAAGTCATTGGACATGAAGAACTACTAAGTGGGTAAGCTCATCCATAGAGATGAGGACACCTACACAAGACCTATCTGGCCTAGAAACCCCATGGTATACACACCCAACACAAGAAAGTGTCCCCTTCTCTGCTCCACAGTCCCTCGGGATAACCCTTCCCTTCGAGTGCTCTTCAGGATGTGCAAAGTAGGTTCACTAACCACTCTTATATTATTGTGAGGTTCCACCCTAGGTTTATCAAGCACATTCTATGTCTCTCCCACTCCTAGTCTTGTACACAGTTCAGGCCAAAACAAAAAAATATGCACAGCAAGATACACAGATTTGGTTTGAGGAAAACATGCTGGACAACAAGGCGAATTACCAAGATGGGTGAAAACAACCCTCGAATAGCAGTTCGGTTCCCATAGATTTTTTTGGCCCTAACGTGGCCAAAAAGACTCAACACACCCAAGAAAATGTGTCTCTATTCTCCCACTCACTTGGGCAACACCAAACAACGAAGTCCCACTGCAAAACACATAAACACCCCCCTGGTAGAGATCCTAACCACTGGATAATCATAAGACACTTCCGATCCTGGGGAAAACAACACAAACACCTCCCAATAGAGATTCCAATCACTGGATATTCACAAGGAACTTCCTAGTCATGGGAAAACAACACAGGAACTATAAGAGCATGGATGAATGCACCCATAGCATCTCTAAGGATGCAAGGAAGAGAAAACCATGGATGCCTCCTGACATCACACACACAACAACAACAAAATGTGAAATGGGAAAAACCGAGCCCACGAGCTGCCCCACCTAAGGAGAAAACCGGTTGCATGAGGAAGAGACTGCCTCCTCTCTACTTGAGGAATACGAATAGACTCCATCCCTTGAGGGAAAAAAATGGTTGAACCCCCCTCTTGGGCATGCGTGTGGTCAAGAGCTGACAACTCATGCCATATCTAACGCTGCCCATGCATACATTTCCCCAAGGTAATAACTACCCAATTAACTCCCTTAGATGATTGGGCATAAAAGCTAAAAAGGGTATTTAACCATTTCATGGGTTTTCCCCTAGACATTGGATTTTCCCCCATAGGCTCAAAGGGTTGAATTAATCCCCCTCCCTATTCCTTATGAAACCATGTCCCCATCTCTTTAACATTGCAGCGCGTAGCTAGTCTTGGTATTTTTATTAATTAACATTTTACATGGTATCTCAAACACATTGTGCCTAGCTAGCACATAAAACATCGACATCGATTTTAATCGCCAATACATAAGACACGAAATCCATGGTGGGGCCTTTGCATTGAGCTCCACACCATGATTTAATACAATATTTACATCATATGCAATTTAATACCATGGCGTCAAAACCAGGGTGTTACAATTAAGACATCTTGCAAGGGGGTAAACACACCCCCAATGGGGTTACAACAACATACAATGATAATATACATTAGAATATCTTCCGAAGTTACAAATACATCAACAAATATTTCCTTGTTCCAAAAGATGTATGCCCCTCCAAATCAAATCTCTAAGTGTTGTATATTACCCAGAATGTTTTTTGGAACAACTAATCTTGGAAAAGGCTGAAGCAATTGCCTATGAACAATATGGATTAATATCAAAACAAAGGAAAGAGAACAAGAATGCAGCATATGAACCAAATCCCAAGCCTCATTTAGTGAGCATTGCAAATTAAAATAGCTGAGAGGAGGTAGAACAAATTCTCAAGGAAGCAACAATTGCAAGCGAGCCTCATAAAAAAATAGGAAAAAAAAGAGGGGAAGATGAGATGGAAAAAGATGAGGATGAGTAATCTCCTTAAGATAAAAAACAAAAGGTTGATCCAACTGAAGAGGCCAAGGCACTATCCATAAGAAAAATTGAAGCTAAGGTGTCTAAATAAATTGGTGAGGTAGACAAATCAATAAGACTATTAGGAAAAACACCAACCAAGATGATGCCCTATCCATCCTTGGAGATCACAGTACCACATAAATCCAAATAAATAACTCCAACATGACCTATACTAGTGCAAACTGATTGGAAAGCTATCTACATGGAAATTAGAAAGAGTAGTGTCTAGAGTGTAAATGAATACAAGCTACATGCTATTCCTATTAATAAAATATTTTGACAGTTACATATAGTGTTAGTGACACTTTTAGATATTCAAGAGTTGATCCCATGGTTCCCATGCCTACCAGTATGAAAGATTACAGAGCTATAGAGCATGTTTTGGACTGGTCCTTGTTCAGTGAACTTGATAAAGTGGACTTATTCAAACAATTCAGTGATATGATTTGTGTAGACGTGGTAAAAGCCACAAAGAAAATGCTCGGAGAATCTTTGAACAAAGTAGGAGATATCCTAAAAGCTAGGAAATGGACAACTAGAGGAAAGCAAGTAACTATCAAAGAGATTGAAGATAAAATACTGAATCTAAGTGAAAAATAATATGATGGCTCTCAACTTAAATAATTGATAGCAAAGAAATATAATGAAATTGCAATCTTAAAAAATCAGCTGAAAATACTAAACGTATACCCAATACAAAGAACTGAAATTCATCAGGTAGAAAAAGAGAAAGAGCAATTATTATCCACTATAGCAAAATACACATCCTGAGTATAAGAAAGGGATAAAAAGATAAAGGAATTAAGATCCCATATAGACACTATGGAATTCCAAGAAAATAATAGAGCACAAAGTGTACCGTCATCCAATATAACAATAAAAGTGATAGAGCAGGCCCAAATGCATACAAGTTCATAGAAACATAGGTAGGAAATTGTCACCCAACCACCATCAGTTGAAGTGGTTGATTTGGATGCCATGGAAGAATATTAGACCACAACCGAGCCAACTAAAATTGAAGAATATGTGCATACTAAAATAAAAGGGCTTGAAGATGATGTCACTCATAAAACAATAGAATTGTTGAACTAGAGAATGATGCCAACAAGAAAGATGATGACATCACTGACTTGAAGAGAGAAATTGATGATTTTAAAGGACAAGTCACATCACTAAATATGGACTCTATGGGATAGAATTTCCCAAATATTCAATGAGAAATGGGAATTCATGAACTTGATGACTCCTAAAATGGAGGTATATAAATCATCAATGGAAGAAATGAATCAAGTAAATGCAACACTGGGATACAAGCCTACATAGGTTAGGAAAACTATTGAATACCTAACTAGTTTAACCAACAAAGAGCTAGACAAATTATAGCTAACTAGAAGAACCCAGGTGATAAATATCACTAAGAAGATAATGTTGAAACAAGCACTATTCAGTGTAATGCAAAGGGACACAAATGTGTTGGCTGATGATATCAAGTCATTCAAGATCTTGTTTAAAGGAGTTACAAAACTTGGGTTGCTCTTATTGTGGGATGGAAATGGAAAATTTTGTTGAAAAGAAGAATATATGAATATGTTGAGGGTGAAAAGAAATGAAGAGCCTAAATATGATATGGAAGGAATAATAACGTGAAGTCAAGCCTTCGAAAGACTCAGAAAAACACTTATAGATTTGGACCAGATTGAGAACAATATTTAGAGAAATGGGTCCCTTCACTTATGAGAGACATTCAGAAGTAGAAATAGCTCTGGAAAATCTCAAGGCTAATAGCATACCAGTGGGAAGGATTGACAATTAGTTATGAGATACTATAAAATAGAACTACACCCTCAACATCCTGTACAAAAGACACCAGGGTCATCCTCTTCTTGGCAACATGCCACTCCTTCACCTCACCAGTATACACATGCACCACTAACACAACAGTACATGGGGAAAATAACCCTGCTAGCATTCATGCCACATGGAGGCTTTGTACATCCTAGAGATACCACATATAATGATATGTTGCAAAGAATGAGTCAAATTGGCATCCCTCCTAGATACTCCAGGTCTCTAGGTCAGCAAACCATGTGTGGTAAACAATCACCAATCAGAGGAAGGACGGAAGCTGTAGGACACAAGAAGACTTGAATATTCCTCTGTGTAAATGGAATAATTTGATGTAAAAAGTGAATACTTAAAAAAATACCACTTTCTGTTATGAGTCAAGTCATTTACAATTGGATTCAGACGCCTCTGAGCCCTATATAATGTAAGCTCAGTATATGAGAAAATGATTGGCAATTTAAGAACTAGAAGTATTCTTTATTTTGTTGTTGAGTTGGTGCATACTATTGTAATGTAAATATTTTTATACAAGATTAATGAAATCAAGCTGTGCATATTGTTCCTTCTACCTTTGTTATTGTGTGTCCATATGTTTGGGAGAGTTCATGAGAAGAATAACTCCATGACTGCAGTATCATTTTTTAGGGATTGAGTATCATAGATTTTTCATTCATGATTAAAGATTAAATGTCATCTCAGAAATTCAAAGTTATTTTGGTTCTGTGTTGATGTTTATTGCATTTCATATGGATTTGTGTATGGAAGAGTTATGTATGTATTCCTTTTATGGAATGTTTTGTTGATAAATATAAAGATGCCTCATGTTATCCCTTATAAACATGTTAAGAATTACTGAATTAAGCTAAATACAAATCAGTACGTTCAAATTCTGTATTTCTTAAGGAAATTCACCCGTTAGTGCTTCATTTTGCTCAAGATTTGTCTTCACCACTTCATTCATAACCAGTTCCCTCTGTATTCTGTCTGGATGCATTAAATTTCCCCTATTAAATTTCCTGTACATTCCCAATTTTATCCACAATATACTGATAAAGAACCTGAGCATTTTTAAATAATGTCTCAAAGCTAACATCGTTAAAGTTTGAGCCCTGTCATGCCTGGTCTTGTTTTACCTTCAACCTAGGACAATTCTATGAAATAACACTTTCTAACTAAATGGATTTCTGTGATAATTTGATATTCATCATAGTGATATATATATATATATATATATATATATATATATATATATATATATATATGCACTTTGTTATTTCATAAATATACTTTAACAACTATGAGGAAATACTTTGAGTTAAACTTTGATATTTCAACATAAACCTAAATACATTTATTAGGTTTGTGGTAGTGTTTCTAGGTGGAAAATAATATTAACGATAATAAAGTGTAAAAAATAGAAAAATATGTTGTAAAGTAATTCTTCATGTCAAAGAATATTTAGGCATGGTATCATTATTCTCAAAAATCACTCCAAATAGGGGATATGCCACATAGTTCTACCCATCACTTCTTTTCTATGGCTTGGAGTCGCCTCTTCCTTAGAGATATTGAAGGTTGTTGAGGGGATTTGGCATTTTGTTATTGATGTTATGGGTGCCTCTCTTTGTTCTCATTACTTGACAAAAATGATGTTGGGCCTACATTCAAATATCTAATACAAATGAACCACTTCCATATTAATAGTTTGGACATGAATAATAATATTAAAATTCACGTTGTTCATATCAACCTTTTGGACATGAACAATAATATGCAAATAAAAGTTTGCACAAATCAAAGAACTATCATATCAAAACAAAATTGCAAGGTTAAGTTAATGTTGAATAATGCTGCATACACCCTTTTTTCTAGTGATATTATTTAATCATGATTTGTTTCCCTGGTGGCCCTTAATCACATATTTGACTCAACCACCTTTGTTGACCATAAAAAATAATGATAGTTGAAACTAGTCCCTTGAGAACATCCAATAGTACTTTGATGGCATGTGAAATAAAATGTACGAGACTTTCAAAGAATGGGGACAATTCAGTTAATATTTAAGAAACACAAACAATTGGAACCAAGTTTGTTAGAGAACTAAATTGTTTAAACACAAAACATTGTATCTCTATTGATACTTTAATAAAGACAATAGGTCAAGACCCCCTTGAAATTGAAATGTGTATTGTATAGAAATGTAGGTATTGTGCATTTTTTGCTAAAGTAACCATGGTTTGAATGTTAGTAAAGCATCAAAAGAAGAATGTCCTTAAAGGGAAAAAGAATTTTCCTATTTAGCTTCATCCTTGACCATATACCACCATTGAAATGTTGATATTCAACATAATAGTTTGTATTTAAATCTAAGGGATGGGTAGGAGGTATTTGTTTCACTTGATTTGGTTGATATTTTTAATCCCCACCTTTATATGTTTTCGTAAACCATAAAAAAAAATTATTTTTGTTGCAAGAGAAGATAAGAATAATAAACACATACGATAACTTATAATAATTATAATATTTTTTATGGCTATAATTCTACAATATGATAATGGAAATCTTGAGCTTGAACATTTTTTGTAGCTAGGTTCCACCCTACTTGTCACTAGCTTGACTCTCTTGCTCAACATTTTAATAATCCTTCAAAGCTATATTTTAATTTATCCAAGATAGAGACGTGTCTCTATGTATATTGTTCTTCCTTCATTAGTTTGAAAGTTCCTTCTTCAAGTCAAGATGCTCTTCTTCCTCCTAGGTTTGCATCTCTCTATTGAGCATATTGGGTCCCATAGTTCTATAAGTGGAGGAAGTTATTGGATAGAAGAAATATTTCAAGGATACAACAATTTCCTTCTATTGTATTGGCCATGTTAGATAATTTATTTTCCATCACTTTTTGATTGAAAGGTTTTCCATTGTTATGTAATTTCTTTCAAAAATGAATCTTTGAGGTGCGCTAAGTTTTACTTATTCTTAATGTTTGTAATATCCTGAAAGCAATCCCTTGACATCTGTGATTTTGGTTATTTTCTGTTATGGTGGCACTAGGTTCCTAGACCATGAACAATGAATATTATTATGTTATTTTTTCATTATTACCTATAACTAAAATAATGGTATAACATGGATGTAACAACATTGCTAGGGGGTCTTGGGAGTCCACATGTGAGGGGGTTGGGGTTAAGAGTTGTGTCTCCTCCTAACATTACTCTAGTCTTCCTAATTTTAATAATTTTGGACGATGGGGGTCCTAAATTACCTAAATAAAGGTTTGCATGCACTATTGCGCCCTCACTAGAGAGAATCTTCCTTATCCAGGTATTTGTGGGGCCCACTCTCACATCACTTTGGTCTATTGCACCTATTTGGCTAAGTTTGGTCAGACCTGCACCTAATTCTTGTAGCTCCACTCTAATTTCAGTTTGTTTTCTAGTTAAATTGAGTTACTGTCAGTTAATTTAGTCATTTTGAGTTAATATTGATTTATTGTTAGTTAAATTTAGTTAAATTGAGTTATTACCAGTTAATATTGAGTTAATATCTAGTTACACCAGTGAACTGGACTAACGTCATTTAGTTAGAGTCATTATGGTCAATTTGATTCATTTTTAGTTAATAGAAGTAACCATTAGTGAGTTAGAGTCAGTTATCCTTAGTTAATTAGTGAGATTATGGTTTACAGTTCAGTTGTGTTCATTTAATTAGATGGAACTGAGTCGTATTCAATTAAATGAAGTTACTATGTGTCAATCGATTTATCTTGAATGCATGGGAGTAATGTAGGGAGAATTGTAGGAAATCCTTGTGAATTCAAGTTACCTCCATGCACAGGGAGTAATTTATGGGTAACTTAGAGCTAGTTATGTGGGGGCTTAAGTCAATGTTGACAAATTCGAGTTGGTCAGTGATTGTGAGTTTCATTATTAGTGTTCTAGAGTCAGTATCAATTAATTCAAGATGCTATGTTGAGAACTTTCAGTAGCCACCGACCTACTCCAATGGTTCAAAACAATTGTCCATTTTGGCAATTTCCTGATTATTTTTCTACGGTTTTTTGGGTCCCAAACTTCTGGGGCTGTTTTGAGGCCCTAAATGATGTTTTTTGGTGATTTGAGGGGCCATATGGAAGCAAATGGAATCCATTCATCCCTAGTCAAAAGATGTAAATTTTGGATTGAACTTTCCAACAATATATTGAGTTCCTAAATCAAAGATCGTATGCAAAAGTTATGACCCTGGGAAGTTGATTGTTCAACTAACCACCTTGGGGCCACAAACTTTATGACGGTTCATCTTCTAGGGTTATGATTTTTACCTTTAGGGTTCTTTCCCTCATGCTTATTATAAATAGCATCCTTTGGCTTAATTTTGTATTCAACTTGGCACGGTTGAGCGTAGCGGCCACATCTTTTCTCAGAGATAGCTACCGCCATTCTAGCTGTTGTATTTACAATTGTTCTATTTCCTCCATTTAATAGAAAATGTGTTTATTATATATCCATTTTCATTGCAACATGTCTATGTTTATGATGCTATATATTTTCTTTCATTTTGTTCCCACATAAATATAGATCATATTCATTGGTTGTTGGAAGCCCTAGTGATTAAAAGTCCTTCCTCTATGATCTAGAGTCAATCTATTGGAGGCAATTCGAATTGGCCTAAGGGGGTTCAAATTTATCCAGAGTGGATTTAATTCATTCATTGTGGATTCTGGAGAGTGTGTAGGGGATATTTTCCATGTTTTGGTCGAATTCCAAGGAGATATTTGGCATAGGAATTCACACACTTGGGGACCAAGTTTGTCTTGCAGGTTATGAAGATCATGTGAGGATAATTCTAGAGGATTATTTCCTTCATTCATTGAGGGAAGGTGAGTTGTTCATGCCATGATTGCTGAGAGATGGGTAATTTTGTGAGCTTGGGAACCCATGTATTCTTTGCTATGAATTTGAATTGTGTGCTTGGAGCACAAGGATTTTTTCATGTTTATAGTAAGCTTGATCAACTTTGAGTAGTTCCTCGATGGCCACCACTTGTATCTATATTAATCCTACAAATAAATCATAATGGTGAATATGGCGATGTCTCGAGGGACCTAGGCGGTGAAGGTATTACCATTTCACCTAGTAGTGGGGTGGACGAGTAAGTAGGTGGTGAGGAATTTATTTGTGGCCTCTTGAACGAACATTTTCTTGAGTGAAGTATAGATCCATGGTGTCCATCACTTGTATTTATCTTGATCCTACACATAAATCTTGATGTTGAATATGGTGATGTATTGAGGTACCTAGGAGGTGAAGGTGTTACCATTTCACCTGGTAGTGGTGTGGAGGAGTAAGTGGGTGGAGAGGGGGAAAACCTTGTCGAATAAATTCTTGTGTTTTGTTGCTTGGGTTGTGGCCCTAAGTTTATCCTTAGATATCTAGTTATAAGAGAAATTATTGTGTGAATTCCAAGACCCCACTTAGGGGAGATATTTTGATGGAAAAACATCACCAAGAAGAGATCTACGGTTGTGAGGAAAATTGTCATGTTGTTGCCAGTTGCGCCTATCAAGATAAGTATTTATGATGCTTTAATATTTTATGTACGAGTGTTGAAATGTATCTTGGAGACTTATTTTACTCTTATTTTATAATTAAATTATTGGTTTATCATGTTACTAACTTTTATGTTGGATTGACAGCCTCTAGGAAGGTACATGATTCCTTGAACTAGTAGTTGTAATTTTGATATGTTCACTTTATGTTGATTTAGGAAATATGATAATGGAGAACCATATGGCCATATATGGCTGTAACATATCATATTTTACAATAGGTTTTATGTCTGGTTTATGAGTAAAAAATTGATTAAATTTATCTTGCATGTGAATAATATTTTAGTGCAAAAATTGTTGATCAAACTGATAAAGTTAGTAGGTTGTTTTGTTTAAGTTTTTACATGTGATTTTGGGATTGATATGGAATTCCATATGCCTATGTATGGCATCCCCATATTATATCACCTAATGGGGTTTATAGATGTTACTTATTTTTAAATTCTTGGCCATAAAAAGTTTGACCATTAATATATACATCATGCTAAGATCAGACATCAACCTTCACTATCTTAAGAAATCCCATGCACCCTTCTTTATCCATCACCTAGGTTGGGAGTGTTAAAATTTTGGAGGATTAAAAAAATGATATCTTTGAATGTCATGTTCCCTCCTTAGTGGATCCTTTATCAATTTCCTAGAGCATTAATTCTTTATGGGTTTAGGAAGAAACTCATAATGTTATTTGAGATTAATTTTTGGACTAGGCATTATCTAGTTAATTAAATTGAGAACATTGGAACTTGATGTAGTCTATAGTTAGTCTGTTTTAAATATTAATTAATATTTGTATGAGTTGTAAATTCCCATGTGGCCAAGATGATGCATAAGAGATAAGGTGGGCATCTAGAGTTTCTTTACTGAAAGAAATAAACATAAACCAAGAAATCAGTGAAAAGCAGGGAACTGAAAAAAGAAGGAAAATAAAAAGCAATGAAAAGCAGAAGGTGGAAAAAAAGAAGGAAAGTCATGAAAATAATAAAGGAAGCATAAATCATGGAAAATCATACTAAATCAAGGAAAGATAACAAATCAAGAAATCCACTCAAATCAACAACTCCTAATTTGGATAAGGAGGGTGCATTGGACGAGGATTGGGGGTCCACAATCAATGTAGCTTTTCCAAGAAGCTAACCAATAGATAAAGGAAAGAAAAATAACTTCATTCACATATTTTTTCATTGGATTTTAGAGATATAAGCTTCCAATAAACTTGGTAGATGTGCTCCTCATCACTGGATGGGAGATGCACCCCTGCTGTTCATTTTGCTATTTGATTCTTTAGCTAGAGGTCAATGAGGATGGAATTCAGCCATTCACATTTATTTTTATTGCATGTACAATGAATTTGTAGGTCCATCCAAATTTTTGAAGAAGTATGATAGCTCCAACAGTTTGAATCTCTAAGTGTTTGAAAGTAATTTTATAGTGAGTCGTTATTTTATTGAAGGATGAGAGTAATAATATAGTATGATGTAACTAATATAATTTTATATGTGTTATGTATTATCTTATATTTTAAATAATAATATTCATATCCATTCTCTCATGTTTCATAATTTTACATATTCTTGAATAGTTCTACCTATGCTCATTGAGGCTCAATTTGTGACTAGTTTCTAGTTTCCAATTAGTAAAATTATTTCTATCTCTCAAATTTCTTTTCTGAAGGTTGTTGCATGTATATAGGATCAATTAGAGCCCATTCCAATTCTCATAATATAAATTCATGACCCTTAGGTGCTCCTAATTTGGAGTTGGAAATCTCCTAAGTGTGCAGTCCTGAATTTGTATTTCTCTTCCTATGGTTTTAAAATTGCCAATTCAAGTCCAAATATGTCAATTTAATGGTTTATTATCAGGTTTGGGTATATATAATTCCAACCACTTCCATTCTGCAGTAAAATCCTTTGGGTTCCACATAAATCTCGGGGTCACTACCTTGAAGCCTTTTGTTTATCCAAAGGAGTCTACCCAGGCGTGACGTAGCCTAGTAAAAGTGCATCTTTCAAAGTTGGGATCCTGAATAGGCTACATTAAATTTTTCTAAAGTTTTAAGTTGACCTAAATACCAATTTTGGGAAGGATTAGGTAAAGTTTAGTAGTGTTTGATGCAAGTTTAAAATAAACTAGTGAGTGTTTTCTTTTGAAATTTTTTCTAGTGTGCCTTTTATCCATTTAGGAACATTACAGTGGTATAAGAACATGGTACTCTAAAATTGATCTTGGTATTTATTAATGAGTCCTAAAATAAATCCATATCCAAAGAAAAAAGGTACAGAAGAGCTCATTGCAGAAGAATAAGAAGTAGACTCCATTGAAGGCAAGATCCAAGGAGACAAAGAAACATCTAACATGGATGAAAATGATTAATTTAGACTCTTTTTCTAGAGAATGTTTAAATTCTTGAATTATATATCTCTGAATTTAATCCATCTAGGTAAAGAGACTCTAGAATTCCTGGCCAAGAAACTTGGGAACAAATATGGAGAAGGGAGCAACATTGGCTCTCAGCATGAAGGAAGGTCATTGGCGAGACTCTTGTTTCAAGAAAAGGCCTCACAATAAACCTCATGATTTTAAGGGTGAGTTCAAGAGTCATCTATGGAATATGATGACTAAGTTCAACGAAGAGAACAAAGAGGAGCCTAAAGTGTAGTATGAATCCATTACTACATGGGAGGATCATTATGTAGAGTACCAAACTTTGAGTGAAGAATGTAGAAGAGAACTCTATTTCAAGGAATTCTACAAAGCCCAATAGAAAAATAGTCCAAGAAGGGGTAATAGGATGCATTCTCAAAATTTTGAGTTGATAAATTCCATTGGTAAGATATCTCTACCATACTTTGATTGTTCAATCAAATAGACTACCAATTCATGGATCTGGAAATTAGATACATATTTTCAATTGAACCCCATGGTTGAAAGAGATTCCATCAAAATGGATAGCTTGCATATTGATGGGGAGGAAAATGATTGGTGGTTCCATGGAATGAGGACTCCCAAGTCATTACCAAGTGACCACATATGAGGATTTCACCTGGATATTGGCAGAAAGTTTTGATTGGAAAGACCTTGATATCTCATGTGAAAAATACTGGAACTCCTAAAGCATATATTTCAAATTTCCAAAGGCTACCTGTGATGGTCATTGATTATCTAAATCTTGCTTCATCCTTCTATTGATAGAAGGATTAACAGAGCCATTTAAAGGGTTGGTGAAGACCTACATACCATCTACCTTGCAAGATGCAATGAGAAGAACCAAATATATGCAAGATTACACCACATGAACAATATTTCTATCTAATCCCACTGTTATCTCATAGTATACAAATCAAAGGCCTCCCTCAAATAACTTGACTAGAACTTCAAATAAAGAGAACTTATCCAAAGAACGAGATGAATTGAGGATAAGAAAACTATGTTTCTCTTGCTAGGAACCATGGGTTCCAGGACACAAGTGTGATAAGGTAAAATCACACTACATTGAAGTCTTATTAGAGAGAAAATTTGAGGAGGAATATGATGAATAACTAGTTGATTAAGAAGTATCATATGAGACAACATATGAAGACCCACCCCTAGAACGTGGTAAGTTTGTAGTTTGACAGGAATACCCTTCCACACTCTCAGATTCAAGAGAGTGGTTCAAGGATAGACAATCACAATTTTGGTTGATGGACATGCCACTCATAACTTCATTGATGCATCCATGGTGGAAAGAAGAAAGTTTCCCACATAAAATTTTGAAGGCTTCACTGCCATCATTCCAGGTAACTCCATGGATTGTTCTCGATGGATTTCTAAGTTGAAAGTAATAATAGGATACTATACCTACATAGATAGTTCTTATGTTGTCAATGTGTTGATACTAACTTATTGTTTAGAGTCCAATGGTTGTACTCCATTGGAGAGCACTATATGAATTACAAGGTTCCTAAAATGAACTTCAAATATTTTGACGGGAAGTTTGTATTTTTGAAAGGCATCAACACTTATCCCAAAAAATGGTATCTTCATATAGCATGAGGTTTATCTTGAGGCATGGATATATTGAGTGGGATACATAATGCCTCATCACCACTCAAGGAACCACCATGGGCATAGCACAGTATCCAGAATACATCAAGATATTGTTTCAAAAGTATTAGAATGTATTTGGAGATCTTCCACATGGTAGGCCACCAGATTAGGGTGTTGAGAATAGGATTGAGTTAGATATGGGAACCCCACACATCAAAGTCCACCCCTACAAGCATCCTAAAAGATTCAAGGATTAAATAGAAATAACTATCAAGGAGATACTTGAATTAGGTCTCGTCATACCAAGTTTAAGTCGATTTGCATCTTCTGTGGTCCTTTTCTAGAAGAAGGATGGAACAATGCACATGTGCATTAACTACAGGGCCCTCATTAAAAGGACCATAAAAGATATATATTACCCCAAGGATTGATGAATTAATGGATGAGATTCATGGATCCAAGTACTTTTCAAATTTTGACCTCCACTCTATTTATCATCAAATCAGAATGAGGGAGGAGGACATTCAAAAGACAACCTTCTGGTGTCACTATGGACACTTTAAGTTTTTAGGCATTCCCTTTGTCTTAACTAATGCACCTACTACCTTCCAATCCTGCATGAATAGAGTGTTTGGTAAGAACCTTTGTAAGTATGTACTTGTATATTTTATGACATTCTGACTTGTAGTAGGACTTGGGAATAACATTTGCATCATTTGGACACTATTCTAACCATACTAGCAGATCAACCCTTTTCTGCTAAACTGTGCAGATGCCAATTTAGAATGATTGAGATCTTATATGTTGTTCATGCGATTGGGAAAGAAGGGGTCAAAGTACACATGGAAAAGATTCAAGATATTCTAGATTGGCCAAGTCAAAGGAATATTACTTAATTAAGGGGCTTCATTAGCTTATGTACCTACTGCCGAAAGTTTGTATAAGGTTTCTCAAAGTTGTCAGAACCATTAATAGATATCACCAAGAAGGGAGCCTTCAGTTGGTCAGAGGAAGCTGAACAAGCATTCAACTGAATGAAGGAGATAATGAGTAGTTTCCCTGTGCTTTCACTTCTAGATTTTACTCAACCATTTGTACTTGAATGTGATTCCTTAGGAGAAGACATCATAGCAGTTCTAATGCAAAAAAGCACCCCATTGATTTCAATAGCAGGAAATTGAAGCCACAAGAGAGACTCTATTCAATCTATGATAAATAAATGTTTTCCATTATGCATGCATTGATCAAGTTCCGAGAGTATTTGGTGGGGAACAAGTTTGTTATTAAGACTGATGACAACAACCCAAGGAATTTCTTGACACAGAAGGAGATTAATGACAATCAACAAAAGTGGGTAAGAAAATTCCAAGCCTTTGATTTTGATATAGAGTACAAGAAAGGGAAAATGAATGTAGTACATGCACTTTTTAGGAATCCATCCCTTTCCTTAATGAAATTTCCTGCTGATTAGAAGGCTCAACTAGCACTAGAGTACTCTAAAAATTAGTTTTCATGTAAGCTAATAGATGGGATGATACGTAATTAAGATTACAAGATTCTTAATGATATCATATACTACAAAGAATGAGTTTTCTTGGTGTTATAATCAGTCTTGAAAATTAAAATCTTAGAAGTTTCTCATGATGCACCCTTAGCTAGCCATCCTGGTTTCTTGAAAACTTATAGAAGGGTAAGATAAAGGCTCTCAAGGGAGGGCCTAAAGAATGATGTGATGGTGCATGTAAGAGGATGTTTGGAATGTCAACAAAATAAAGTGGAACATACACATCTTGTTGGCCTCTTACAACATCTACCCATTCCGGAGCAAAAATGGGAGAGTATATCAATGGATTTAATCACCAACTTGCCACATATTTAAGGTAAAGATTGCATTTTTATTATGGTTGATAGGGTAACAAATTTTGTGCAATTTTTTTTTCTGTTTCATCCACTATTACAACAATATAATTTGCTAGTCTCTTTTTCTGAGAAGTATTCAAGTTGCATGGTTTTCCCAAAACCATAATTACTAATAGAGACTACAAATTCACAAGTGGATTTTGGAAAGCATTCTTCAAATTGGTGGGGACAATATTGGATCTTAGCACAATCTATCACCTTTAGAATGATGGGAAAACTAAGAGGGTGAATCAATGGGTTAAAGGATACCTCACGAACTATGTCACAGGGCAGCATAAGGCATGGATTACTTGGTTACATTTAGAATAATTTTGCTACAACACAACTTTTGATCTATCCATTGGTATGAAACCTTTCAAAGCACGATATGGGTATGATGCCCCAACATTTCCAAATATGATATTTGGGGATTGCAAACCCCAAAAGTAAAATGATTGGATCTGCTATTTCCTCAAATAAATTAGTCAAATTTATTTTATTAAGAGGTATAAATTCATTAGAAAAAACTTTATTAAATTTTTTCAGGCTCATTTTAAGGAGTTCTAACTAGTAAATATTTAAAAAAAATCTTTGGAGTTAGTATTTATTTCAAAAAAGTCGAAAAACAGGTTTCGGTGGCTAAGCATTGTTTCAAAACGGTCTCTAAGCCATCGAAGTCTCCATTTTTGGTAGATAAAACCGCAATTTCAGAGCACTCCAGCCCACCGAAATTGGTGTTTTTACTGTGAAAAGTCATCATTTTCAAATGATGATTCTGAGTGACTGGAGAATCATTTTGAAAAACGATCAGAGGTTTTTGTTCCTAACATGTCATAAAATAATAAATTCTCTCATTTTTCCTATGGGTGTTGCATATTGAGAGAATTGAGTCCATTTATGAGTCCTAATTTTCAGATCTCAGAATTTCCCTGTTTGAAAAATGTTTTTGAAATACAGATCTCGGGAAAATGAAAACGAATTTCAAAAATCTGAGAGAGGTTTTTCTCACAACAAACCAATATATAATAACCTCTTTCAGTTTATACACATGTGTCACAGATTTGGAGAAACAAATCCATCTCTGAGCCCCTGTTTTCAGCAGTTTTGCCCAATTTTTTGTGGCAAAAGATGACTGACATGTCAGTCCTCCAGATGGAATTTTCGACCTCATCTATCAGTCCATGAATATTTGCTACAGATGTTGAATACCATTGAGATAAAGGTGCCCCCCTTAAATAGGATCCTTTCCTATTTTTCATAAAATTATTTTGACTGTCTATTTTTAGCATATTTGATCCAGTTTTATAGGACCTTGAACTGTTTTGTAAAGGATATAAAGCCCGTGACTTCTGTAGCACAAAGGGGTCGATTTGGAGTTCTAGCTACACTACTGTTGCGATACATATACTTTCTATAATATATTCAATATGCAATCTTCTTTCATTGTTATTTGTCAGATCTTCTTTTACATTTCTGTTCTTTTCTTATTAGTGGAATTCTGTTCTTTATCTATGTTTGCATAATCTATTGGTGATGGTCATCTTACCATCTGATTAGTGAGCAAAGGATCATAAGTATCATACTAGTTTAATTTTCCCATCATATATATATGGCTGTATGTATGTGTTTTGGTTAATAAAGTCAGTTTCTTCATCCATATTTATCTAGCAGTAGCTCTTGAAGGCCTTGTTTTGTATGAATGTACTTAAGACTGTCTTGAGTATACCGTTCAATGAGTTAGATATTTATTTTGATCCAACATTACCCATCATTTATAAAATAGTTAAGTTACCAGGCATATTTGAGCTACAACCTAGAAGAGTTTCTTGGAGTGCTAACGAATTGGTGTCATTTCCAGGGAGAGGAGATTGAAGCTCATCTTCCTTGGGAGAACGACATAGATCCGTCTTTGATGATAGACAAAGCTTGGACATTACCTTGGTTGTAATCATCTATCTGGAGACTCCATGAAGGACGAATTCAGTGGCAACTCCACAATATTCAGAAGCCAAAATCATTTGTTGCTCTTTTGGCTCAGAGGTTTGCACCTCTTGACTTCTCTTCAGTTCTTGGTTTCCCACATCTAGTACCTGATATGTCTAAATGTGGAGATTTTCTACCTGTCTTCAAAGAGGAGAAAGAAGACAATCCTGCAGAACACCTCCTCAAGTTTCATGAATGCATGGATCTACAAGATCAGCAACATGAAGATGTCCGTATGAAAATGTTCATGGATTCATTGTATGATGATGCACGTCAGTGGAATTTTTTTTTACCTCCTTCCAGCATTTCATCATTGAAGGATTTTCATAGAGCATTCATTGAGCTCTTCAAAAGGTATATTTCAAATGAGTTTGCATTTGGTAATTGCTGTGATGAAGATGAATTACATTACAAGGTTGAAATGTAAATAGAGATGGATCTCTCCCTCACAATATGTAGCAGCCCTTCAATGATCTTCAAGATGATGCACTTTCCCATCATCATAAACTAGACGTGGATTATAAAGGTGTTGAATGTTTTCTTACTATCATTAAATCTGATTGTTGTGAATCTGAAGAATTGATTTCTTTAACTACACATGGACATGATCAGCTTTCTACTGGTCAAATGACCATTGAAATCAATTTGGCTATCCCATAATTTTCAGATTTGCAGACTAAGGAAAGTGGTAGTAACCATGAGGAACAAATTTTTTAGGGACCATCTAATCTTCAACTAGAACATCAGGAGGATCCTCCTTATCCTTATGAATATGTTGTTTCAAATTATGATGAGGAACAAGGTGAGATTTTTCCAAATCTATTTCATGATCCTATTGCTGATACTTCTATACAAGAAGCTTCATCTCTGTCATTAAGATCTTATCTTGATGCTCCTATATTCGACAAAAAAAGTAATGAGGAAGAATATTTTGAGGTTTATAAAGGGTTGTTGACTACTAGATTTTCATCTAGTTCTACTTTTCAACAATGGGATGATCATAAATGTATGGATGTTGTGGTTAATGATAGTTATGAAGAGTATGCTGCAATAGGGGACACTTCTTTTTGTGATTGATATATTAATGATCTTCAGGATGTTAATCACTGTGTAGATGTTTTTGACATTGTACCAAATGCATCTGCTGACTTAGAGTGTCAAGAAGATCAGTTTGTTCCCTTTGAAAAACAAAAAGCTAATGAACAGATTTTTATATCAACATGTGACAGATTTGAATATGCAACAGATAGTAAGGGCAGCCCTCAGTTTTTTGATTCTCAAACAAAGGGAGAGTGCAGCAGATATGAAGAGTAAGATGATGAGCTAAAAATCTCAGATCAGCAGTCCATCCTATATGAATCTCTGACAGAAGTTGAGCAGTCCACATTCAGCATTGAGATCAGTGATAGCCATCAGCAAAAGCATCTCAGTCAGTTGGAACAACAACATAAAGAGGTATTTCCTATTGGCTTTAATGACCCTATTGCAAAATATTTGGAATCTTTGAGCAGTATATATGTTAAAATATTCTATCAGATGAAAGTTGGCTTTATCATCTGTTCAAACCACTTTAATGGTCAATGTACATTCCTTTATTTCTGGGGTCAAGATAAAAAACAAGTTCAGTAAATCAGTTTCTTACATGGCTTCATTAGAAGCATGAGTTTAATTGATTAAGAAGCAGTACAATGGGTAGTGTAGAAACAGGCAGCAGAGTAAGCTTTTCATATGAGAAGATAGATTATGTTCAGTTGTTGTTTTCTTGAATAAGCAGAGCTAGCTATAGGTAGGCTACATGTTTGCAGGGGATCAGTTGTAAAGGCCAGATGACTCCATGCCCAATGGAACACTAGAAGATAGGTTTGAATTATTGTTTTACAGGAAAGGCATCGGATCTGTGGTTCTTGGAACCTCACAAGGAGGATTCCATCCCTGATTAGGAGCCAAATGTTATCTTCTCAAATAAATTAGTCAAATTTATTTTATTAAGAGGTAGAAAGTCATTAGAAAAAATTGTTTTAAATTTTTTCAGGCTCATTTTAATGAGTTCTAACTTGTAAATATTTAAAAAAAACTTTGGAGTTAGTATTTATTTCAAAAAACTCGAAAATCAGGTTTTGGTGGCTAAGCGTTGTTTCAAAATAGTCTCTAAGCCATTGAAAGCTCCGCTTTCGGCAGCTAAGACCGCAATTGCAGGGCGCTCCAAGCCATTGAAATTGGCGTTTTTACTATGAAAAGTCATCATTTTCAAATGATAATTTTGAGTGACTGGAGAATCATTTTGCAAAACGGTTGGAGGTTTTTGTTCCTGACATGTCAGAAAATAATAACCTCTCTCAGTTTCTTACAGATGTTTCATATTGGGAGAATCAAGTCCATCTCTGAGCCCTCATTTTTGGATCTCAGAATTTCCCTGTTTGACACATGTTTTTGAAATACAGATATCAGGCAAATGAAAATGAATTTCAAAAAATCGAGAGAGGTGTTTTCTCACAATAAACCAATATACAATAACATATTTTTGTTTATACACTAGTCTCACATATTTGTAGAAACAAATCCATCTCTAAGCTCCATTTTTCAGCAATTTGGCCCAATTTTTTGTGGCAAAAGATGACCTGTCAGTCCTCTAGGTGGAATTTTTGACCTCATCTATCAGTCCATGAAGATTTGCTGCAGCTGTTGAAGACCATTGAGATAGAGGTGGCCCCCTTAAATAGGATCCTTTCCTATTTCTCATAAAACTATTTTGACTGTCTATTTTTAGCATATTTGATCCAGTTTTATAGGATATTGAACTGTTTTTTAAAGGCTATAAAGGCTGCGACTTCTGTAGCACAAAGGGGTCGATTTGGAGTTCTATCTACACTACTGTTGTGATAAATACTCTTTCTATAATATATTCAGTATGCAATCTTGTTTCATTGTTATTTGTTAGATCTTCTTTTACATTTATGTTCTTTTCTTATGAGTGGAATTCTGTTCTTTATTTATGTTTGCATAATCTATTGGTGACTGTCATCTTACCATCTGATTAGTGAGAAAAGGATCATAAGTAATCATACTATTTTTATTGGCCCATCATATATATATGGTTGGATGTATGTGTTCTGGTTAATAAAGTCAGTTTCTTCATCCATATTTATCTATTACATGTTTGACAGTAGCTCCTGAAGGCCTTGTTTTGTTTGAATGTACTTAAGAATGTCTTGAGTATACCATTTAGTGAGTTAGATATTCATTTTGATCCAACATTACCAATCATTGAGAAAATAGTTAAGTTACCAGGCATCTTCGAGCTACAACCTAGAAGAGTTTCTTGGAGTGCTAATAGGATCCAAGAGAGTGAATACACACTCAAAGCACTCAAGGAAAAATTGCAGATTGCACAAAACCAACAAAAGGTGAATGTATACAAGCATGTGGAAGAAAAAACCTTCCAAGAAGGTGTTTTAATATATTTGATATTGCATCCACATAGGCAATCTTTCTTGAAGTCAAAGGGAGAAGAAAAGTTGCATCCAAGATTCTATGGTCCATATAATGTTATAAATAGGATCGATGAAGTTGCTTATGCATTAGAGTTTCCTACAAAAAATAAGATACACAATGTGTTCCACATGTATTGTCTTAAGAAGGAAGTGGGGAAGCAATTGGCATTTTCAAAGGATTTTCCTCTCCTTGATGATGAAGGTCCAGGACATTTGGTGCTCATTTCAGAAGTAATTTTATAGGTTTGAGAGAGTATTTTTAGGAATAAGACTATAAAGGAGTATCTTGTGCAATGAGAAGGTTTGTCTAGTGAAGATGCAACTTGGGAAGGTGAATATATTTTACAACATCCAGGATTGCAGTTTCTTAGGGACAAACAATCTTGGGCCTAGGGACAGTAGAGAAGAATTCATGTATAATTCTACCTAAGTATGGAGAAGAAAATAAAGGAGAAGAGGAATGAGCTATGACTGATGGAGCAATATAAAGGGAAAAGGGAAATATGTTGCGAACAAGAAGGAAAGAGAAGAAGAAGATAGAGAGAAGGCCTTGGAAGAGGAAACCACACCAGATGAGTAAGCCATGACATAAGGACAGAATGAGATACAAGATGACATGGCAGAATATCAGCAGAAGCATGCGTGCAAATATCATAGCAGCAAAAAAATGACAGTAAGGCATAACGCTGAGAAGGTGACAGTCCTTAACGATCATGGGTATGAGCTTGACTAGAGCTGGTGTAAACCACATGCGTGAAGGAATCTTTGTAACTTAGGCCGATAGTGTCTCTTGTTATGTGTTACTAGAATAGGAAAGACAACCTATTGGATGGATATAGCAAGTCGGCTGGGATATCGACCAAAAAGGAGTTTGTATTGAGTCTATTAGAGTCTATATCGAGTCGGTATTGAGTCTGTAACAAGCATGTATGGGATCTGTATTGAGTCTATAATGGGGCTATAAAAGAAGGAACCCAAGTTGTAGATGGGTTAGTCGATATAGAATCTGAGTAATCTCTAGAATCTTGGTAAGAGGCTTCATCTAGACTTGAGGTAGGTGTTTTTGGTTAATGAATATATATCACTGAGTGCATTAGAGTAGAGGTTCTGCAATTGAGTGCATAGAAGACTAGAGAAGGTTGAGTCAATCTAGGTTGTGTGCGGATCGCTAGTAGGAGTAGAGTAGGAAGAGAAAGAGAGAAGACCAGAGAGCATGAGAGGGAGGAAAGTCTGTAAAGATAAAATAGAATATCTTGAATAGAGTCTGCAACTTTGTGTGAAAAAATAATGTGCATCAATTTCCTCATGCCAGATGAAGAGAACCTTGTGGTTTTCTTCCGAATTGGTTTCCACGTTATATGATGTGTATACGTGTGACTGTTGAAGTAGCTTAGATATATGTGTGAATATTGTGTTGAGTGATTGGTTGCTTATTTTCTTTGCAAAAGGATAAATGTATGATGGTCACATTATATTAACGAATGTGATTATGATGTATGTTCATTGTTTACTTACTTAAGTCGCATAAAGAAGGGTTGAATCACATCTTAGTGTTGAATTACTATGCATACAAGTAATCCGCCTCCCCAATATTTGTTGGAAACCTTGGCACAGAGCGAAGGTACTAAAACACCCTCCCACACAACTGCCACCAATATGGTTATGGAAGTTACCCATAAAACTAAGATATCTTGAGTGAGATGGCATCTATGTCGCAGGTTTTGTCAGTTGAGCTCTGCTCCGTCGGGCTGAAATATCAGGATCTGTTGTGTAGAGTAGAAGGGACTAAACCTTGGGACATAGAGAGGGAATAAAGCGAACAAATGGTTCTATTGTTGAGACATTAAATTGTTGTGGCGATGGATATGTTGTGGCAGCCCACGAAACTAGAGATCTAGGACTGGGTGGACTTCAAAAAGTTAGATTTTGTATGAATAGAAAGTGAAGGATCTCGGTGGAACCCAACATAGTGGTTGGGACGATACATTTATTCATACATTCACAAGATTTTCTTTTCTAAGTTTCCCATCATTTTGCATGAGTGGTTGTCTAAGTTTTCAACCCAACAAAGAAATTTTCAAGGAGGAGAACCAAGAGAGTGTAATCCTCAATTTATTGAGTGACTGAAAAGAGTAAGAAACCCTATATAAAGGGTTGTGAATTTTTAGGTAGATAGTATCCTCGAAGGATATATTACTGATTTTGTTGTTGACACAATAACCTCATACAGTGAGGTGAAGCAAATTTTTTTTCAAGGACCACGCAGCAGATACATGTCATCCTTAAAGACATGGACAAAAATGGTCTTATGTGAAAAATCCATTTTGCAAATGCAATAAGATTGAATAAAAAAGAGTGGTTATGTCTCAGCAAAACCCTAGAGTGAGATTTTCCCAAGAGATAACAGAAATGAACTAGAGATAGGTTTTTAAGAAGTGGAAGAATATTCAGGTCTGGAAAACGATGAAAAAATATGTTAGAATGAGGGAGTTGCAACACATATCAAGAAGAAGAAGGCTACGAGTTTGCATCATACTTAGATGAAGGATACTATGACGAAGAAGAGGAATATCGAAAGCCAATCTCAGAAGGATACAAAGAGTCAGAATATTTGACTAAAGTTCCATAACAAGAATGTTCTTACAAATCACCTATAGTACCAGAGGTAAGATCGCGATACCTGTCTCCAAGTGATTTTGTAAATATGAGTAATACTAACACTGTAAATAGCGAACAAGGATGTATGAGTAGTCCAAATTTTTTTATGACTGTACTAATAGAAAATACAATGGTTGGAGCTGACATTAAGCTCCCAATATTCAATTGAAATGAGTTGGAAGACCCAGAAAAACATTGGTTTCCTTGTGATGCTGTTCGGATTGTATGACGAATCCAGGATGAGAATATTAAGAAAGAACAGATGATCACGACTCTGCAAGGTCATGCACTGGACTGGTATATGAAATTTTCCATAGCACAATCAGGAGTTGTCCTGAAAACACTCAACGAGATTCGACCATTTGATAGATGAATTTAAAAAGTTGAAGTCCAAATCGTAGCGCATCACCGAAATCAAATAGATTAAGTAGCTACAAACATAATCTATTTGGGAATTTGACCAAAGATTCAATACATGAATGACCAAAGTGAGTTTCCAAATGTCGGATGTGCAACACAAGGAATGGTTTATTTCCACCTTGTTACCACATATCCGAACCTTGTTGATGACCAAAAACTCGTGTTGCAGACAGAGGCCCTTGAAATAGCAATGAAATTAGAATCCTCGCTCGTCGGAGATAGTAGCTCGGGAATGATGCAAATTCAACCATAGTTGGCCAATCTTATGATGCATCTATAGGACATTAAAAGAGGAAAGGAATTTTAGGAAGAACTATGGTGTACAATATGCATAACAGATGAACACCATAAAGATAATTGAACAGTGCTCATGAACTATGTCATAGCAGGTGTGTCGAGCCCATTAAACACCCAAGGAATTCCTTGGTGTAGAATATGCAAGAATAAGGGACACAAGTACAAGGAATGTCTATACTTACAGAATATTGTAAGAACACTTGCTAGATTGAATTGTAAATTTTGTAAATCAGTAGGTCATGATGAGACATGAACTTCCATCAACGCAACATGACTATACACAACTAGATGAAGTGTTATAATAACACAAAAGATCTAAGCGATAGTGACCCATTTTCCATAATCTCCATGTGTCAGAAGGAATGTGCGAAGATGAAAGAGTTTGCAGGAGTGAAAATACATGGTACACTGTTAGATATGACATAAAAAAAGGAAACAGAAAGAAGGGTGTTATACTAAGTTTGCATAACATTGTGAGAAAGAAAAGAAAGTCGTAAGGAGCGTGACAACAAGCTGAGAGAGCCCAAAATAAAAGTGAAAGTTTCACATGAAATGACACTATCATAAAGAGATGCCATGATTAGCACAATAATTAAATAAGTTATTGAAAAGATACTTTTCAGTCATTAATATGGAAATATTGACAGAATTGGGCTACATCCCTTGGGACCATGTCCACCATAAATAACAGTAACTGTCTTTACCAATGCCATCTAAGTGACGCCGTGCCGAAAAAATCTTCCTTAAACAACCCACATTATCGCCTCGAGGCATTCGAAATACTGAGTACTTTCTAAGTATAGAATACTCGTGTGAGAGACAACTGTCAAGAAGCTGTTGTTTCATAGTATGAATTGTTACTATATTCAGAATCCTTGTGCCTTGAGCAAGAAAAGGGCGAGTATTGTATGAAACCTAGTGAGAAGAAACTAGATTATGTCCATTACGATAGTAGGTGCTAACCCCCCTGTGAGGCTTGTATCCACTACTCCCATGGAACGTAGTACAAGACATAAAACCCCAAGGACCAGCCTTGGCCAGCTGTTGGCTAATTTCCACCTTGATCTTCAGAAAAAATGTAGAATGCAGGAACACAAATTGCCACTAGTTCATAAGGGGAAGAAACCGATGAAGAATCGAAGGAAGGAGAAAGCTACAACAACGCCATCAGACCAGGAAGAGAAAGAGGACTTTGAAACTAGGAATTTATTGCCACCATCCATTCCACCAAAGAGGATAGATGAACCATCGCTTAACATCCCTAGTGAGGGTTATGATACACTGGTAGTAGTACCTAAAAAATCGAAAGCTATGAAAGTGCTATAGGATATTCGAATTCAGCTAGCAAATATACCCTTTGAAGATTCAGACACCAGTAACCTCACCACTCTTGATAGAAGTAATTACATGAAGTTGGTCAGAGATACACTAGAGTCATCAAAATGGTTTGTTCCAATGAAATGAGAAAATGGATTAGAACAGTTGGGGCTACTGTCACTCCTCTTCATGCCGCACTTTGGCTAGACCACAGAGGTGGAAACGTACGCAAAAAATTTGTTGGTAGTATTTCATGCAGGTTTCCTTTGGTCAAAAAAACCATATTCGATGGATGTTGATCTGATCTCAACAATCACATGACTATTGAGAGCAGGGTCAGACCCAGTAACACTCTTCGAGAAGGGAAAGAACCCAACCCACATTGCAAAATTCAAGGAAAAATATGACCTGGTCACCTGTGGCAAAGAGTTATTAATATCACCCATTAGTGACCCTTCTAATCGTATGGAAGAAACTATATTAACACACATATTGTTGCATGTATCATGACCAAAGAAATGTGTTGCAGGAATAGTAATGCTGTCTACACTCTGTGTAGAAGGAGTTCAAACCAATTTGTCTCATTTCTTGCTTTATGAACTGCTATAGGATGTCGCTTTAGCACTAGAAGAAGGTACTCATTTCCATTATTCTTGGTTGATAATTTTATTCTCGTTTACTGTGTGGTCCGAGACAACAGATTATCGGCCGGTTGACTTACCCATTCCCTACAAAGGATCGAGATACCATTACTTGTGGTTCTCGCAAGATAAATGTCGACAACTAAGTGGCAACAATGAATTTTTTTCCATACTGAATCTTTAAGGAACTTGATAAAGCACCAGGTAAGAATTAGTGCAACTACGATGTCCAAATTTCAACAAACTGTCAATTTTCAAATAGGACCGCACTATGTCTTCATCCAACCATGATGAGACCTCCGAGGATAGTGGTTGGAGACAACATATGTTCTAACGGAAGAATATCTAGAAACCTTTATGAGTGATTGGCCAGAAGAATGGCGACTGGAAAGATCACCAATGCTATGAAAGGAGGATTGCACAAACACCATAATGCCAGATAAAATTCGGCCTAATCCATCTCAAGAGAAGCTGCCGATAGAACAATAACAACAAGAAACATAAAATGAAGAAGTACAAAGAGCACCTCCACACAAGAAATGAAAGGATAACAAGGAAGCCAATACCTCTCGTATGGATGACGAGGAAGTCGTAGCCTTAGCATAATCCCTCCAAAAATATGCCCACACAAGTTTGAACGACTTCGGCAGAAAACATAAGTGATTTATTAGTACTATCACAAGCAGGATAATTGAACTAGGAAGAACAATTGAGGAAGTCAAAATTGTAGTAGATCGTGCGTCGCAGGTACCTTAGTCGTAGGATGCACCTGGCTCTTCGGACTCATGGGAACCCCCATGACCCAGAGAATATCACTCCAATAGAGTACAACTAAGTAGAGACATACTGGAACTAGAAATCGTAGACTCCAACGATATTGATAGAACCGCTGGCCAGATATTCTTAGATTTCTCAAAGATGCGATTGAAGGATGTGCACTCTTTACAGAAAGCAACAGTTACAGATATTTGAGTAAGGGGAAATGTTAGTTTTTGTACCTAGGCAGTTGTTCCCTAAGTGACTTTTTGCCTAAGTCACTTAGAAGGGGGAAAAATGTGACCCTCACATTAAAAGCCACTTAATGAGACTTTATAAACTTAAAGTCACTTTTTGATAAATTTAAGTGGGTGAGTAATTTTATTTAAGTGATTTAAATAAAAGGGGTTTTACTTTCATTGAATCTCATCCATTGGATTGGATATTTTTCCACCGTTGGATTAGATTCCCACTTAGGGTTTAGACAAAAAGGGTTGAGGGAGGCAAAGATACTTCACTTTTTCATTTTTCAGGAGAAGGAAGAAGAGCTGAGAGAGAAGGAGGACGCGCTAGGGCTTTGGCACATTTCCCAAGGAAAATTTTTGCATAGAAATCGAGGAGTACAGGACCATTGAATGCTGGCACTGAAATCGAGGTGTATTTATGCACATAAATTGAGGAGGGTACGACCTGTATTTAATACTGTACGGCTGCATTTATTTGCACAGAAATTGAGGAGAGTACGACTACATTTAATGCTGTACGACGGCATTAATTTTCCACAGAAATCGAGGAGGATTTGACCTGCATTTAATTGTTGTACGGTCCGGCACAGAAAACGAGGTGTACGGCTGCATTTATTTGCTGTACGATCTGGCACATATATCAAGGTGTACAGCTGCATTAAATGCTGTACGGTCTGCATTGATTTGGCACAGAAATTGAGGGTGTACAGATGCTGTTAATGCTGGGCACGATTTTCAAGATTTTGAGATAAAATATTTGGTGGAGATAAGTTGTATTTTCACTGTATTTCTATTCTGATTTTTGCTGAAGGAAATAATATATCTCTCTCTCTCTGACTAGTTTTCGCCGTGGGGGTTTTTCCAGGGCTTATTTTGGCCAAAAATCTCTGAGTTAAAATTTATGGTGTGACTGTTGGAATGTGTTTTTCAGCCTGTTAGTATTTTTACTGTGTGTTTAAATTGTTCAGTATAATTTCTTAAGTAACTTACAGCCAATGCAAAACCGGCTGTAAGTGAAAACCACAAAATGTTCATCTAAATCAGCAAGCAGTAAAACTCAGAAATTTCTACATGGTATCAGAGCTTGGGGACTGAAAACAGTGATAGTTTGCAGACACACACAAATTTTCAGAACTCAGATTTTTAGTATTTTATCTTCTGTCAGTGAACAACACTTTGTTGGGTTGGTGTAGAGATGGCTACAGGACTTAGATTGGAGGATAGGCTAGATGGGACAAGAAATTTTGTGCCATGGAAGGCCAGAATTTTACTGTTATTGGAGGAGAATGAGTTATGGCCGGATGTAGTTAGGAACACTACAGCAAATCCGATTGTCATACCCACATCTACAGATGCAGCAGCTCTTTCAGCCTTCAACAAATAGGACTGTAAAGCTTGAAGGATTATTCTTGATGCGGTTAAAGGCCACATTATCCCTCACATTTCAGGCAAGGATAGGGCACACGAGATGTGGACAGCATTGACCAGTTTGTATGAGAGTTCCAATGAGAATAGGAAAATGGTTCTCAGAGAAAAACTCAAGAGTATAAATATGAATGGGGGTGAGGGAGTCACAGCTTACCTTACTAGGATTTCTACAGTTCGGGATGAACTTGCAGCAGTTGGGGAGAAGGTAGCTCCTACAGAGCTTGTTCGCACCGCAGTGAATGGGGCTTCAAAGTCGTGGGGTGCTTTTGTGCAAGCTATAGTGGGCAGAGAGAACCTACCTGACTGGGAGAGACTTTGGGATGACTTTGTGTAGGAGGAGACCAGGAGAGGTCTTGTACAAGGTAGCACATCTCACAGTGGGGATGATGATGAGAATGTGGCTTTGGTAGCTAAGGGGAAGAAGAAGAATGGTCCCAAGAAGGGTGGGGCCAAGCAGCACCAGCAGCAGCAGAAGAGTGGGTAGAAGAAAGACTTGAGTAAAATCAAGTGTTATGCTTGTCAGGCATTTGGGCACTATGCCTCATAGTGTCCAAGCAAGAAGAAGAAGAAGGCACAACAGACTGCAGCCTCAGCAGAGGTTGATGAGTTTAGTGTTGCATTTCAGAGGGAGTTGTCCCTTTATGCTGGACAGATGGAGAGAGAGAGAGTCTCTTTAGCCACCAGCATAGATATGGATATGGACAGTGATCATTCTTTGTTGGCAGGTCATCAGGGGGGTCCATCCACCTCTACTACTTGGTACATTGACAGCGGAGCCTCGAGCCATATGACTGGAGCTTGAGAGGTGTTCTCGGAGTTATCTGAGACTGGTAGAGATGTGGAGGTTGTCCTTGGAGACAACACCATTATTAGAGCTGTTGGTCGGGGGACCATCACATTTCAGAGGGAGTTGATGAGTCCCGTGACTCTGAGGGATGTGTTGTATGTCCCTAGGCTGAAGAATAACCTTGTATCAGTTTCCACCATTGAGGACAGGGGTCTTGGGGTGTGCTTTTCAGATGGGAGAGTGCAGGTGTATCCCAGGGCTATAGGTATGTCCAGTGCCATGGAGATTGGAGTCAGGTGTGGGAAGCTATACAAGCTCTTGTTTCAGCCACAGTGTGCCTTAGCACACAGCAGCAGCAGTGAGCTATGTGAGCTCTGGTATCGGAGGATGGCCCACCTACATCACCCAGCTCTTAGATTGTTGAGGAGCATGGTTACAGGTTTACCAGAGTTCAGCACTAAGCAGAGTGATGTGTGCAGGGGGTGTGCTTTGGGAAAGTACACCAAGACTATTTTTTCGAGCAGTGACACGAGAGCTGCCGGAGTGCTTGATCTTATCCATACTGATATATGCGGTCCTATGTCATCACGGTCTTTGACAGGCTTTGAGTACTACATCAACTTCATTGATGACTACTCCAGGAAGACCTGGATCTACTTCTTGAGGAGCAAGAAGTCCGAGCTTGTGTTGAGAGTCTTCCAAGGGTTCAAAGCCCTTGTGGAGAAGCAGACAAGGAGAAAGATCCAGATCTCGAGATCAGACAATGAGGGTGAGTATACCTCCAAGGAGTTTGATGCATTATGCAGACAGGAGGGCATTCAGAGACAGCTGACAGTTCCTTACAATCCTGAGCAGAATGGAGTAGCAGAGAGAAAGAACAGGTCGATTGTGGGGGTAGCTAGAGCGATGCTTCATGATCAGGGGTTACCCTTCTTTCTTTGGGTTGAGGCATGTAGCACTGCAGTTTATCTGCAGAACAGGAGTCCTCACAGGGCAGTGGGGAGAAAGACTCCTGAGGAGATGTATTCAGGCAAGAAGCCTGAGGTGGGCCACTTTCATATATTTGGCTCGTTGACTTGCTCTCACGTCCCTTCTGAGAAGAGGACGAAGTTTGATCCCACCGCAGAGAGAGGAATCTTTGTGGGATATGATGAGACTTCGAAGGCCTATCGGCTTTACTTACCTAGCTCGCGGAAAGTTGTTGTCCGTCGGGAAGTAAAGTTTGATGAGGAGAGAGCCTTCAGGAAGTCTAGAGAGTTAGAGCAGGGGGAGACACCAGCTCCCACACCTCAGTTGGTATAGGCTTCTTCAATGCAGCTTATAGGTCCACAGGTTTCTGGAGGGACTGGATCACAGGGTACAGGCACAGTGTCGATAGGTTCAGTGATTCAGGTGGCTAGCACTTCAGGGACAGGTTCAGGTTTGAGTCCTCACATTACAGGATCATCAGGCACAGGTTCATCAGTTACTGGTCCTCGGGGTATTGGACCTTCAGGTACAGGGACTTCCTCAGATGAGGAAGAGCAGCCTTCAAGGAAGAGGAAGCCTAAGTGGCTTCAGGAGACCTTGAAGGAAGTTGAGGCATTTGGTAGGCCCCAGGAGAGGATCAGGTCAGTAATAGAGCCAGATAGGCTTGGTGTGGTGCTGGACAGGGATGACATGGCTCTTGTTGCATGCTTTCGTGACTCTGAGCCATCCACATTTGAGGAGGCTTCCCAGCATCTGGTATGGAGAGATTCCATGATGGAAGAGTACCATTCCATCATGAAGACTGATGCTTGGGAGATAGTACCGAGACCTGAGGGGAAGTCAGTTGTGACTTCCAGATGGCTTTACAAGATAAAGCATGTTGTGGATGGCAGTGTGGAGAAGTACAAGGCTCAGTTTGTGGCGCGGGGGTTCTCACAGGTTGAGGGAGTTGACTATGATGAGACATTTGCTCCAGTTGCTCGATATTCTTCTATCAGGGCAGTGATATCTATAGCAGCAGAGATGGGTTGGAAGATCCACCAGATGGATGTGAAGACTGCATTTCTCAATGGTCTTCTGCAGGAGGAGGTATACTTAGAGCAGCCATAGGGATTTGAGATCCATGGGAGAGATTCTCATGTGTGCAGGCTGAGGAAAGCCTTGTATGGATTGAAGCAAGCTCCTAGAGCTTGGTACTCCAGGATTGATACGTATCTGACATCGATGGGATTCCAGAAGAGTGAGGTTGATCCCAACCTTTAATTCATTGTGGTTGGGGGAGATCCGCTCATTCTTCTGCTGTATGTTGATGATCTATTTATCATAGGTGATGAGCATGTCATTGCACATTGCAAGAGAGATCTAGCATCAGAGTACGAGATGACTGACATTGGTCTGATGCATTACTATTTGGGGATGGAGGTTTGGCAGGAGCCTGGACATATTTTCCTTGGACAAGGGAAGTATGCAGTTGATATTCTGAAGAGATTTCGGATGGAGGACTGCAGGACGATGTGTACACCTATGATCACCAACTGGAAGCAACTTCATGCTTCTGAGGGTAAGTTGGTGGATCCCACTGTATATCGTCAGCTCATTAGGTCTTTGATGTATCTGGTCAATACCAGGCCAGACTTGTGTTTTGCAGTGAACACTCTTAGTCAGTTCATGGTTGAGCCTAGGAGTGTACACTGGACTGCCGCAAAGAACATTTTGAGATATCTTGCAGGTACAGTGGATTATGGTTTGGACTACAGGGGTTCAGGTGGAGTCAGCATGGTTGGGTTCACAGATTCAAACTGGACAGGTTGTGTGAGGGATCGAAAGAGTACTTCCGGTTGTTGTTTCAGTTTGGGCTCGGTAGCAGTGTCGTGGTTCAGTCGGAAAGAGAAGTCAGTTGCAATGAGTTCTACTGAGGCTGAGTATATGGGAGCCAGTCAGGCTACTTGTGAAGCACTGTGGCTTCGCAAGTTATTGGTAGATTTATTTGATCAGCAGCTTAGGCCTACGGTGATCTACTGTGACAATCAGAGTTGCATTCAGCTCTTTGAGAATCCAGTGTTCCATGACAGGTCAAAGCACATTGAGATCAGATACCATTTCATCCGTGACTACGTTCAGAGAGGGGCAGTTGAGCTTCAGTATATATCCACTGATGAGCAGGTAGCAGACATTCTGACGAAGTCTTTGGGGAGGGGAAAGTTTGTCTTCTTCAGAGATAAGTTGGGAGTGGTGCAGAACACCTTCCTCAGTAAGAGGGAGTGTTAGTTTTTGTGCCTAGGCAGTGGTTCCCTAAGTGACTTTTTGCCTAAGTCACTTAGAAGGGGGAAAAAGGTGACCCTCACATTAAAAGCCACTTAATGAGACTTTATAAAATTAAAGTCACTTTTTGATAAATTTAAGTGGGTGAGTAATTTTATTTAAGTGATTTAAATAAAAGGGATTTTTACTCTCATTGAATCTCATCCATTGGATTGGATCTTTTTCCACCGTTGGATTAGATGCCCACTTAGGGTTTAGACAAAAAGGGTTGAGGGAGGCAAAGAGACTTCATTTTTTCATTTTTCAGGAGAAGGAAGAAGAGCTGAGAGAGAAGGAGGATGAGCTAGGGATTTGGCACATTTCCCAAGGAAATTTTTTGCACAGAAATCGAGGAGTACAAGAGCATTGAATGATGGCACTGAAATCGAGGTGTATTTATGCACATAAATTGAGGAGGGTATGGCCTGTATTTAATACTGTACGGATTCATTTATTTGCACAGAAATTGAGGAGAGTACGGCTGCATTTAATGCTGTATGGTTGCATTAATTTTGCACAAAAATCGAGGAGGATTTGACCTGCATTTAATTGCTGTACGGTCTGGCACAGAAAACGAGGTGTATGGCTGCATTTATTTGCTGTACGATCTGGCACAGATATCGAGGTGTATGGATGCATTAAATGCTGTACGGTCTGCATTGATTTGGCACAGAAATTGATGGTGTACGACTGCTGTTAATGCTGGGCACGATTTTCAAGATTTTGAGATAAAATATTTGGTGGAGACAAGTTGTATTTTCACTGTATTTCTGTTCTAATTTTTGCTGAAGTAAATAATATCTCTCTCTCTCTCTCTGACTGGTTTTCCCCGTGGGGTTTTTTCCAGGGCTTATTTTGGCCAAAAATCTCTGAGTTAAAATTTATGGTGTGACTGTTGGAATGTGTTTTTCAGCCTGTTAGTATTTTTACTGTGTGTTTAAATTGTTCAGTATAATTTCTTAAGTAACTTACAGCCAATGCAAAACCAGCTGTAAGTGAAAACCACGAAATGTTCATCTAAACTAGCAAGCAGTAAAACTCAGAAATTTCTACAGGAAATACCCTTGAAAAGGTAGTGAAGCACTGCGAAAAGGGTATTAGTAAAATCAAGGCTGAGATGCAAAGAACCACACAAGAAGTAAGAAAAGAAGAAGCAAGTAAGAAAAAGATTAAAAATGTCATTACTCTTGTTTGTTCGAATATTTATGATCGATCCAAGTCATGTTCTGGTGCATGCTAGGGACTATTAGAATACAGGACCGTAGAGAAATAACATATATACAGTTAAATCATTAAAAAAATGCAAAACACATTAAACACATTACAAAGAGACACATATATAACATGGTTCACCCAAACGATGGGCTATGTCCACACATAAATTGCCAGTCCTTTTCTTATTGTCCAGAAAGATGAAGGGATACAACCTGCAGCAATACTACTGCAATTCCTCTTCATGCTCTCACAGTCTCTCTCACATAATCACAGAGATTGTTTACAATTCTACAATACAATACAATACCATACACAACCGTATTAGAATGCTCTTCTTTTATAGGGGAAATACCATGGGAAAATACTACGGTTAACCGAATACCATGGGTCTGCAAAACTGTTGGCCAACAAACATCCCCAAAAACCTTTCTTGGGGGATTCGCTCCCGAAACCAAAGGTTGGGGAATGAGTTTATAGTACACCCAGGGTATAAAAACAACTGAATAATTTCTCTAGAGTTGGAAGATTAGGCTCCACAACCAACAATATCCCACTTGGATACTGATCACAACAACTCCACCGCTGCTGCACTTGCTGGACTATGCTCTGGACCTTGGACTTGGAAAATTTATTCTTTATTCCTTCATGCTTGAAGGCCAACATAAACCAAGCAGGAACTTAGTTTCTCTCTGGTTACTCCCTTCGTCAACATGTCTGGAGGATTCTGGCTAGTATGTATCTTTTCCAATTTTAACAGTTTTTCATCTAGAACAGATCTTATGAAATGGTACTTGAGATGCATATGTTTAGTATTCGAATGAAAGTTTAATTTCTTTTCAATATGAATGGAAATATGGATATCACTGTACAAACTTCTATTCTCCTGCTTCTTACCCAATTCATCCATGAACCTCTATAACCAAATCATCTCCTTACTAGCCTCTATAGCAGCAACATACTCTGCTTCTGTTGTTGAAAGTGCAACAACCTGTTGCAGTTTTGAAATCCAAATTACTGTTGTTCCACACACAGTAAACACATACCCTATGGTGATCCTCCTACTGTCTTTATCACCAACCATATTTGCATCAACATATCCCTGTAGAATAGTGTTTGAACCTCCAAAAAAATAATGCATGAGAAGTGGTACCTCTCAAATACCTAAGAATCCACTGTACTGCTTTCCAATGCTCTTTACTTGGATTATTCATATACCTGCTCACAAATCCCATTGCATGTGCAATATCTGGTCTTGTGCACACCATGGCATACATCAAGCTTCCAACCACTGATGAATAGGGAATCCTAGACATGTAATCTATCTCTTCCCGTGTCTTTGGACACATCTCCTTACTTAGTTTGAAATGGCTGGATAAAGGAGTACTAATTGGATTTACATTCTACAATCTAAACCTCTGCAACACCTTTTCTATGTACTCATCTTGAGACAACTTCAATTTGCGATTTCTCCCGTCTCTTGTTATTCTCATAGCAAGGATTTTCTTTGCAGCACCCAAATCCTTCACGACAAATGATTTAGCTAGTTTTCTTTTGAATGCATTTATAGCTTGCATGTTAGACCCTGCAACAAGCATGTCATCCACATACAATAACAAGATAATATATATTCCATTATCTAGCCTCTTGAAATAAATGCAGTGGTTAGATTGACATCTATCATAACCATGTTCTGTCATAAACTTATCAAATTTTAAATACCACTGTCTTGGAGCTTGCTTCAGGCCATACAAGCTGTTTTTCAACCTACAATCCATTCTCCTTCCCTTTGACCTCATGCCCCTATGGCTGCTGCATATAAATCTCTTCCTCCAAATCTCCATGGAGAAATGTTGTTTTTACATCTAATTGTTCAAGATGCAAATATTATACTACCACTAGACTTAAAATAGTTCTAATTGAAGTCATTTTAACAACAAGAGAAAATATTCCGTCAAACTCTATACCTTTCTTTTGTGCAAACACCTTTACAACAATCTAGCCTTGTACTACTTCTTGCCTCCATCTTCTTCCTTCAACCTGTAAACCCATTCATTCTGCAATGCCCTTTCTTCTGCTAGTTGCTTAACCAAATCCCAAGTCCGGTTTCTTACCAATGAGTTCATCCCCTCATTTATGCCTTGCTCCCACTTCTTTCTAGTTTCTACCTGCATTGCTTCTTCATAATATTCTGGTTCACCATAATTAGTCATCAATAAATAATACAGTGAAAGAGAGAATTGTTCAGGGGGTCTACTTAACCTGGTATTTTTTCTTACATTTGCAGGAATTTCAGGTACCTATGGTTGCTCTTGATTTTTTGGTGCCTTTGGAACTTCATTTTCTTTGATTTCATCAAGCACTGTGTACTCCGTGTTTTCCTTTTTCTCAATCTTTCCCCACAACTAATATTTGTACATAACCTTTTCATTGAATACTACATTTTTACTCATAATGAATTTGTGATTTGCAAAATCCCATAAGCGATAACCAAAATCATCAACCCCATATCCAATAAAGGTACATTTGTTGGATTTAGATTCAATATTTGTTCTATCATATTTATCAATATGGATAAATGCTTCACAACCAAAAGTTATCAGAAATGAGTATTTTACCTGTTTACCTGTCCATGCCTCCTATGGAATTCCACCATCCAAAGCGCTTGAAGGCCCTTTGTTTATTAAATAAACAACATTGTTTACAGCATCAGCCCTAATTTTTAAGGGAACCTTGCATGCAATCTCATACACCTTGCATTCTCCATGATCATTCTGTTCATCCTTTCTGACACACCATTTTCTTGTGGTGTTCCAAGGACTGTCTTCTCTCTGTGAATCCCATTGTGTGAATAGTAACTATTAAACTCCTTGCTATAGTATTCACCTCCATTATCATATCTGAGACATTTCAACCTTTTTCCTATCTCATTCTTAGCGAAAGATTTCCACTTCTTAAAAGTATCAAACACATCAAATTTCCGTCTAATGCAATAAACCCAAGTTTTTCTAGTTGCATCATCAATAAAAGTAACATAATAACGAGAGCCACCAAGAGATTGTACCTGAGCTGTTCCCCATACATATGTATGAACAAGCTCTAACTTTTCACTCTTATTTTGTTTCCCAACCCTAAGAAATCTAACTATCTTTTGTTTTCCATAAACCGTAAGTTCTCACAGAATCCCAAACTTACCTGCTTTAGATCTGGAAGCAGTTTCCTTGAGAGGAGAATATGCATCCCATTCTCACTCATGTGGCCAAGCCTATGATGCCACAATGCTGCAACTGTTTCTGTGGAAGCTATAGAGATAGAATAATCAGTATTGTGAGGAAATAAATATAACATACCTACCCTATCTCCTTTTGCTATTACCAGTGATCCCTTAGTGATTTTGTACCACGTTTCTCCAAACGTAGACAAACAACCACTATCTCCCAACTGCCCTGTTGAGATTTGATTTATTTTCATAGCAGGAATGTGCATTAGATATTTTAGCAGCCATTCACTTCCATTATTTAACTTAATCCGTACCTTACCCTTTCCAACAATTTTACATGGTTCATCACCCCCCAATAAAACATGTCCAAAATCACCTTGAACATAATCATGAAAGAATTTCCTATGGGGCGTAGAATGACATGAAGCCCCTGAATCTACTACCCAGTGATCGCTAGTATTATCTAATGCAAGAATCAAAGAATCTTATAACACATCACTTGGTACATTCACTTCCTGAGTAGTCTCTTGTTGCCTCTCACCTTTCTTCTTTGGTGCTCTACAGTCTTTCTTCATATGTCCTTTCTTACCATAGTTCCAACACTCTATTTTTCTGAATATGGGCTTGAATCTTCCCTTTTTATATTTGCTGCAATTTTATGGGCTCCTTCCTCTCTCATTTTTTCTCCCTCTTCTCTCCATGGTCAAGACATTACTTGATGTCTCACCTGTGTTTTTTCTTCACATTTCCTCACTAAGAATAACACCAACAACATCATCAAACTTAAGAGTGTTTGAACTAGGGACATAGTTACATATAGCCATGACCAAGCTATTCCGTCTTTCTGGATATGAGCACAATATTATAAGAGCCCTAAACTCATCATCAAAGTTCACTTTTACAGAACTTAACTGACTAGTAAGTGTATTAAACTCATTTAAATGGTCAACAATAGATCCACCTTCTGACATCTTCATATTAAATAAACGCTTCATTAAAAATACCTTGTTGGAAGTCGAGTGTTTTTCATAGAGCTTACCCAATGCGCTCACCACACCCTCTGTTGTTTTTTCTTTCGAAATATTGAAAGCCACCAACGAATCCAGGCACAACCATATTGTTTCTAGTGCCTTTCTGTCAAGAACCTCCCATTCTTCATCCTTCATATCCACTGATTTTTTTCTTTTCCTCCCAACGACAAGTACAGATCCTTCTGGTACAGATAGTCCTCCATTTTCATCTTCCATAAGTGATAGTTTTGGCTATTAAATTCCTCAACCCTAAAATTTCCCTCTTCTGCCATTGGTCCCACTCGAACCAGGAACCCTTCTTTCCTACGAGTTTACTAGCCAAATAGATCTTTTGGTTCTGATACCAATTGTTAGAAAACAGGACCGCAAAGCAATAAAAAATATACAGTTAAATCATTAAACAAGATGCCAAACACATTAAACAGATAAAGAGAGACCCAGATATAACATGGTTCACCCAAACGATGGGCTATGTCCACACATAAATCGCCAGTCCTTTTATTATCGTCCAGAAAGACGAAGGGATACAACCTGCAGCAATACCGCTGCACTTTCTCTTCACGATATCATAGTCTCTCTCACACAATCACATAGATTGTTTACAATGCTACAATACAATACAATACAATACCATACACATTTGTATTTCAATTCTTTTCTTTTATAGGGGAAATATCATGGGAAAATACTACAGTTAACCCAATACTATGGGTCCGCAAAACTGTTGGCCAAAAAACATCCCCAAGGTAGAGGAATGAGTGTACAATACACCTAGGGTACAAACACGATTGAATAATATCTCTGGATTTGGAATATCACGATCCACAACCAACAGGGACAACAGTTGACTGAATGAGTCGAGTACTGTTATGGAAGAAGCATATAAGAAGAACCAACAAAGAAGGAAACACACTAGGTCAACAAGAAATATACACATAGACAATATCCAAGAATTCAAACCAATTTATTAATTCTGCTCCATGAAAGATGGAGGAATTAGATGATCTATATTACATTAATTTGCATGCTTATATATGATGTCGAGATGCTTGGGTGGCTACTCATTACATTTCGTTACAAAAGAAGTTATAATGGTTCAGAAGTTCAACCGTTGCATATCATGTTGGTATGCTATATGTCGAGGAGAACATCTCAAGGCGAACCTGTTGAGGAGAATCTGTTGAATGAACATGTCAAGGTGAACCTGTTAAATGAACATGTCAAAGAGAACCTATTGAAGGAGAACCGGTCGGCTGCTGGTTGGATCAATGATGCTGTAATATCACAAGACATTCCATCAGAAGACAAGTTCCCTAAGATAGGAAAGATAACGGTTGACCTTAGGAAAAAGGTAACAAATTTAGAAGAGAAAAGCATATCCAACACAACCCCAGAAGTACTGGAAAACAAAAGAGACACATCCACTTAGGATGCAAAAAGAATAGAAGAAGAAGAGAAAACATGTGCTAAGGTTGTGGACCAATTCTCTTAGACTTGGGAAGCCCTAGTGGACAACAAGCAATCACAGAGGATTGTAAGTGAGATCACTGTGTTTGAATAAAATATAATGCAGATAAGAAGCTAGATGAAACAACTACCCTTAACACAGAAAAAGGTCAAGGCAACATAGATGCTGAAATTGTAGTAACAAATGACTATTCTACGCACACAACAACAACAACATGAGGAAAAGGCAGAGGAATTGTAGGATGAAGCAGATAGAGTTATAGGCCTAATTCAGCCTGTACATAATAAGGTGCACGAAGTAGCGAAATCTATAGAAAGAGTCATACCAAAGCTCATCAGTTCTGACCTAGTGGAGCACATGTAGAAAAAAGAGGAATAAGTGCACATAGAGACAAAGAAACTGGTGAAAACCATGGAGGATTTTCAGAACAAAGTCAACACAAGTCATTCCATGGAGAAATAGTTCGCATAGCTCGGGACGAGCCACATGTGAGTGTTGGGGTCTTGTTGAGCCTAAGGATAGTAGGGAAGAATTCATGTAGAATTATGCCTAAGTATGGGGAAGAACATAAAGGAGAAGAGGAAGTAGCTATGACTGAGGGAACGACATAAACGAAAAAGGGAAGGATGCTGTGATAGAAGAAGGAAAGAGAAGAAGAAGACAAAGAGAAGGCATTGGAAGAGGAAGCTGCACCAGATGAGTAATCCATGAGAGAAGCATAGAACGAGATACAAGATGACATGGCAGAATATCAACAGAAGTAGGCATGAAAATAGTGTAACGGTCGGAAAATGACAATAAGGAATAATGACGAGAAAGCAACAGTCGTTAACAATCGTGGATTCGAGCTCAGCTGGAGCCGAAGGAAACCACACGTGTAAAGGTATATTTGTAAGTTAGGATGATAGTGCCTCTCATTATGTGTTACTAGAATAGGAAAAACAATCTGTTGGCTGGATATAGAAAGTTGGCTAGGATAACGACTAAAACAGAGTCCGTATATAGTCTGTTAGAGTCCATATCGAGTCAGTATTGAGTCTATAACAAGCATGTATGGGATATGTATTGAGTCTATAATGGGGATATAAAAGAAGGAACCCAAGCTGTAGATGGGTTAGCCGATATAGCATCTGAGTAATCTCTAGACTCTTGGTAATATACTTGAGCTAAACTTGAGGTAAGCATTTTTGGTTAATGACTATGTATCATTGAGTTCATTAGAGTAGAGGTTCTACAGCTGAGTGCACAAACAAGTAGAAAAGTTTGAGTTGATCCAGGATGTGTGCAGATCGCTATTAGGAGTATATTAGGAAGACAAGGAGAGAAGATCAAAGAGCATGAGAGGGAGGAAAAGTCTGTAAGATAGAAGAGAAGATATTGAACAAAGTCTATAGCTTTGTATGCAGACGAAAGGTGCATCTATTTCCTCATGTTAGATGAAGAGAAGCTCATGGTTTTCCACATTATATGTTGTGTATATGTGTAATGTCCCTTTTTTGTAATTTTGGAAAAAAATACAAATTGGTTAAAATTTGAGCTTAACTAGTCATGACTCTAGAGGGTTCCAATATTCACCAAATGGTACTGAATTTGAAAGCAAATGGTATGGTGAGTGTGAAAAATCTCCATTTGGTTTATGGATACTTTTTATCATACTTTATACCTCTACAACCTTGTTTGGGGTTGATGACAAAAAGGCCAAAAATTACTAGGAAATTGTCATGAAATCCCCCCTAGATTGTAGGCCAACTGTGATTCCCAACTCATGTACGGACATCCCAAATTTGTAAGAAGAGTATGGGGAATGATATAAGAAATCATGGAATTTCATTACACATGTTTATTAGTTCTACAAACCGGTTATAGATTTCCCCATTCATTTGATAACTTTCAGTGAAATAGCTTATGGGGAAATTGCATAACTAACTTGATTTTGACATATCAAAGGTAGAATTAAAGGCTCAGATCAGGATATGAAATATATGGACCATATACAGAATAAAAATTGATTCCCCAATAGTATTTAAAAACATATAAATCACTTCACACAAGTATTATATAAAACTCATTCAGTATGGGAGTCAAATACATGAAAACTAGTGAATTAGTAGCATGGAACTGCAATAATTTCACATATGGATTTCTTGGATTTCGACCCATAGAGAATAGCGACATGAAATTATACAGTAACACATATAGTATGGATGTCACAACACCATAAAAATCAGAGAACATCCCTCATACAAATATGATACAAGACTCCTTCAATATTGAATCCAAAGTCATGGAAACTAGTGACCGAATGGCAAGGGAATGCAAGATTTTCACACATGAGTTTATTGGATTTAGACCTGTTGCCACATTTCAAACACCTAGGTTACGTGGCAGAAATATTCAAGCCACTCGGTGTGTCCTTGGGGGAAAGTCTCGAGTCAAGGATGTCACCTTGTTCTTGACTCCTTCGTTCAGGCTAACTCCTAACGAAGCCAAGGGGGGTAGACCCTATTCAATTACTAAGGCTAATTACTTAGTGTGATGGTGTTATATTAATTAGGAGTTTTGAAATTAACCAGTGGAAACAAAAGATAACAAGAAGCAAGATTTAAAGCATATAAGCACAGTAATGACACTCAATATATATATAATCGAAATAATTGATGAAAGTAAATCACCAGTGCTTTAAATGGAGTCAATAGAGAAAATAATGTGCTTGCATGCACTTGAAAGAATGTTTTGCAAATGTCTCTTGATAGATTTAAAATTAATGTGGAATGTGAATGAATTAATTTAGGCAAAAAGGGGAGTCTAAATATACCCGAGGGGTACTTGGAGTATGTCCAAAAGTGAACTTTCATGGCTAACTGCAAGGTGTTTGTGGGATGGAATGGAGTCTCAGAGACTATTGTTCATAACGCACCCATCAGGGTGTGATAGAGATCGATGCCTCGAGGTCACTTTCTAGTTGTTCCCACTCCTTTGGGTATTTTGCCACCATTTACAGTTCGTTCGAGGCGTTGGATTTTCACCTGATGGTTTGTTAATTTGGGAGGTTAAGACTAATTAATCTAGTCTCTCAAGTGCTTTTGATGTAGCTTGACTGATCAAATGAACCGCAGCCAAGTACAACGCATACACACTGGAGTCTTTGTTATTTTTAGTAAATTTTAAAAGAGGTGTTCTTATTAAAAAGAAAAACCTCCACGAACCTCTTTTAGTCCAAGTGGACCTCAATCAGGGAATGAAGGAGGGGTTGATTTTATTATGATTATGAAAACAATTAATGAAAATGGAATCAGAGATACAAAACACCAGTTTTCTAATTAGTCCTACCACGCATCTCTTTCCCCTTGCAGGTCAATCGGGAAGTCATGGGGTAAGTAGTATGATTACTTTTGAATTGAAAATATGGAATAATGCAAAATATTATCAAAGTATACAATCATGCATGTCAATACTGAACTAGAACAGAAACAAGGGAAAAATGCAAAAAAGTGAAACGGACGCGAGTCCCCCCATGGGGGATGGTGAATAGGCTCGAAAGAGCCTATTCAAAAAGATTTTTCTTTTTATTACTAGAAATTACAATATCAAAAAACTGAAATTAATCCACTTGGTCCTTATATGGAATGAGGCCAAAGGTTTACAAATTGCAAAAAATTGAAATTTTGGGAAGATGGAGACACCCTAGGGGGTTTCGAATGGTCCAAAAATTCTTTCCGGATAGTGCCTCCTCCTCTTTTTTGTTAAACCTTATAAAAATCAGAAATATTATCACAGTTAAATATGCCCAAAAGTACTTTGAAATTACTTTTGGATGAACAAACGTTTTACCCAAAAATTCTAAGTTAAAACTGGTTTTTAAAGAAGCGGAAAAGGAGCCAAGAAAAGCAAGCTTTCCTTGGGATCTTGGCCCGGTTTGGGGGCAGAAAATATGAAACAATTAAATTGATGAATATAAATTTTTATACTCTAAGGAAACAACCATGCGTTCAACAAGCTTTAGATCTACTTTCACAGCCTTGAAAAATGACAATTTTTCCTAAAACTAGATCTAGAATGCTTGTAAATTCTCTTTTAGGAATGAGATCTAGTTTATGAGCTTTAAGGAAGAAATATATATGTAAAATAAACTTTGAAATTGTGGATCTAAACAATTTTAAATCTGCAAACAAGGAACCAGACTGATTTTAGAAAAAAATGAAGGAGGAAGAGGAAAAGAAGAGCATTTTTGCTGGAAGCCTTGAAGATCAATTGTGGAACTTCTCGGTGGAATGTCAAGGGATTATGCCTTTGAATGGTTTTTAAGAGAGTGAAGAAGCCAACTAGATCAGCATCCTCTCCAGGATAGGAACCTGCAACTGAATCCAAAGACTTGCCAAAATACTTGTGAGATCTGGTTAATACATACATAGAGATTTCAGAATAACATGCGTATAAACTTATAAAACATGCTGAATCTAGATCTCTAAAAATGCATCAAAAAGGAAAGAGATGGACAATAAACTTATTAAAAAACTCCTTTCCTATCAATATTATAATAAACTTATTATCAATCTTAGCAATGAATCCACAAACAATCAGCAAATTATGAACATAGATATAGGTTACCTCAGTGAAACATGGCAATGCTCATCCACACATACAATGCCATGACACCATCTTGCCTCCAAAGCTTCACTTTATCCCAATAGCAAAAGATATTACATGGTATTACAACAACAATGTCTCCTCAATCCAACTCTAACTAACTCGGAAATGAGGCATCCATGCTTCATTTATACACAAAATTGATACGCTAGCCCAGAGGGGGCACAAATCCTAAGGAGATAGACCACTATAGCTGAAGGAGAATCCATCAATTCCTGATCTGAAGCTGAAATGAGCTTCTATTGAGTCTGAATGTCAATCGAGGGGCTGATTGAGCTAACACATTGACCTTCTAAGTGAATAATCAACCACATAGCTCCCAGAAGAGCCCACATGTGTGGAGGAGAGAGAGAGGGTGCAAATCCCCATAAATGAGGCTAAAGTTCAACTCTGGATCTGCCCTGATCACCTCCTTTAGTCAAGGATTTGTCATATACAGTAAATCTAGTGCTGATGAGACTGATTTCAATCAAATCGGTTGAGAATCCATTGATCTAGGATTTTGGATTTGCTCCATTATTCATCAATTTTATTAATTAAAATAATCAATAATTGCTTTTTTGGGGCTTTTTAACCTGAGTGATGGAAAATCACTAAAAACTAGGAAATAGTGGGTCTATAGGTTTACTAGGTGCTCTTAACTTGAAAATGAGCACCTACATGACTGAATCTGACTTCTGAGCCCACTTTTATTACGAAACCAATTTTCCCAATTAAACTATTAAAAAATAGACTAAGTTTAGGAAAAATTAAATTTTAATAAAAAACACTGAAAAAAATTAAAAATTATAAAAATAAAAAAAGCTAGGGGGACTTAGACATGTTCATATGACTCGACCATGATGCCTAGCATGTTTATACATTGACACATAGACTCTAATAACCTCAATAGGCGTAAATGCCAAGCCGACCACCCCAACATTGGAGGTATTGAGTGAAAAACTTAGAAATTATCAGTCATTTATCCAATAACCAATAATAACCAAGGGAAAAAACACCCTAGGCTGATCGGATTGACAAATAAAGTCTAAGAGACCGAGTCTTTTATAGACACTATCATGCTAGAACATTTATTACAACTCCCCCAAGGGTGTATGAACATGTGATATAGTATAACAACGTTTCCCAGAAATAAGACTTGAGGTCTTCTAAAGTCCAAACAAGTTGTCCTTGTCCGGTTCAACAGGCTCAATTCATAAAAAACCACTAAGTACAGCTTAGGTGGTAACATTGTGGCTCCAACTGTGGGACCTGTGCTCGATCTAGTCTTTAAGGCAAGGAGAGGATACGAGAACCCTAGAATCTCTGGTTTATATACCCTATAAAAACATCTCAACTTGAAAATAAAAACCAAATGAATCATTAAGTTGATTTCTTTAAACAAAATAAATGTAATTAATTAATGAAAAAAAAGTTTTATTATAGCTAAGTACAAAACATAAATGTAGAAAGTAAATGCTCTCTTTTACGAGCTTATTTTCCTACTCTAAGCATGATATAAAAAGGTTAGGTGTAATAAAAAATCCAATGTAACCACCTAAGCATTTTATTAACATAATTTTTTTTTCCTTGTCTTTGGTTACCAGCCAAAGCAAGGATACCTTATTCAGAAAATGCAAACCTGCGTGATGATTCAGAATGGGCGTGAAGGATGGGAGATCATAGGCATGAATAATTTCATAAAAATTCTTCCCCAACTTGTATGTGCTCATGCAGGCTTCTTCTATCCATGACTGGATAGGAGTGATATACCAATCAAAACAATGAGGCAGACTAAATACATCAAATCATATTGATCACTGGGGCTTATCAAATGATAACTCGTTGCACAAGCCCCAAGTAGCTCTAAATCATAAGGAACCTCTATATGTGAAAAATATGGCTGAGACTGATATTCCACTGACTACATCACATCTGACTTTTCACAACACTGATTCTCAATGTCCTCATGACTCATACCCTTGTGTGGCTCTGCATGATATGACTCTGAATGATCACGTGAAATTTCTGAATGCTCCTCTTCCATACTAAAGTTTTCCTAGGCATCCAGATCCATGCTCCCCTCTATGGACATATTGTAGATTGGACTTCCAATTTTTTTTGAATAGACACTCCTCTTGTTGGACATATCATGGATGGGATTATCCATAATATTTTCACAAGTTGGATTATTTATGAAATTCCAATAGTCATCACTCCAATCCATGTCATATGTGGAGGACTCTTCATCCATGGCATCATGCTCCTGCCTATCCATGTCTTCCTTGCACTGAAAAGGTGGAGCTGTCAAGTGATGAGCTTTAAAGGTTTTAACATGTCGAATGGGCTCATCTACACACAACAAAACTTTACAAGTTTATGAGATAACAGGGTTTTATCCCTTCAATGGAGTCGTCATGTGAGAAAAAAAATATACATTTAAGAACTCTCACAAGAATATTTTTTTCTTTTCTTTGTAAAAACAAAAATGGAAAGAAGTCAGTGGAGTCACCAGATGAAAATTAAAGATCTACTCTAAGCATTCATCAAACAAAGCAAAAGCAAAAAAGGAAGAAAACAAGAGTCGTACTACGGGAATAAAAAGATTTATCCCCGCCAACGGCGCCAAAAACGTGTTGCTGCCTTTCACACACTTGGGTTACGTGGAAGAAATATTCAAGCCACTTCGTGTGTCCTTGGAGGCAAGTCTCAAGTCAAGGCTATCACCTTGTTCTTGACTCCTCTGTTCAGGCTAACTCGTAACGAAGCCAAGGGGGGTAGACCCAATTAAATTACTAAGGCTAATTACTTAGTGTGATGGTGTTATATTAATTAGGAGTTTTGAAATTAACCAGTGGAAACAAAAGATAACAAGATGCAATATTTAAAGCATATAAGCACAATAATGCCACTCAATATATATATAATCGAAAGAATTGATCAAAGTAAATCATCAGTTCCTTAAATGGAGTCAACACAAAAAATAATGTGCCTGCATGCGCTTGAAAGAATGTTTTGCAAATGTCTCTTGGTAGATTTTAAATTAATGTGGAATGTGAATGAATTAATTTAGGTGAAAAGGGGAGTCTAGATATACCCGATGGGTACTTGGAGTATGTCCAAAAGTGAACTTTCATTGCTACCCGCAAGGTGTTTGTGGGCCGGAACGGAGTCTCAGAGACTATTGTTCATAACGCACCTGTCAGGGTGTGACAGAGATTGGTGCCTTGAGGTCACTTTCCAAATGTTCCCACTTTTTTGGGTATTTTGCCACCATTTACAGTTCATTCAAGGCGTTGGATTTTCACCTGATGGTTTGTCGATTTAGGAGGTAAACACTAATCGATCTAGTCACTCAAGTTCTTTTGATGTAGCTTAACTAATTTGACGAACCGCATCCAAGTACAGAGCATACACACTGGAGTCTTTGTTATTTTTAGTAAATTTTAAAAGAGGTGTTATTATTAAAAAGAAAAACCTCCAGGGACTTCTTTCAGTCCAAGTGGACATCAATCAGCAAATCAAGGAGGGGTTGATTTTATTATGATTATCAAAACAATGAATGAAAATGGAATCAGATATACACAACATTGGTTTTCTAATTAGACCTACCACGCATCTCTTTCCCCTTGCGGGTCAATCGGGAAGTCGTGGGGTAAGTAGTATGATTACTTTTGAATTGAAAATATGGAACATTGAAAAATATTATCAAATTATACAATCCTGCATGTCATTACTAAACTAGAACAAAAAAAGGGAAAAATGCAAAAAAATGAAACAGACGCGAATCCCCCCAGGGGGGATGGTGAATAGGCTCGAAAGAGCCTATTTGAAAATATTTTTCTTTTTATTAGCAACAATTGAAATATCAGAAAACTGAAATTAATCCACTTGGTCCTTATATGGAATGAGACCAAAGGTTTACAAATTGCAAAAAATTGAAATTTTGGGAAGATGGAGACCTGCTGGGGGGTTTCGAATGGTCCAAAAATTCTTTTTGGACAGAGCCTACTCCTATTTTCTGTTACACCTAGTAAAAAATAGAAATATTATCATAGTTAAATATGGCCAAAAGTACTAGGAAAGTAGTTTTGGATGAAAAAAATTTTTACCCAAAAATTCTAAGTTAAAACTGGTTTTTAAAGAAGCGGAAAAGGAACCAAGGAAAGCAAGATTTCCTTGGGATCTTGGCCTGATTTGGGGGCCACCAATATGAAGCACTTAAATTGCTGAATATAAATTTTTATACTCTAAGGAAACAACCATGCATTCAACAAGCTTTAGATCTACTTTCACAGCCTTGAAAAATGACAATTTTCCCTAAAACTAGATCTAGAATGCTTGTAAATTTTCTTTTAGGAATGAGATATAGTTTATGAGATTTAAGGAAGCAATATATATGTAAAATAAACTCTGAAATTGATATATCTAAACAATTTTAAAGCTGCAAACAAGTAATCGAACTGATTTTAGAAAAAATTGAAGGAGGAAGAGGAAAAGAAGAGCATTTTTGCTGGAAGCCTTGAAGATCAACCATGGAGATTTCCGATGGAATATCGAGGGACTATGCCTTTGAATGGTTTTGGAGAGAGTGAAGAAGGAAACTATATCAAAATCCTCTCCAATCTAGGAACCTGCAACTGAATCCAAATACTTGCCAAAATACTTGTGAGATTTGGTTAATACATACATAGAGATTTCAGAATAACATGCGTATAAACTTATGAAACATGCTGAATCTAGATCTCTAAACATTCATCAAAAAGGGAAGAGAAGGCCAGTAAAATTATTAACAAACTCCTTTCCTATCAAGATTAAAATAAACTTATTATCAATCTTAGCAATGAATCCACAAACAATTAGCAAATTATGAACATAGATACAGGTTACCTCAGTGAAACATGGCAATGCTCGTCCACACATACAATGACATGACACCACATTGCCTCCAAATCTTCCCTTTATTCCAATAGAAAAATATATTACACGGTATTACAAAAACAATGGCTTCTCAATCCAACTCTAACTAACTTGGAAATGAGGCATCCATGCTTTATTTATATTTGTCAGATCCAGTCAGTCTGGTGCCGATGAGACTGATTTCAATCAAATTGGTTGAGAATCCATTGATCTAGGATTTTGGATTTGCTCCATTGTTCATCAATTTATTAATTAAAATAATCAATAATTGATTTTTTGGGGCTTTCTGACCTTAGTGATGGAAAATCACTCAAAACTAGGAAATAGTGGGTCTATAGGTTTACTAGGTGCTCTTAGCTTGAAAATGAGCACCTACATGACTGAATCTGACTTCTGAGCCCACTTTTATTACAAAACCAATTTTCCCAATTAAACTATTAAAAAATAGCCTAAGTTTTGGAAAAATTAAATTTTAATAAAAAACATTAAAAAAAATTAAAAATTAAAAAAGATTAAGAAAACTAGGGGGACTTAGACATGTTCATATGACTCAACCATGATGCCTAGCATGTTTATACATTGACACATAGACTCTAGTAACCTCAATAGGCCTAAATTGCAATCCGACCACCCCAACTTTGGAGGTATTGAGTGAAAAACTCAGAAATTATCAGTCGTTTATTCAACAACCAATAATAACTAAGGGAAAAAAAACCCTGGGATGATCGGATTGACAAATAAAGTCTAAGAGGCCGAGTCTTTTACATAAACTATCATACTAGAACATTTATTACAACTCCCCCAGGGGTGTACGAACATGTGATATAGTACAATAACGTTTCCCCGACATAAGAATGAAGGTCTTCTGAAGTCCAAACAACTTGTCCTTGTCCAGTTCACCAGGCTCACTTGATAAAAAACCACTAAGTACAGCTTAGGTGGTAACATTGTGGCTCCAACTGTGGGACGTGTGCTCGATCTGGTCTTTAAGGAAAGGAGAGGATATGAGAACCCTAGAATCTCTGGTTTATATACCCTGTAAAAACATCTCAACTTGACAAGAAAACCTCAGTAGCACAAGCTTTATATAAAAATCAAATGAACTATTAAGCTTATTTATTTAAACAAAATAAATGTAATTAACTAATGAAAAAAAAGTTTTATTATAACTAAGTACAAAACATAAATGCAGAAAGTAAATTCTCTCTTTGAGGAGCTTATTTTCCTACTCTAAGCATGATGTAAAAAGGTTAGGTGTAATAAAAAATCCAACGTAACCACCTAAGCATTTTATTAACATAAATTTTTTTTCCTTGTCTTTGCTTACCAGCCAAAGTAAGGATACCTTATACAGAAAATGCAAACCAGTGTGATGATTCAGAATGGGCAGGATGGATGGGAGATCATAGGTTTGAATAATGTCATAAAAATTATTCCCCAACTTGTATGTGCTCATGCAGGTGTCTTCTATCCATGACTAGATATGACTGATATACCAATCAGAACAATGAGGCAGACTGAGTACATCATCATACTAATCATCGGGGCTTATCAAATGATAACTCGTTGCATAAGCCCCAAGTAGCTCCAAATCATAAGGAGCCTCTATATGTGAAAAAGATGGATGAGACTAATATTCCACTGACTGCATCACATCTGAATGTTCACAACGTTGCTTCTCAATGTCTTCATTACTGATACCCTTGTGTGGCTCTGCATGATATGACTCTGAATGATCACATGAAAATCCTGAATGCTCCTCTTCCATACTAAATTTTTCCCAGGCATCTAGATCCATGCTCCCCTCTATGGACGTATCATAGATTGGACTTCCAAATTTTTTTGAATAGACAATCCCCTTGTTGGATATATCATGGATGGGATTCTCCATGAAATTTTCACAAGTTGGATTATCTATGAAATTCCAATAGTCATCACTCCCATCCATGTCATATGTGGGGGACTCTTCATCCATGGCATCATTCTCTTTCCTATCCATGTCTTCCTTGTATTGAAAAGGTGGAGCTGTCAAGTGATGAGCTTTAAAGGTTTTAACATGTCGCATGGGATCATATACACACAACAAAACTTCACAAGTTTATGAGTTAACAGGGTTTTATCCCTTCAATGGAGTCTCCATGTGAGAATAAAAATATACATTTAAGAACTCTCACAAGAATATTTTTTTCTTTTCTTTGTAAAAATAAAAATTGAAAGAAGTTAGTGGAGTCATGAGATGAAAATTAAAGATCTACTTTAAGAATTCATCAAACAAAGCAAAAACAAAAAGAAAGAAAACAAAAGTCGTACTTCGGGAATAAAAATATTTATCCCTGCCAATAGCGCCAAAAAGGTGTTGCTACCTTTCACACACCTGGGTTACGTGGCGGAAATCTTCAAGCCACTTGGTGTGTCCTTGGGGGAAAGTCTCGAGTCAAGGTTGTCACCTTGTTCTTGACTCCTCCGTTTAGGCTAACTCCTAACGAAGCCAAGGGGGGTAGACCCTATTAAATTACTAAGGCTAATTACTTAGTGTGATGGTGTTATGTTAATTAGGAGTTTTGAAATTAACCAGTGGAAAGAAAAGATAACAAGATGCAAGATTTAAAGCATATAAGCACAGTAATGACACTCAATATATATATAATCAAAAGAATTGATCAAAGTAAATCACCAGTGCCTTAAATGGAGTCAATAGAGAAAATAATGTGCTTGCATGCGCTTGAAAGAATGTTTTGCAAATGTCTCTTGGTATATTTTAAATTAATGTGGAATGTGAATGAATTAATTTAGGCGAAAAGAGGAGTCCAGATATACTCGAGGGGTACTTGGAGTATGTACAAAAGCAAACTTTCACGGCTACCTGCAAGGTGTTTGTGGGCCGGAACGGAGTCTTAGAGACTATTGTTCATAACACACTCATCAGGGTGTGATAGAGATCGACGCCTCGAGGTCACTTTCCAGTTGTTCCCACTTCTTTGGGTATTTTGCCACCGTTTACAGTTAGTTCGAGGCGTTGGATTTTCGCCTGATGGTTTGTCAATTTGGGAGGTGAAGAATAATTAATCTAGTCACTCAAGTGCTTTTGATGCAGCTTGACTGATCGAACGAACCACAACCAAGTATAGAGCATAGACAATGGAGTCTTTGTTATTTTTAGTAAATTTTAAAAGAGGTGTTCTTGTTAAAAAGAAAAACCTCCAGGAACCTCTTTCGGTCAAAGTGGAACTCAATCATGGAATTAAGGAGGGTTTGATTTTATTATGATTATCAAAATAATTAATGAAAATGGAACCATATATACACAACACCGATTTTCTAATTAGTCCTACCACACATCTCTTTCTCCTTGCGGGTCAATCAGGAAGTCGTGGGGTAATTAGTATGATTAATTTTGAATTGAAAATATGGAATAATGAAAAATATTATCAAAGTATACAATATTGCATGTCAATACTGAACTAGAACAGAAAAAGGAAAAAATGCAAAAAAGTGAAACGGACGCGAATCCCCCCAGGGGGGATGGTGAAAGAGCCTATTCGAAAAGATTTTTCTTTTTATTAGCAGCAATTACAATATCAGAAAACCGAAATTAATCCACTGGGTCCTTATAGGGAATGAGACCAAAGGTTTACAAATTGCAAAAAATTGAAATTTTGGGAAGATGGAGACCCCCTGGAGGTTTTCTAATGGTCCAAAAATGCTTTTCGGAAAGCGAATCCTCCTCTTTTCTATTAAACCTGTTGAAAAACATAAATATTATCATAGTTAAATATTCCCAAAAGTACTTTGAAACTACTTTTGGATGAACAAACTTTTTACCCAAAAATTCTAAGTTAAAACTGGTTTTTAAAGAAGCGGAAAAGGAGCCAAGGAAATCAAGCTTTCCTTGGGATCTTGGTCTGATTTGGGGGCAGCTAATATGAAGCACTTAAATTGCTGAATATAAATTTTTATACTCTAAGGAAACAACCATGCATTCAACAAGCTTTAGATCTACTTTCACAGCCTTGAAAAATGACAATTTTTCCTAAAACTAGATCTAGAATGCTTGTAAATTTTCTTTTAGGAATGAGATCCAGTTTATGAGCTTTAAGGAAGCAAGATATATGTAAAATAAACTCTGAAATTGATATATCTAAACAATTTAAAAAAAAATGAAGGAGGAAGAGGAAAAGAAGAGCATTTTTGCTGGAAGCCTTGAAGATCAACTGTGGAGCTTTCTGGTGGAATGTCGAGGGACTATTCCTTTGAATGGTTTTGGAGAGAGTGAAGAATAAAACTAGATCATCATCCTATCCAATCTAGGAACCTGCAACTGAATCCAAAGACTTGCCAAATATCTTGTGAGATCCGGTTAATACATACATAGAGATTTTAGAATAACATGCTTATAAACTTATAAAACATGCTGAATCTAGATCTCTAAACATGCATCAAAAAGGAAAGAGATGGCCAATAAACTTATTAAAAAACTCTTTTCCTATCAATATTATAATAAACTTATTATCAATCTTAGAAATGAATCCACAAACAATCAGCAAATTATGAACATAGATAGAGGTTACCTCAATGAAACATGGCAATGCTCATCCACACATACAATGACATGACACCATCTTACCTCCAAAGCTTCACTTTATTGCAATAGAAAAAGATATTACATGGTATTACAACAGAAATGGCTCTTCAATCCAACTCTAACTAACTTGGAAAGGAGGCAACCATGCTTTATTTATACACAAAATTGAAACCCCATCCCAGAGGGGGCACAAATCCCAAGGAGATAGACCACTGTAGCTGAAGGAGATTCCATCAATGCCTGATCTGAAGCTGAACTGAGCTTCTACTGAGTTTCAAAGCTGACACATTGACCTACTAAGTGAAAAATCAACCATAGAGCTCCCAGAAGAGCTCACATGTGTGGAGGGGAGAGAGAGGGTGCAATTCCCCATAAAGGAGGCTGAAGTTCAACTCTGGATCTGCCTAGATCACCTCCTTCAATCAAGTATTTGTCAGATCCAGTAAATATGGTGCTGATGAGACTAATTTCAATCAAATCAGGTTAGAATCCATTGATTTAGGATTTAGGATTTGCTCCATTATTCATCAATTCATTAATTAAAATAATCAATAATTGATTTTTTGGGGCTTTCTGACCTGAGTGATGGAAAATCACTCAAAACTTGGAAATAGTGGGTCTATAGGTTTACTGGGTGCTCTTAGCTTGAAAATGAGCACCTACATGATTGAATCTGACTTATGAGCCCACTTTTATTACAAAACCAATTTTGCCAATTAAACTATTAAAAAATAGCCTAAGTTTTGGAAAAATTAAATTTTAATAAAAAAAATTGAAATAAATTAAAAATTAAAAAGATTAAAAAAGCTAGGGGGACTTAGACATGTTCATATGACTCAACCATGATGCCTAGCATGTTTATACATTGACACATAGACTATAATAACCTCAATAGGCCTAAATGCAAGGCCGACCACCCGAACTTTGGAGGTATTGAGTGAAAAACTAAGAAATTATCAATAGTTTATTCAACAACCAATAATAACCAACGAAAAAAACACCCTAGGATGATTGGATTGACAAATAAAGTCTAAGAGACCGAGTCTTTTATAGACACTATCACGCTAGAACATTTATTACAACTCCCCCAAGGGGGTATGAACATGTGATATAGTACAACAAAGTTTCCTAGAAACAAGACCGAAGGTCTTCTGATGTCCAAACAAGTTGTCCTTGTCCGGTTCACTAGGCTCACTTGACAAAAAAACCACTAAGTACAACTTAGGTGGTAACATTCTGGCTCCAACTATGGGATGTGTGCTCGATCTAGTCTTTAAGGCAAGGAGAGGATACAAGAACCCCACAATTTCTGGTTTATATACCCTATAAAAACATCTCAACTTGACAAGAAAACCTTAGTAGCACAAGTTTTATATAAAAACCAAATGAACCATTAAGCTGATTTATTTAAACAAAATAAATGTAATTAAATAATGAAATTTTTTTTTATTATAGCTAAGGACAAAACATAAATGCAGAAAGTAAATGCTCTCTTTTAGGAGATTATTTTCCTACTCTAAGCATGATATAAAAAGGTTAGGTGTAATAAAAAATCCAATGTAACCACCTAAGCATTTTATTAACATAAAAAAATTTCCTTGTCTTTGGTTACCAGCCAAAGTAAGGATACCTTATTCAAAAAATTCAAACCTGCATGATGATTTAGAATGGGTGGGATGGATGGGAGATCATAGGCTTGAATAATGTCATAAAAATTCTTCCCCAACTTGTATGTGCTCATGCAGGCTTCTTCTATCCATGATTGGATAGGATTGATATACCAATTAGAACGATGAAGCACACAGACTACATCATCATACTGATCACCGAGGCTTGTCAAATGATAACTCGTTGCACAAACCACAATTAGCTCCAAATCATAAGGAGCCTCTATATGTGAAAAAGATGGTTGAGACTGATATTCCACTGACCGCATCACATCTGACTTTTCACAACACTGCTTCTCAATGTCTTCATTACTGATACCCTTGTGTGGCTTTGCCTGATATGACTCTGAATGATCACGTGAAAATTCTGAATGCTCCTCTTCCATACTAAAGTTTTCCTAGGCATCTAGATCCGTGCTCCCCTCTATGGACGTATCATAGATTGGACTTCCAATTTTTTTTGAATAGACACTCCCCTTGTTGGACATATCATGGATGGGATTCTCCATAATATTTTCACAAGTTGGATTATCTATGAAATTCCAATAGTCATCACTCCCATCCATGTCATATGTGGGGGACTCTTCATCCATGGCATCATGCTCCACCCTATCCATGTATTCCTTGCACTGAAAAGGTGGAACTGTCAAGTGATGAGCTTTAAAGGTTTTAACATGTTGCATGGGCTCATCTACACAAAACAAATCTTCACAAGTTTATGAGATAACAAGGTTTTATCCCTTCAATGGAGTCGCCATGTGAGAATAAAAATATACATTTAAGAACTCTCACAAGAATATTTTTTGCTTTTCTTTGTAAAAATAAAAACTAAAAGAAGCCAGTGGAGTCACCAGATGAAAATTAAAGATCTTGTCTAAGCATTCATCAAACAAAGAAAAAACAAAAAAGGAAGTAGACAAAAGTCGTACTCCAGGAATAAAAAGATTTATCCTCGTCAACGGTGCCAAAAAAGTGATGTTGCCTTTCAAACACCTAGGTTATGTGGCAGAAATTTTCAAGCCACTCGGTGTGTCCTTCGGGGAAAGTCTCGAGTCAAGGCTGTCACCTTGTTCTTGACTCCTCCACTCAAGCTAAATCCTAATGAAGCCAAGGGGGGTATACCCTATTAAATTGCTAAGGCTAATTACTTAGTGTGATGGTGTTATACTAATTAGGAGTTTTGAAATTAACCAGTGGAAACAAAAGATAACAAGATGCAAGATTTAAAGCATATAAGCACAATAATGACACTCAATATATATATAATAAAAACAATTGATCAAAGTAAATCACCAGTGCCTTAAATGGAGTGAACAGAGAAAATAATGTGCTTGCATGTGCTTGAAAGAATGTTTTGCAAATGTCTCTTGGTAGATTTGAAATTAATGTGGAATGTGAATGAATTAATTTAGGTGAAAATGGGAGTCCAGATATACCCGAGGGGTACTTGGAGTATGTCCAAAGGTGAAATTTCACGGCTACCCGCAAGGTGTTTGTGGGCTGGAATGGAGTCTCGGAGAATATTGTTCATAACACAACCGTCAGGGTGTGACAGAGATCGGCACCTCAAGGTCACTTTCTAGTTGTTCCCACTCGTTTGGGTATTTTTCTACCATTGATAGTTCGTTCGAGGCGTTGGATTTTCGCCTGATGGTTTGTCAATTTGGGAGGTGAATACTATTTAATCTAGTCACTCAAGTACTTTTGATGCATCTTGACTGATCAGACGAACCACAGCCAAGTACAGATAAGACACACTAGAGTCTTTGTTATTTTTATTAAATTTTAAAAGAGGTGTTCTTATTAAAAAGAAAAACCTCCAGGAACCTCTTTCAGTCCAAGTGGAACTCAATCAGGGAATCAAGGAGGTGTTTATTATATTATGATTATCAAAACAATTAATGAAAATGGAATCAGAGATACAGAACACCGGTTTTCTAATTAGTCCTACCACGCATCTCTTTCCCCTTTCATGTCAATTGGGAAGTCGTGGGGTAAGTAGTATGATTAATTTTGAATTGAAAACATGGAATAATAAAAAATATTATCAAAGTATACAATCTTGCATGTCAATACCAAATTAGAATAGAAAAAAGAGAAAAATGCAAAAAAGTGAAACGGACACGAATTCCCCCAGGGGGATGGTGAATAGGATTGAAAGAGATGATTCGAAAAGATTTTTCTTTTTACTAGCAACAATTAAAATATCAGAAGGAATTGGCTAGGGTTCGACTGCCTGCTCTTGCTCGCTGCCTCTGACGGGCCCCTCGTGGGCACTCCTGCTGCCTGCCCTCCTGCTTGCAGCCCTTTGACGGCCCCCTCATGGTCGTTTGCTTCTAACATCCCTGTTGTGCATGTTTGATTGGTGAGTGGCCCCCATGGGCTCAACCTCTGTGCCCTCCCTGGGCGGCGACCATGATCATTCTGGCCGAAGATGTGCGGCCTCCTCCGGGCCCAAATGCCGACACCCTTGCCTTCAAAGATTTAATCGCTGAGAGATCCAAGGTTGTGCCCCAGATGGAGATCCCCAAATTCCTTAAGAGGTTGGAAGAGGTTCCTACCATTGACTTGCCCCCCTTGCATCCCATGCAAGTTGCCATCTCCCTGGTAGATTGGGCTCTTGTGGGCCAGTTTACTAGTCTCTGGCCCTCTTCGAAGACTACAGACAACTGGATTCAAAAGAACTGGAGACCCCTCATTTTGAATAGTGTCACATGCTATGCAATAGGTAGGGGATTCTTTCTCTTTGAGTTCATTGCTAAAGAAGATCGAGATCTGATTTTTTGAAGCAGACCATACTTCATGGGCCCACAGGGATTATATCTGAATAGATGGGATCCAAAATTTGATCCTTCCATCGACATTCCTAAAGCAGTTTCGGTTTGGGTTTGCCTCCCAAAACTCCCAATCCATTGCTGGACCATGTCCTCCTTGCAAGCCATTGGAAATAAACTGGGTACATATATTGATAAATCCCACCCTAAAGACAATTATTCTTGTGCCCATATTTGTGTAGAAGTGGATCTGGAAGCAGGTCTTCCTGAAGCAATCAAAGTAGTCATAGGGGAATGGCACCATTTCAAAAAATTGGATTATGAACAATTGCCCTTCAAATGTCGACACTGCCATGAATACGGCCACTTCCAAAAAAATTGTCCCAAGAAACCCTCAGAAGTTGAAAAAGATCCTAAAGAAGGATGGATCCAGGAAAAAATTGCAAAATCTAACCCTAGGCCACCCCCTAAAAAAGCCGAGAAACTCGGACCTATGAAAACTTCGGTTGCACCTTCAAATCTCACCCCCAACCTTGTTGCAAATTTTGCCTCTCCACTCCCTGAGGAAGCACCAGAGCCAGAAGAGGAAGACCTAGTAAGCCTGACCCAAGATACACCCAATGCCATGCAACTTGGAGATAACCAGGGAGGAACCAGTCCCCCATCATCTACAATCCAATCCTCTGAGGAGGAGCTATCGGAAGATGAGAAAGGAGAAATTTGACTTCAACCCTCTCCCACAAGAAAGAAAGGTAAGCAGGGAAGGAAAATGGACAAGGAAAGAAGAGAAGAAGCCACTTATAAGGACAAGATGCTGGGTTCATAAGTAACCCTCGAAACCATGCTAGGCTTTAGAAATACTAGACAGAAAGGGTAGTCCAAAGTGGCTACCAAAATAGAAAAAGGCAATGTTATATTTTTATCATTCAAGCTAGCATTATGATCTTAGGATCTTTTAACTGAGAGAATAACAAGCACAACACAAGAGACAAGAGACACAAAGAATTTTCCTCGGGGAAACCATAAAGGAGAAAACCCTGCAACTTCCTCAAAGATAGAATCAACATCAAAGGTAAAACCGGAAAACAGTAAGAATATCTCCGCACAGCAGCAGTCTCTCTCTCTCACACTAAGAGAGGTTCTCCTCTCTCACTCATGCACCCTAATGAGTGAGTGTGAGTGTTGCAAGTGAGATAAATAGAGACGCTCACTCTCTATTTATATTATTTCGTTCACTTGAAGTGCACTCCAACATGTCAGCCTCACTTAACAATTACTTACTAGAGCTGACATCTCTAGGAGTGTCTAATAACCCTAGTGCCCCACCACTTGTGGGGACTTTGCCTCCTCTGACCAATAGGAGGGTAACACAATGGTGGGGACTATTTCCTTGACTTACAATGACTTACCTAGGGTCGAATTCACTAGGATAGTCTAATAACCCAAGGGCCACACAACTGTGGGGACTTTAAGCCTTGACCAATAGGAAGGTTACCCACAATGACTTGACATGAATTTCTCATTATAGAAACTTCCTGGAATAAACATCGGGGTATGACATGACTCAAATACATTACAATACATCCTAGAATGAACATCGGGTTACAATAGATAAGAAATACAAGTGAATACATTCCAAAGTTACAATTACATCAACACTCCCTCTTAACTAGGAAGGTATTCTCTCGACACAATTTATCAGCACAAGTCTTCTTCTCTGTATCATCTGGGTCATTGTCAGGTCTTCATCATCTTCAAAGTCATCTTCATCTTCAAGTCATCTTCATTTGTAAGTCATCTTCATTTTCAAGTCATCTTCATTTGGATCTGGATCATCATTGGATCTGGATCATCTCTAGAGCATCATCTCTGGATCTGGATCATCACTCGATCTAGATCATCACTGCTAAATCATCATCACTGGATCTAGATCCTCACTCGATCTGGATCAGTACCATGGGTTCTATCTCATGATTCTTCTCGTCACAGGAATTTCTACAGAGACAACCATTTTTCATGCTGGTTGTAGGCCTAGCCTCCATGTAGGTCTTTCTTCAGTGCTTATATCTGAAACTAAGTCAGAATGGCCCGCCCGGCACTTACATCTTACCTACTCGTCAGAAAGGCATGCCCAACACTCACATCTGATCATGTAGGAACCAATCCTATAATCATATCAGAAAGGCCTAGCACTCACATTCACCAGCATGATAGGAACTCAAACTACTATCATCTGTGAAATGGCTCAACACTTACAACCACCAGCATGATAGGAACCCAAACTACTATCATTTGTGGAAAGGCACAACACTCACATCCACCAGCAAGGTAGAAACTTGAACTACTACCACATGTGGAAGGGCTCAGCACTTACAATCACCAGCATGGTAGGAACTCAAACTATTACCATCTGTGAAAAGGCACAGCACTTATAGTCACCAGCATGATAGGAACCCAAACTACTATCATCTGTGAAAAGGCTCAGCACTTATAACCACCAGCATGATAGGAACCCAAACTACTATCATTTGTCGAAAGGCACAACACTTATAGTCACCAGCATGATAGGAACCCAAACTACTATCATCTATGAAAAGGCTCAGCACTTACAACCACCAGCATGATAGGAACCCAAACTACTATCATCTGTGGAAAGGCCACTACACTTACATATGAGTACATGGGAAAACATCCCTCAGTCACATCAGAAAGGCTCTCAGTCCTAGACTGAGGATCCCTGGTACCTCACCAGGTAGCTCCATTCAAAGAATGGCGGTAGCCCTTATATCTGACACTAAGTCAGAATGGCTTAGCACTCATATATGACATGGGAGGAACCTAATCCTTTAGCCATGACATAATGGCTTCAGCCCTTATATCTAATCAAGTGGGAACACATCCCTCTATCACATCAGAATTGCCATGCACTCATATCTGATCATGTGAGAACAAATCTCACGATCATATCAGAACATCCCTCAGTCATAAATTGAGTTTTCCTGGTACCTCACCAGGAATCTCCATTCCAAGAATGGCAATAGCCCTTATATCTAATCATGTAGGAACCAATCCTACAGTCATATCAGAATGTCTTAGCACTCACATCTGACATGGAAGGAACCAATCCTCTCACCATGACAGAATGGCTCATCCCTTACATATGACCTGCTCGTCAGAATGGCTATGGATCTCAGCACTCATATCCGTCATGGAAGGAACCAATCCTCTCACCATGACATAATGGCTCAACCCTTATATCTGAACATGGAAGGAACCAATCCTCTCAACATGTCAGAATGGCTATGGAACTCATCACTTTCCCTTGGAGGAAATCTTGATTTGGAGAACACCAAGCTTCTCCCTAAAGTACTTGAACTTCACTCTAGCCAATGGCTTCGTCAATACATCAGCTATTTGTTCCTTTGTCACAACATATTGGAGCTTCACTACTCCCTTCTACACCATATCCCTGATATAGTGGTACTTGATCTCAATATGATTCGACTTGTCATGGAACACTGGATTCTCTGACAACTTCACGCAACTCTGGTTGTCACGATGTATACAAGTAGCATCCAACTGGAGATCAAATAAATCAGACAGTAGCTTCCGCAGCCATACTGCCTCACAGCTAGCTGAATAAGTTGGGACATACTCTACTTCAGCTGTACTCAGTGCCACATAGGATTGCTTCCTGCTAAACCAAGAGATCACTCCTGATCCCATACTGAAGCAACATCCCGAAGTGCTCTTCCTATCGATGGCACTTCCCGCCTAATCTGAATCAACATAACCCTCTAGGTTAATCTTTTGATTCACATCGTACTTGAGCCCATAATCAACTGTACCCTTCATGTACCTCAGAATATACTTTGCAGCAATCAAGTGAACATTTCTTAGATCTATCAAGAACTGGCTCGAGGTGTTCACAGCAAAGCAAATGTTTGGTCTCGTGTTCATTAGGTACATCAATGACCCAATCATTTGACGATACATCGTAGCATCAACCGTCTCTGATGAAGCATCACTCAATAGCTTCAGGTTTGATGCCATAGGTGTGGCCATAGTCTTGCAGTCCATCATCCCAAACCTCTTCAGGATCTCTATTGCATACTTGCCTTGTCCAAGGAAGATTCCATCTGTACTCTGCCACACCTCCATACCTAGAACGTAATGCATCATACCCAAGTCCTTCATCTCAAACTCAGCAGCAAGATTTCTCTTCGTATCAACAATCAACCCATCTATACCTGTCACAAATAGATCATCTACATACAGTAGAAGCATCACTGGATTGCCATCCTCAACCTTGTAGTAAAGGTTGGAGTCTGCTTTACTCTTGGTAAATCCTAGAGTCATCAGTAATCTATCCATCCTGTCGTACCATGTAGAACCTTAGATCTTTTGCAGTCACTCCCTCTGAAGTGGAGCATCATACTCCCTCTGTCTTCCGTACTCTATGCACTGGAACATTCTGTACCAGAGTGACAAGTAGCTTCCTATGCTACTAATATTCTATGTGACCATCTAGTGTATAGACTTTCATCTTCAACCTTGTAGCAAAGGTTAAGATCTTCATCAAGCTCATCGTATATGTGTTTAAACTCTTACTGGCTACAAATGTCTCTTTGTAGTCTAGGCCTTCTTTTCGTGAGAAGCCTCATGCTACGAATATTGCTTCAATTGTATCCCACGATGTTTCCATCTACTGCATGATGGAACTATGAACTTCTCTTTAGGTCTCGATCCTACATCCTAGACATCATTCTTCTTGAACTGGTCTTCCCTTTCTTCTTGGTGGCTGGAAGGTTCTGTATCAATGATGTCACTGCACTCGTCATATTATTCTTTGTCTTTGAACTGTCGTCACTTGTTCTTCGGAACAAGTCTTCATTCTTCTTTGCTTGTAGGTGATTATGTATGCGAGCTTTCCTACAAGTCAAATGCATTTGTATGGTTAGAAACAATTCATAAGGAATATTCATACTGGAAAATTCTTATGCATAAATATATGATCATGCAACTACTTTAGCCAATACAACATTCATCCATATCTCACTGAAACTTTCTAGATGCCTTCCATCTCTACCAGGACAACATTGAGATTGTGCACTAATCCAATATGTCAAGAAAGAGGTTTCATTCTAGATAAGTAGCAATGGAGAGTTTGTATAGCACCATGAGATACTTACCCATCACATGTATATTAGTAGTATACTGTCGTTAATGCAAACATTCTATCATGCATAATACAGTAACTGAATATAAACGAATGCATAACAAAACAATGAAATGACAATTGAATACTTATCTTTATTTGTTTCATGGGTAGACTCCTTCTTGAGCCTTCAGCTTCATCATCTTCTTCATTCATAATAGCATCGTTTCTTATCCAAATGCTAAGGTGGATAAGAGGTTCTTCAAGAGTTCAGATCTTCATATTGCTCATGGCTTGAGGGATCTTCTTTGGATGGTAAGAGCTTGATCTTCAGTTGCTTCCATCTTCTCTTCTCTTCTTATGAGTTGAGCTTCCTCTTCTCTCCAGAGTCCACAGAAAGTAATCACTTCCTTCTGGCACACATTCCTCGAATGAATGAATCCCATGATCCTGGGAGGCCATTCAAGGTGGCCATCACCACTTCTGCATTCTTCACTTCTTCCTTTATCGCTTCAAGTTGTTCTTTGATTTGAGAGACCCTTATGACTGCATGGCCTTTGCATTTTGTATCTTCACATTCTTCAACTGGTTTCTTTAGGTCGTCTTCTGATGTATGTTCTTCCCTTCAAATAGCTTGGTCAAGGAATCAAACATCTTCAATGTCTTTAGGGAAGACACTTGTGGTACAAGTTGATCCGTGATTGAATCAAGAATGATCTTCTTGGCCTTGACCAAGTTCTTCTTGTGTAAGGCTTATAGCCTCATCTCCCTCTGGAATTGGAACCTTTCTACTCATGTACGTGTCTAATTCATTTTCTTCAGAGAGATCATATACTTCCATTCTTGGAAGTTTTCAACTTCACCAAGATTATCATCAAGCTGATGTGATAGATCATTTTGAAATGAGAACCTCAAAATAAAATAGCAAAGGATTAGATCTTACCAATTTGAGGTGTTCATCCTGGTTCCGGAGTTGGCTGATCTAGGGTTTGTCACAGAAAACCTAATTTTCAAAACTTGGAATCTTTCAGATCTGATTTCATAGAAAGATAGATCTATTCAAATGGAGTTTTCCAATGTATTCCTTTTCTAAAAACAGTGGAGGGAATCTCCCAAAACAGGAAGCCCTAGTTTTCCAATTTCTTTTGCAGAAATTCCTATCACTGTTTCTGTGATATATACGCAATTACTGCTCCTCTATGTCTGAAATTTCACACTAACATAACCTTACATGTCCCTGATCCAACAACATAGGTTTCATCAGAATTGGTTTCACCAATTGCGATTTATGATCCTTTTCCAAAGGTGACCTGTTATAGGACTGTTCAGAATAGTGAAGTTGTACAGACTGACATGTGTCACGGGTTCATATTCTAAGTCTGAAACTCAAACCATAGAAATTAAATTGCGTGAAAATTTTGTAACATATTCAAGAATTCCATTTGGACCTCTGTAGCCCAAGATATTGCAATTCTCCCCAGGTGTCTTGTTTAGGGATGAATTCTGGAAGAGGTTGGAACCCTAACTTGGAGGGATCATATCTCCCAGAATATAGTGTATCTGAGGCTTATGTTTGGAGACAGTGTTCATCCAGATTTTATCTTCGTCCCAGGAAATTTTTAGCTCCTGACCCTTTGCCAATCTCAGGATATAGTGAATGTACCACAACTTAACAGTTTTAGTATTTAGGGTTTTTTCTAGCTCGGGGTCAAACTAGGGTTTGACTTTCCTGGAGTTTCACCCAACCAAATTTCTTGATCCAGGTCTCTAAAATTAGATTTTTATGAGGAGAAAAAACCTATGCTGGGCTCACTCAAAAATTCCTCTTCTGTAGAAATCCCTAATTTCCGCATCGAAAACTTAAAATGCTCGGAATTGAATTTCGCTTCGACAGAAAGATGCGCCGTTCAATGGAGGGTCAGCCTAGCATACATTTGCTGATGGATTGTGGAGAGAGACCCAAAAAGTAAGAAGCCCTAGCTTCTACAGCTGCACAATGTCTTCTTCTTAGGTTAGCTCTGATACCATGTTAGATTTTTATCATTCAAGCTAGCATTATGATCTTAGGATCTTTTAACTGAGAAAATAACAAGCACAGCAATAAAACATAATCACAACACAAGAGACAAGAGACACAAAGAATTTTCCTCGAGGAAACCATAAAGGAGAAAACCCTACAACTTCCTCAGAGATAGAATCAGCACCAAAGGTAAAAGCAAAAAAAAGTAATATGATCTCCACACAACAGCAGTCTCTCCCTCTCACACTAAGAGAGCTTCTCCTCTCTCACTCATGCGCCCCAATGAGTGAGTGTGAGTGTTGCAAGTGAGATAAATAGAGAGGCTCACTCTCTATTTATATTTTTTCGTTCACTTGAAGTGCACTCCAACATGTCGGCCTCACTTAACAATTAATTACTAGAGACGACATCTCTAGGAGTGTCTAATAACCCTAGTGCCCCACCACTTGTGGGGACTTTTCCTCCTCTGACCAATAGGAGGGTAACACAATGGTGGGGACTATTGCCTTGAATTACAATTACTTACCTAGGGTCGAATTCACTAGGATAGTCTAATAACCCAAGGGCCCCACAACTGTGGGGACTTTAACCCTTGACCAATAGGAGGGTTTCCCACAATGACTTGACATGACTTTCTCATTATAGAAACTTATCGAAATAAACATCGGGGTATGACATGACTCAAATACATTACAATACATCCCAGAATGAACATCGGGTTACAATAGATAAGAAATACAAGTGAATACATTCTTAAGTTACAATTACATCAATAGGCAAGTAATGAAGATTGTCTTCTGGAACTACAGAGGTCTAGGCAGCAATAAAAAGATGGACTCTATGAAAGATCTAATTTTCACTACTAGCCCAGACATCCTAATGATCCAGGAGACAAAAATGGAGGAGGCCTGCTTCCTTCAATCAGCCCCTTTCTTTTGGAAGTTATGTGCATGCCTTGCAGTTAGTGCTAGAGGCGCCTCTAGGGGAATTGGTATCCTCTAGAGAAAATATGCCTTCGATCTCATTCACTCTGTTTCAAATACTCACCGAATATTTTCCATTCTTCTTCATAAAGACTCCGGCATCTAGATGAGTCTTTTCAATATCTACGTCCCTGTACTTTATATGGAAAAAAAATCCTACTAGCAAAGTATACAAATTTGCCTCTCCTCCCAAAATCTTGATAACATCATTCTGGCCAGGGATCTGAATATTATGCTGAGCTTCAAGGAAAAAAAAGGGGGTTCAATTGTTAGAGATCCACTTCACGAAACGATGGAGGATATCATAAGCAACTGGGACCTTGAAGACGCCAAACCTTCTCAAGGCAACTTTACTTGGATGAATTGCAGATTAGGGCCAGGTCACATTACCGCCAAACTAGATCATTTTCTCATCCATCACTCCTTTTCCACCTTCAGTTTTAGGGCCAACATTCAATATGTTATATCACAAGCCAATCCTGCTGGATCTCACAGAAGAACGAAATATTGGCCCCATGCCATTTAGATTCAGCCCTTGCTAGATCTCCCAAGAAGGTTTCATGGACCTCATAGCCTCAAGCTGGGCTATCCCTATTTCTGGCTCTCCCTTCTTTGTTTGGGAAGAAAAATTAAGAATACTAAAAAAAGATCTTAAGCTTTGGGCCAAGTCCCTCTCGTCCCTCTCCGCAGCTCGAATGGAAGCACAAGTCAACCTGGAAAATCATCAGCTCTATCAGGAAGAACATCCCCCAGACCTAGCCAACCTGGAAAAAGAAGCTATCCTTCACCAATCCCTCCATGCAGCATGCAGGTTAGAAGAAGAAAAACTTAGACAAAAATCAAGGTGTTTATGGTTAAAAGCTAGAGACCAAAACACAAGCTTCTTCCACAAACATGTAGAGGGGCGAAAAAATTTCAAATCAGTCAAAGAAGTTCAGGTTAATGGCCAAGCTATTGAAGACTTTGAAGAGATCATGTGGGCAGCACATGATCACTTCCATCGAGTCTACTCAGAAGAAAGACCTTTCTTGGGTTCCCCCATTCTGGATTCTATTCCCTCGTTGATTCGCCACTCCAAGAACCAAAAGCTGATAGCCCCCATCTCTAACAAAGAAGTAAAAAAGGCCTTATTGGCCATGGAGCTGGATAAAGCTTCGGGTCCAGACAGGCTCACTGCTATATTTCTCAAATCCTTCTGGAAGATTATTAAAAAATACCTGCTCAAAATGGTCCATAAGTCCCAAAACTGCAACAAGATTGGAGGGAGCACTAACTCAGCATTCCTAGCACTTATTCCTAAAGAAAAGAGGGCTGCCTCCTTTGACATATTCAGACCCATCTCTCTTTGCAACATTGGCTATAAAGTCATCACCAAGGTCATTGAGAACAGGATTAAAGAAGTGCTTCCTTCCATCATTCCTAAAAATCAAGGGGGCTTCGTCCAAGGAAGGCAAATTGCAGATAACATCATTCTGGTTCAAGAGGCGATTCACTCTAGCATCAGTCATCGGGAAAAAGGTATGGTCATCAAGCTAGATCTCACAAATGCATTTGATAGAGTAAGCTATGACTTTCTCTTTCAGGTCATGCTTCGCTTCGGGTTTGACCCTGGGTTTGTTAGATGGATCTAAGCATGTATCAAATCCCTGTGAATTTCCCCGTTAGTAAATGATTGAGCTACTAACTTCTTCAAATCCTCTCGTGTTCTCCATCAAGGCTGCCCGCTATCTCCCATGCTCTATTTTATCCAAGCCTCTGTCCTAAGTTTCCAACTTGACCGATGCCAACAACATAATGAGCTTCTTGGGCTGCGTATATCCCAAGGGGTCAAGAATATAAACCATGCCTAGTTTGCTGGCGATACGATCCTTCTTGGAGGTGCAAGCTCGATCTCAGCAATAATTTTCAAACGAGAGCTTGACATGTACCAAGAATCCTCAGGTAGTCTCATAAACTACACCAAAAGTCAGATTTTCTCCTGGAACTGTCCTCCCCGAGACCTCTTCGACATTAGTAGAATTCTTGGCATCAAAGGGATCTCCCAGTGGACCGATTTCAAATACCTAGGGGTCCCCATTTTTAAAACTGCCCCAAAATCTTCCTCCTGGCTTCCCCTCGTTGAAAAAATCAAGAACAAGATTAATACTTGGGGAGCGACCTGGTTGAAACCAGCCGGTAAAGTCATTCTCATCAAATCAGTCCTCTTCAACATCCTGATTTACCAAAGCTCCATTCTTTTGGTCCCCAAAATCATCCTCCACTCCATAGAATCCCTTCTCAAAAACTTCCCATGGAAGGGAGGAAAGAACAATGAAAAGAAGGTCCAATTGGTCAGTTGGGAGATAGCCACCAAACCTTGGTGAAATGGGGGACTGTAGATCCGAAACCTTGCTCTCCAAAACCTTGCTCTAGGCACTAAGCAACTTTGGAACATCATCTCTGGAAAACCTTCATGGTGTAAAACAACCCTCTAGAAAAAATACTTCTCGAGCAGTCGCCTTCGATTCCTTGATCACCCTCCTGCCACCAGAAAAGGTTCCGCAATCCTCCCCAAAGCCCTCCCCTTATTTCTGTCCCAGTTAACATGGAACCCTGGGAATGGGAAACTAATAAATATCTGGGGGGATTCGATCATGGGATACCCCCCTCTGAATCATCTCCGTGAGCTGGAAGAACTTAAATTCCATCTGATCAGTTTAAACATCAACACCATTTAGGACATCTCGGTATGGAACCAAGACGACTCTTGGAAGGACTAGAATATCCCCTACCCCCTCCAAATGATGGACGCTAAGAGACAACTTCTCCAAATATTAAAAGGTAAATCCCCCACTTCCAGCTCTGTCAAAGACTCCAGAGGGTGGGGAAATAAATTGGGCAAGTACTCTACCACTGCAGGCTACTATCTTCTCGCAGACACAGTGAACCATGATAATATTGACCTTTGGAAAAGCATCTGGGCTGTAAAAAGTCTCCACAAAATCGACTTTTTCGCCTGGACGGCTCTGCATGATAAAATCCTAGAACCGGGGCTAATCTCTAGAAAAAAGGGTGGGAAGGCCCCTCATGATGCCCCCTTTTCCTCTCCCATGAAGAAAACATAGAGCACATTCTCATCTCCTATGAATTTGCTCAAAGAATTTGGAAGCGGTCTCTACCTGATCATGCCGATCTCCCCGCTGGAAATATTCAAACCCTCTTTCTTCGTTGGGTCTCCAAAGCTCCCTTCAGTCTCAAATCAAAAAGCACCAAAGCAGGTTGGATGGCACTCCCCAAGATCGTCATCTGGAAAATCTAGCTAGAAAGAAATTCTCGCATCTTCAGAGAAAGACAAGAAAGGGCCGACCAAGTGGCAGCAAAAATTCTTGGTCTGCTGGGAGAATGCCTCTCTCAGATTTGGAGGGTGCCCTGTGCTAATCCCGTCTCGGATGCTTAGCTAAGAAGGCTTGGGCCCAAGCCTCCCTCGATGCCACCCACCCCAAAAAAGAAAACGTGGGAAATAAGACTAGCTCATGATGAACTTAAAGCGTGGCTTCGCTCTACTAATAGGAGAACTTTGTTCACTGACGGCGCTTCCAAAGGAAATATTGGGGCAGTAGGGGGGGCGGAGTTTTCTTCACTCCAGATGGATCAATGGAATCCAAGTTTTCCTGGGGATTGGGCATCGACACCAACAATATGGCTGAAGCCTTGGCCCTTTGGCGGATTGAGGATTGCTAGGGAATTAGGAATATCCAATCTAATTGTCATTGGCAATTCTAGAGTGGTCATCCGAGCACTGGCTGAAAAATTCTTACCAATCCATTTGGGCTTAAGGAAACTCCTTCGCAATATCATGAATAAAGCCTCCCTTTTTAACAATATTGACTTCTACCACGTTCTTCGGGGCAAATAATCCCCACACGGATCTTGAAGCAAACAAGGGGGGATATCTAAGCCCTGGGGAGCTAATTTTTAATGAAAAATGAGTTTATTGCCCACCTCCTTAGGACAGGGGGCTTAACATGGGCCTCCCCGTGGGACCCCCCCTCCCATCCCTTCCTGTGCTGGCAGACTGCTGTGATTCCTGGCATGTGGTGTTCACATGTCCTCGTGCGGGGCTTCTTCCCTTCCCATCCCTTCATCCCTCACAACGTTATGCAAACTCACTTGAAGATTCATAGCTCTGTCCAGCGATTAATTGAAAACAAGATAGGTGATCGCAGGTTCAACGTTCAATGGAATCGTTGGAGTAATGGCGCTTATGGTTTTTGGGCTCTCACACGAGGTGAACCCTACTGTAGTCTTGTTGAAGGTGCATGCATTATTTGATTTCATGGGTGTTCTCTCCTTCCACGCATATGACGCCCCGTTTATCTCTGGAATGAAAATCGTGCCGAGTTAGTTGGGCATCTGCTGGACTCAAGGTACGCTGGGAATTAAGGTGACGTCAACTGCTGCATCAACTGTGGGTATAAATCCTTGGATTGCAGAGGGCTGTGCTGTGCTGGTTATTTGGGACCTCTGTCATCTGGAAGATTGGAGTTTATTGGTTTACGAAATGGAAGCAAATTCCTCTACAACAAGTGCGCAAGTTCCACCCTCGGTTGATAAAAAGCTCAAGGAAGTGAACCAGGAACTAAATTCACTGCAAGCTCAGGTTATTGCAATAGATTATGAAGGAGGAAGGCGTCTAGACCATGTTAGAAAGGATTTGGTTTTTCTAAAGAAGAAAATTCAAAGGAAGGTCAAGCGTATAGAGAACTCTCTCTCCAGGCAACTCGTTGAGCTTGAGCTCAAGGTGGACAAGCTTGTCCTTAAATTTCTCAAGCATGAAGAAAATGGTATGTCTTCCAGCTCAGAGGGTTAAATTTCAGTTTCTCGTCGGAGTTCACCGTACTTCTAGTCTTTGGCTCCACTCGTCCATGCCGGTTTTTGTTTCTATTTATCAGTTTTCTAGGCACCTAGCTATCTATGATTTCCTATTAAAAACTATGTTTCAGCTCTAGAGTGTTGGTTTGCTGCTATCATAAGGCCATTTTGGAAGGTTGTCTATTTTGGATGGTTTGTCTTTGCCACTTCCTCAAGGCCACTTTTGGCACTTTGTTGGTATTTTGTCATTGCTGCTTCCTCAAGGGCATTTATCAACAACTTTGGACTCATTATAATTAGGTAACTAGCCACTGCTTATGTGAAAGCCTTTGTAATTTGGTTCTGTTGGTGGTTACACCACCTTCTTTTCTATAATATAACTGTCTTTGTCTAAAAAGACAATTAAAATATCAGAAAACTGAAATTAATCCACTTGTTCCTTATATGGAATGAGACAAAAGGTTTACAAATTGCAAAAAATTTAAATTTTGGGAAGATGGAGACCCCCTAGGGGGTTTCGAATGGTCCAAAAATGTTTTCCAAACAGTGCCTCCTCCTCTTTTCTATTACACCTGCTAAAAAGTAGAAATATTATCCCAGTTAAATATGTCCAAAAGTACTATGAAAGTACTTTTGGATGAACAAACTTTTTACCCAAAAATTCTAAGTTAAAACTGGTTCTTAAAGAAGCAGAAAAGGAACCAAGGAAAGCAAGATTTCCTTGGCATCTTGCTTTCCTTGGGATCTTGGACTGCTTTTGGGGAAGCCAATATGAAGCACTTAAATTGCTGAATATAAATATTTTGACTCTAAGGAAACAACCATGCATTCAACAAGCTTTAGATCTACTTTCACCGCCTTGAAAAATGACAATTTTTCCTAAAACTAGATCTAGAATGCTTGTAAATTTTCTTTTAGGAATGAGATCTAGTTTGTGAAATTTAAGGCAGCAAGATCTATGTAAAATAAACTCTGAAATTGATAGATCTAAACAATTTTAAAGCTGCAAATAAGTAACGAGACTGATTCTAGAAAAAATTGAAGGAGGAAGAGGAAAAGAAGAGCATTTTTGCTGGAAGCCTTGAAGATCAACCGTGGATCTTTCTGGTGGAATGTTGAGGGACTATACCTTTGAATAGTTTTGGAGAGAGTTAAGAAGAAAACTAGATCATCATCCTCTCCAAGCTAGGAACCTGCAATTGAATCCAAAGACTTGCCAAAATACTTGTGAGATCCGGTTAATACATACATAGAGATTTCAGAATAACATGCGTATAAACTTATAAAACATGCTGAATCTAGATCTCTAAACATGCATAAAAAAGGAAAGAGATGGCCAATAAACTTATTAACAAACTCCTTTCCTATCAATATTATAATAAACTTATTATCAATCTTAGCAATGAATCCACAAACAATCAACAAATTATGAACATAGATATAGGTTACCTCAGTGAAACATGGCAATGCTCATCCACACATACAATGACATGACACCATATTGACTCCAAAGCTTCACTTTATTCCAATAGCAAAAGATATTACATGGTATTACAACAGCAATGGCTCCTCAATCCAACTCTAACTAACTCGGAAAGAAGGCAGCCATGCTTTATTTATACACAAAATTGAAACCCCAGCTGAGAGGGGACACAAATCCCAAGGATATAGACCACTGTAGCTGAAGGAAAGTCCATGAATGAATCTGACTTATGAGCCCACTTTTATTACAAAACCAATTTTCCCAATTAAACTATTAAAAAATAGCCTAAGTTTTGGAAAAATTAAATTTTAGTAAAAAACATTGAAATAAATTAAAAATTAAAAATATTAAAAAAACTAGGGGGACTTAGACATGTTCATATGACTCAACCATGATTCCTAGCATGTTTATACATTAACACATAGACTCTAATAACCTCAATAAGCATATATTCCAAGTCGACCACCGCAACTTTGGAGGTATTGAGTTAAAAACTTAGAAATTATCAGTCATTTATTCAACAACCAATAATAACCAAGAGAAAAAACACCCTGGGCTGACCAGATTGACAAATAAAGTCTAAGAGACTGAGTATTTTACAGACACTATCATTCTATAACATTTATTACAACTCCCCCAAGGGGGTATGAACATGTGATATAGTACAACAAAGTTTCCCAGAAAGAAGACTGAAGCTCTTCTGAAGTCTGAACAAGTTGTCCTTGTTTGTTTCACCAGGCTTAGTTGATAAAAAACCACTAAGTACAGCTTAGGTGGTAACAAGACCCACACAGGATATGGAAATTAAATTACAGAGCAATACATCATATATGGCTATCAGAAAATCCTCAAATTCATAGAATATCTCTCATACAAATATGGTATAAAACTACTTCAAGATAAAAGCCAAAATCCATGAAGACTAGTGATACAAGGGCATGAGTATGCAAGCTTTTCATACATGTATTTATGATATTTAGACTTAAATAGAATGTTTAAATAAAATTACGTCAGAGCCCTACATTATATATTTCTTCTCCATCATCATAAAACCCATATAAATGTCCTCATACAAATATGATATAAAGCTACTTCGATAATGAAGCCAAATCCATGAAAACTTGTTACTCAAGAACATGGGGAATGTGAGCATTTCATACATGTATTTCTGAGATTTCAACTTATAGAGCATATGGAGATGATATTATAGAGCCATACATCATAAATCAAATATTAGGCATCAACTATCCTCATCAAGGCGCAAGAATCACTCCAACAAGTGTGCCATCAAATGTGAGTGTGGGGGAATGGAGAAGAGGGAATGAGAGAATGGGGAGATATATGAGAATTTGAATGTATGGAAATTCAACCTGAAAATAAAACTCCTTTATTAATCTCCCATGGTAGGTCTAAATGACATCTCCATCAACCAACTTGGAAATGAATCCAACTCCCTCGAAATGGGTTCACAAGTAGGGAGAGTGACCACTCACCGTGCAATGGACAAGCAAAATCTCTCCAAAATACCAAAGGAAAATTAAAAAATGATCAAAACTTATTATCATTCCTCATGAAATCCTTTTATTAACTTCATGAGGCCTCCTAAGGTCAAATTTCCCTCCATGATCTTCCTCCAACTCATCTTAGAGGTTTAGTAACTCTCATGACACTTGTCTTCCTCTTCATGCTCCAATTCTTTCCCAAATTCAACCTATTGGTGGCTATTTTTATCCCTCACATGTAATATTTTTCATATGTTATCAATCAGGTCTGAATTTGTCATACTTGTCATAGAATCTTCCATCATTTGTTGTCATAGAGTGCATAGAGTCTCCTTCCATGTGGCACACCTTGTCTTATAGTCTCTTCCTATTCCATGGGAGTTACATTCCTTTACCAAATCAAATTCCTTGGCTCATTACATTATATTTGACACCACATAACCATCCAATAATTTTACATCACCCATGTGTTCTAATTTGTATGAATATCATAACAAATGTGTGGGGAATCTTGTCACCCAAAGGCTCCACGAGCTTCCAAGTGTCTTCATGAATCCATTCCACCTTATTTTATTAGAATTTATCATTTATGTGACCCATTTAAATGTGAATATGATAAAATAAAGTCCTTTTGGGTCCCATATCCCCTTATTACAAAATTTATGTCTCCATCTCAACCTAGGGAACTAGTACGTTGGTGAAGCATTATTTGCAAGTAGTCTTATTTGGAAATTATTTAATTGGGGACATGAAAATCCTCCCCACTCAAGATTTCTTGTCCTAAATCAATTCCAAGTTTGGATGCTGAATTTTTTATATATATTCCCAAGTGGCATCCTCATTTGGTACTCCTTCCTTTGCACCAAGTGCTCTCTTATGGTTATGATCATTACTTTTCTTTAGCTGCAACTTGAGTAGTGGAACTCATGTACTACAATTGTGTGTTCCCAAAAGTAAAGAGATGACTCAAACGAACCAGTGTTATTTGTTAATACTATAATGGGAAATTATATGGCCGATTCCTTTTTTTGAAACTTTGAGGCTGAAACTTCATCAGTCCAAACTCCAGAACGACAGTCCGAAGTTTTTCATTTTACGCAAATTACGGACGAAATTCCAGCTGCAAATACTGTACATTTAGACTTGAATAATGGCCTTTGGTCCCCATACTTTAACGGATCCAAGTCAAAGGAAGGGGCTGGGGCCGGTTGCTTGTTAATAGATCCCCATGGAAAAAGGTATTTTGTTTCTTGCAGGTTGGAATTTGAGTGTACTAATAATATTGCTGAATATGAAGCCCTTATTCAAGGGCTGAGAAAGGCATTTGATCCAGGGGCTAAAGCTCTGGTAGTACTAGGAGATTCTGAAATTATCATTAAACAGGTACGCAACACTATACATTCTGTTATTGGTCATCTAAAAAATTACCAGATAGAGGTGAGGAATTTATTATTATTGTTTGAAGCTTTTAATATAAATTCTATTCCTCGTTATTTGAATCAGGAAGCAGATATATTAGCGAACGTTGCTTCAAGGATGATTCCATCTGAAGAGATATTTGCTGATTCATTCTCTGTCGAACTGCTTTTCAGGCCTTCCATACCTGATAATATTGTCAATTGGAGAGTCTTTGACCATGATGAGCAATTGATTGAGTTTTTGACCATGAAGGACACCTTCAAAGACATAGTCATCGATGAGATAACTCATGATGAAGATCTGTACAACTTTTCGGTAATTCACAAACCCTGTTCCATTGAAGAATCTCTTAGTCAGGTCAGTACTATTCCTAAATCTATACTTAAACTTGAGAAGTTCTATGATTTGAAGGACAAATTTAAAGGTGCAAGGAAATGTAAAACCAACAGCTCTACTATGCAATCTGAAGTCATACATTTAGGCATCGAACATAATCCTCAATGTGTCAATCTGGGTAGTACATGTACCCCCTAGGAAAAAATAGCCTTCATACAACTCTTTAATGAGTTTAAAGACATTTTTGCTTGGACATATGACGATCTCAAGACATTTGATCCAAACATAATGCAACATGTCATCCCGATGAAACAACAGGCTAAACCGTTCCAGCAGAAATTAAGAAAAATGCACCCTAGCCTAGAACCGGCTGTTAAGAAAGAGCTTAACAAACTCCTGGCTACCAGAATAATTTTTCCAGTGCGGCATACGCAGTGGGTGGCAAATATCGTCTCGGTTAGAAAGAAAAATGGTGAGATTAGGTTATGTGTCGATTTTCGAAATCTAAACAAGGTTTTAGAAAAAGATAATTATCCCGTTCCCCCTATGGAAAAGATATTACAACAGGTTTCTGGATCTGAAATGTTCTCACTTTTAGATGGCTTCTTGGGATACAATCAAGTATTAGTATCCAAAACAGATCAGTTGAAAACAACCTTTAGAACCCCTTGGGGAACTTATGCTTACAAGAAAATGCCATTTGGTTTAATTAATGCTGGGGCAACGTTTCAAAGGGCGATGGATATTGCGTTCAGAGGCCTAATCAACCAATCTGTTGTCATTTACCTAGACAATGTAACTGTCTTTTCAAAAAACATGGCTGATCACCTAACACATCTTAGGAGGTTTTTTTAACGTTGTAGGACATATGGGATCTCCCTGAATCCCAAGAAATCTACCTTCGCGGTTACAGAAGGTATATTATTGGGTTTTGTAGTTTCAAAACAAGGTATCAATATTGACCCTGAATGAACCCAAGCTATATCACAGATTTCTATGCCTAACTCAAAGAAAACTATGCAATCATTTCTAGGGAAAATAAATTTTGTCTCCAAGTTTATTCCTGGGTTCACTGAGATTGTCAGGCCCCTTCAGAAAATGATTAAGAAAGATGTCGATTTCAAATGGTCTGCTAAAGAAAAACAATTCTTTCATGATATATTAAAAGCTATTTCGAAAGCAACCACCTTAACGATCCCTGACTTCGCCAAACCATTTATTTTTTACACCTTTGCATCTGACTCTTCATATGCCACTATTTTAACGCAGAAAAATCAGGAAAATAATGAAGCTCCCATTGCTTTTACAAGTTCCAGTTTCAACGACGTAGAGCTCAATTATCCAGAAGTAGACAAACAGGCCTTTGTTGTGTTTAAGTCGGTAAAACATTTTCGGCCATATTTGTTGAAGTCTCATACCAAGGTTATTGTGCCGTATTCCGCAGTCAGCAATCTTTTTGTGCAAAAGGACTTGGGTGAAAAGCGAGCCCATTGGGTTATAGCACTTCAGGAGTATGACCTAGAAATCAAGCCTTTGAATATCATCAGAGGACAGGGACGTTGTAAGTTAGCAACTGGATCTTCAAACATGTCAGAATCTGATCTGCACCTTATCGATGAACATTCTCTGTTTGAAAGGGAAGTTGTTCCAATATCAGCCCCCTCTGATTCCTGGTATCATGACAATAAGTTTTTTCTATTGCACGGAAATGCTCCTGAACATTTAGATTCACGTAGAAAAAGGGCTTTGAGATTAAGATCTGCCCCTTATCAGCTGATCGATAAAGTTATATTCAGAAAAATTTTCGAAGGGGTTCTCCTTCGTTGTTTAGAAAGAAATAAAGTTGATAATGTGTTGTCTCAACTACATGCAGGGCCAGCTAGGGGACACTTTGGCGGAGAAACCACTGCACATAAGGTACTCAAAGCTGGTTATTACTGGCCTACTCTGTTAAGAGATGCATCTGCCTTTTCTAGGAAATATCAGGAGTGTCAGAAACAGACGGAAGACTTAAGAAAGCAGCATTACCTCTCCAGCCTGTTACTATTGAAGTTCCATTTCAACAATGGGGTTTGGACATTGTTGGTCTGATTACACCAGCTTCCTCACAGCAGCACAAGTACATTCTGACACCCACTAATTATTTCACCAGATGGGTCGAATCCATCCCTTTGCGAGTGGTTAACTCAAAATAGGTGATATCATTCCTTGACTCTTCTATTGTCATCAGGTTTGGCGTTCTAGAATCTTTGATCTTTGACAATGCAACCTATTTTTCTTCTTTAGAATTAATAGAATAAGCATTGGAAAAAGGTATAAAATTGAAGTATTCAGCTAATTTCTATCCTCAAGGTAATGGATTAGCTGAATCCTCCAATAAAAATTTAATCAAGATTCTAAAACGCACCGTAGTTAATCATCATAAAAATTGGCACAAAGCCTTATCAAATGCCGTGTGGGCTGACAGAGTGACTCCCAAGGTTGCCATAGGTAATTCTCCCTTTTTCCTGGTATACGGTAAAGAATCTATCCTACCTCCCCATCTATTTTTACCCTCTCTACAACTCTCCCAGTCAGTGCAGGAAACAGGATGTTCTGCTATGGAACATCGGATTAATACTCTGCTTAAACTGGAGAAAGAAAGAGAGTTAGGCAAAAAAAAATTTGACCAACACCAAAAGATGGTGAAACGTTGGTTCGATCATAGAAAATCATCTAGTAGAGATTTTGAAGTAGGTGACCTAGTTCTGAAATGGGACAAATCGCACGAAGAAAGAGGAAAGCATACTAAGTTCCAATGCTTGTGGCTGGGACCATTTATCATCATAGAAAAGCTCGGTCCCAGCACATTCAGGTTGTAGGTACTGGAGAGAGACATCGAGAACCTTTCGGTAAATGGCCATCTAATCAAAAAATATTTCTGTTGATACCCTTTAGGGGATTATTCTGTACATACCTTGCGTTATTCTCTTGGTTTGTGGAACTTTCTAGTGTGTTCATTTTATTTGTTTGCTTTGAATATCCTCTAGCGTCTATTTGTTGTTTTATCTGCATAATCTTTGAGAGTGATCAATTCATTTAATCTCTGGCTGATGACTTTTCACGAAGTCCTGTGTTTGGATTACAAATCATGTATCATGATCTTTACTATACTGAGTATTGCGATACTTCCCTTAAAAGTTTACTAATAACTGTTTTACAGCTTAAACAGTGAACGGGTTTTCGCCTTTCTAAATCTTACCAGAAACTCTTAAGTCATGTAAATATAAATTAATAAGATGAGCCTTCACAAAGATTTCTCCCAAAAGGATTACGGTAGTATTTGTCAAAGGTTATGTGTTCAAGTCTTTTACACCACCCCCTCTCGTGAAAAGAGTTAGACTTGCCTCCCCATCTGCTAAGATAATCTCATTTGAGATTAAATATAACTACAATCTGGCCATGGTTGGATTTGAATATGAAAGTAGTTAATGTTTTTAAATAATTCGAAGGATAGAGGGTCTCATTATGAGCCAGTCTGTTCAGGATCATAGATCTGCATTTAGTGACATTGTCGTTTTCGGTCACCAAGCCGGGACAATGGCCCTTGGATAAGACACTAAGGGATAAAAGGTTTCATCACGAGCCGGTTTATTCACTGTTGTACAGATTGGTGATTGACATGGTTACTACCTGGTTACCAAGCCAGAGCTGTGGCCTTTAATTATTTTATAAATAAATAAATAAATAAAAAAATTAAAAAAATAGTAACATTTCAACCTAACCAGAATTGTCTATCTATAGCTGGAAGATGGGATACTGGCACTCTTTGGGCTTTGAAGCAACCCTGTCGAGGCTATGGACGCCTGCTATAAACAGGGCCATGCTTGTGGTATCGAGACTTTATTCTTAAAAAAAAAGCCACCTATTGCCCTACTTCATTTGGATTGACTTTTGCAAGAGACCTGATCTTTATCAAATAAATAATTAAAAGTGTAAGTTTTTGGTAAACTTTAGAAATATGAAATCCCTGAATCTGTTTAAGATGCAAAATATTGACTTCTGTATAATGGTATGCATAAGGGATCTAAGATTTTGAGTGCATGATTTCAGGCCAAGAAACAGAGATAACTGTTCTGCCCAGTCAGTCGCCATCTGTTGTGCTCTTACCCAACAGCCTCGAAAAATTTCATCAAGCAAAATAAATTTTTTGAGGTTAAACATTTGAATTTCTCATTTCAAGTTATGGAAGCGGGAGCTACTGAAATGGTGAAATTTCATTATTCTATAACCTTGGGGACTATTGTTATTTGGAAAAATTACTATATTAAAACCATTATTTTTGAATGGATTTGTGTCTCAAATTAGGGAATAAGCATTCTTTGGTTTAGATGCCTTTCACCATAACCTGACTTCGACCTTATTTGAACATTCATCATTTGGTATGTTTTTATTCTTGTTTTAATTGCAAATTTAATAAGGTTATGGGACATGGAAGGCTAACTATTTCACACCTGAATTCCTTATCAAAGTAATGCAAATATTTATGCCCAAGGTTTATCCTCCAATCTTCGAACTATGCTCAATCCAACCACAAGCAGGTAATCTCGATCTTCGTAATATTCTCCGTACATGCCTTATATTTCTACATTTGATGGTTAGGGTTGATACAATGGGTTATGCGATATATGCTTGCCATGTAGCATGCTCACCATTCTCGAAGGTTGGAATTATTACATAGCAAGGTCAGTGGTTAACGCCCGTGGTTCTTTTCCTATCAACCAGTTCAAGTCACATCGCCATCTTTTGCCATTATTTGACCACCCCTCTATATAATCATTCCTATTCGCTCATGCTGATTTTACAGGGTTTCTGTGTGAGTTTATCCATGTCCCCTTTCCTTTATGAAGAATTCGGATTTCATTGTCTATGGTTTTATTTGCTTGGCTTGTGTCCCGAATGGTCTTTCTCCAGGGCTCTAGGTTACTGCAGTACATTGTATCTTCTCTTTGCACAATTGTGTGCATTCACACTCATAGTCATGGCCCTGGTTGTCAGGGTTGAACTTGATAATACGAAGCTTCTAGATGAGGATCCGGAGCTCCTAGCCAAAGTAGAGGCGGTTGGGTGGATTCTCTTTTTCAGAAAATTCGTAGACTTGAACCTTGAAATTACCAAGTTGTTTTCCCTCTCACTAGTTAATGGCAGGGCAAAGGTGGCCGACCTTCAGTTCATAGTGGATGAGTGTGCAACTGCCTTGGCCACGGACCTACCTTTAGTAGGTGAACGATGGTTTAAGTCTAAACATATGAAATCCACCGAATGGAGGCAAATGCTAAAAAACCCCTGCCAGGAAGTGTCTTTCAGGGCTGGTGTTTCGCGTAAGTAATTTAAAAGGGAATGGAGACCTGTGTTGGAGGTTATTCATAGGTACGTCACTTGCAAGGGTCATCTTGCTTCTGCATATGTTTATCATCTAGGTTAATGACTGTGTTTCTTGGTCGGCCTATCAATCTGCCTTATTACTTAGTCCAAAGTATGACTAAAATGTCCGCGGCCATCAAGAAAGGGCCTAAGAATATTGGTCGAAGTATCTTCCACCATGGTCTCGTTAGAATGCTAGTGGAAAACGAATTGTCCAAATGCAATCAGACCTAGGATCATTTTCTTGAGAAAAATGGTTTCATGGCATTTTGCCACTGCCAATTTGACTGCACAAAGGAGTGTTCTCAGCATCGGCAGTCTTGTGAAACCCCAACTCTACTTGCACGTAAACCTCTGCCAAACCCTAATGCTAATGTAAACCCTAGCGTCCAGAAGAATTGTGCTCCCGCTCCTATGCAAGGTCCCGACTCTCTCGTGCATCCCAAATGAAAGAGGGATCCTGTAAACCCTTCCCTGGTAACCCTGAATCATGATGATGAACCCTATGCATAGATGAGTGAGACACCAAGTGTTAGAGTTACGAGCAGAGTAACTAGGAGTATGGTGGATGAAGCCAATACTGTCAAGCCCTCTGTGAAGGATAGTAAAGACATAGAAACGATTGTTTTGGATGATGAGGAGCATGAAGCCATCTCTCATGATTGCCCTGACATGGATCCCGAGACTGTGACTAAACTGGCAGAAAATATCCCTCACATTCCTAATATGTGTCCAGATAGGGGTTCTGTGCCGGATCCTCAAATCAAGGGTAAACCTGTTGAAGGGGATTTAGCTGGTTCATACCGATTTAGTGAAGCAGTCCACCCACTATTCGTCAATCGCTTGCTTGATAAGATACGTCACATGGAAATAGAAATAAAGGAGGTAGTGGCACTTATTGACTCTGTGAAGGCCAAGAACACGAGGTTGCAGGAGAACTCTGATTCAGCCGAGAAACGCATCGTACGTTTGAAACGACACAAGAACCTGTTAATCCGGAAAGTTCAGAAATTCTATCGTAAGAATCATAAAAATAAAGAAAGAATTCGCGAGCTGAACGCTCAGGTCGCCTTAATGCAGATAAAAGGTTCCTCGCAAGCTCTGGCCACTGGTGTGAACATACAGGTTTACAATACCCCTGTTAGACCATAGCATTTTGGGATACTCACATTTTGTATAGATGCCTAGAAAATAATTTCAGGTTTTGAAGTATGTAAATAGAAGCAGCAAATGATATGAGGTTATTTTTATTTTTCAGGTATCGTTTTCAGTAATTACTTAGTTATGTATTTAAGATAATTACCCTCGCATTTTGTGCTAATTCTTACTATTTTGATATTGCAGATGATTTGGTCGGTTTTCCAGATGCACCTTCTCTAGATTTTGATGATCACATGTTTCCAGGATTGTCTCTGAAGAATTGTGAAGGAACCAGTTGGAGCCGGTTTCAATTGTGGATATATCGTCTTCCAGGTGTCACCAATCTACTAGTTTCTTCCCCATTTTTGGTTGAGGATTATAGTTTGAATCTTTTCGATTTCAAGATATCATAATGTGTGAAGGAAATGACAATTACATTTCACATTTTTCTTTTTTTAGCTTAAGTCGGTTAAGCTTGCCATAGTATCGATCCCTTTTTTTTGGTAAATTAGAAATATCTTTATATGAGATCGAATGTATTTAAGGAGGCACGGTTCACAGTATTAGGGGGTCGATGGTTGGTGAAAGGAACTAGACAGGATCACGTCACTTTGACATTTCTCTACAACTAAGACAATTTCTTGTTCGTAGTTACAGCATTCTTTGACTGAAGATATCATAAGTATATTTGCAGTATTTTCATTATGGATGTGTACTTGTAGTATCGTTTGATGCTGCTATTTTCTTTTCGCAGATTTCTATGTTTTTTCACTTTTCTTTGGAGAAATATGCAAACGTATTATGTTAAATTGTCAATCTATTCTGGGTTAACTTGCAGATTCATGTCATGTATTAGATTTTGATGTTATCGTTCAAATAATATATGATATACTATTTCTGTGTATTGTCTTTTTCTTTCTTAGAATTTCTTCTGAAGATTTCGAGATTGTCTACACAACATAGTCAATTACAAGTTAATTTCGGGATTAATGTTATTATGCTCCGGATTAGGATAGGGTATACAGGGTATATGTGTGTTAGTTTTTTATATTTAACTCAAAGGAACTGTATTGGATCTGATCTTCATCTTTGCACTCTGTCAAATTTTCGTTTAATATTATCTTAGATGTATATGTGTCTATTTTGTAAATTATATGACTGGTTTTAGTTTTTTAACAGTTTCCTTATCATTTATTCCTGTAGATATATATTAATTGGTTTAATTAGATGAATTTTTAGTTACCATTTGTGTATCATATGAACTAATTTAGTAATCAATCAGTTTTAACAGTTTCTTTTGTATATTCATAATTGTAGTATATTCAACTAACAATTATTTACGTTTTTTATTTCCTTTGAACCTGCTCCTGTAATTGAGAGTGATTTAAGAGAAGGAAACGGGGCCTTAATCCCGTCAGAGACAAATATGTAATGACTGGGAGCAGCCTTTGAAAGCTCTTGGATCGGGTTGCCTCTTTTTTGACTATTGTGCTGATAAGGCCCGTCAACAATGGTGCTAGAAGGAGGGCTAGCTTAAGCGAATGGCTGATGAAAACAATACTGTTCACAACATTAATCAACCCTCTAGTCCTCAATTTACACCACTACCTCGATCGGGTGAATTACGGTCATCATCCCAACCACAAACATTCCAGTCATCACAATTAGATGAGACCCCGTTGAACAATACTGTTTGAAGCCCTATTCATCAGTACAACTCTAGCGGTGCCCATCCACCTGAAGAACTCGACCAGTTCGAATAGGCTATCAATGAATCCCGCAGGATTTTAACTAGAGCTTATTCAAATCTCACCAGGATCCAACCCACTAAATTTCCTCTCCCATAGATCAGACGTCCACGTACTCTCCATATTGAGTCTACTTTTGAAGAACAATATCAACCTTTAGATGTCTTCCCTAACCATCAATTACGATAGTTTCTAAAAAGCACCAATCAACCTTCATCCTCTTCAGGACCACCTGATGTAGGAGGGTCTGGTCGACCCCCATCACCGCCACATTCACCTCCTCACCTTTTTCAAAGACCAACTTCACCACCTCCATCACCAAGGAACATGGAAAACCTAAACCCCAATGCCAATTTGCCATGGCTAGCATAGGATGTGGTCGCTGTTCTAGGTGATCAACATCCTTTTCCAAAACATCTCGAGAAATTGTTGCCCAAATTCAATCCCGAGCTAAAAGAGCCTGCAGAAGACCATGTTATGAAATTCATGCTAGCAGTTTAGCTTTTGAATGTTGAGCACAAAGATGTAGTCTACTGGTTGTTCCCTTACACATTTGAGGGTAAAGCCTTGACTTGGTACTTTTCACTTACTCCTGGTTCTATTACCAGTTGGAATGACTTCAAGTTGGCTTTCATGAATAATTTTGGAGACGATAAGACTCTAGCCGTGTTGGTTTTGGAATTATCTAGGATCTATATGGAAACCAAGGAGAAAGTAAAAGACTTTAACCAGAGGTTCCTGACTCTTAGGAACAGAATCCCTGCCCCCTCTAGTCCTGCTGAAGATGTCACTATTGAATTCTATACTGCAGCTTTACCCGTGTCTATGGCCATGTTTGTCAGGAGAGCTACCAAACCCACTCTCACTGAAACCTTTGATGAAGCCATTAAGGTCGAGAAGGACATGTCTTCTATCAAGACAAACCCTGGGGTCGACACGGATTCTGCCTCCTCTTCTCGCAAAAATAATGAGAATCCTTCAAAAACCACAAATCTTGATAAGAAGGATCAAGACGCATTAGACTTAGAAAACCTGCAGAGAGTCATAAAGAAGCTATCCAACAAAATCATTGATCTGAAGAAAAGTACTTCTGAAAGTATTCCAAATAAATATCCACCCAGGTAGCCTTTTAGAAGACCATTCCAAAATACAGCTGCTAAACAGACCCTACCTTCTAAGACTAGTAACGTAGATGAAATTAATAACTTCCTAAAATTATTGGTCTCAGGCTTAGAAACTTCAGCTGAAAGTGAAACCCAATCTTCAGGACAGAGCTCTGGGGATGCCCAAGGTACAGATAATAACACTGAAGAACAACCTCCTCAAACTATCAGTCACTTCTAGGATACCACAGAAATGACCGACGATGAAGAGGTCACTACTATAAATGTCAATCAGCATCAATATAATACTAGGAGCAAGAAAAATCAGTCCTTAGGGGAACCCTCCACAACACCTACAGATGATAGCTTAACTGTCAAAACAAGAAACCAACCTTCAAACACTAAGTCTACACCTTCTCTCGATTTAGAGTATGATCCAGTTGAGGATTTGAAGAAACTCAAAGCCAAAATTTCTATCTTCGAACTCCTCAAATTGCCTGCTATTTGAGACAAGATTATTCAAGGGGTATCTCTAAATAAAAATGACAAAACTTCCTCCACTCAAAACAGTTCTGTTAGTACTAAAGATGATCCAATAAAAACTTCAATTAATGCCTCATCCATAGGTAAGAAATCAGATTCCTCAACTCCTCCTTTTCTGCTCACATTTGAAATCTGTAATCGCAAGGTACACAATTGTATGATAGATTCAGGGGCTTCAAAAAACGTCATGCCATATTCGGTATGTAAAAAACTTAATGCGGTCCCCGTCCCGTGTGATACGAACATTGTGCAACTTGACCGATCTAACGTAAAGGTAATAGGAAAGATGAATGAAGTACTTATAAGATTAGCCTCAAACCCTCAGGTTCATTTCATCATTGACATAATTGTTGCAGATATCCCTGAGGCATATGGCTTATTCCTTAGCAGAGATTGGTCTGAAAAATTGAAGGGATATCTTTCAACGGACTGGTCACACTTATGGCTGCCTCATAATGGTCACCCAAACAAAATCAGAATTAATCGGGAGAGTTATATGAAGCACACGGTCACCAAACTGGATGACTCAAATGAACCAGTGTTATTTGCTGATACTATAATGGGCAATTATATGGCCGATTCCTTTTTTAGAAACTTTGAGGCTGAAACTTCATTAGTCTAAACTCCAGAACGACAGTCTGAAGTTTTTCATTTTAGGCAAATTACGGATGAAATTCCAGCTGCAAATACTGTACATTTAGACTTGAATAATGGCCTCTGGTCCCTATACTTTGATGGATCCAAGTCAAAGGAAGGGGCTGGGGCTGGTTGCTTGTTAATAGATCCCCACGGAAAAAGGTATTTTGTTGCTTGCAAGTTGGAATTTGAGTGTACTAATAATATTTATGAATATGAAGCCCTTATTCAAGGGCTGAAAAAGGCAATTGATCTAGGGGCTAAAGCTCTGGTAGTACTAGGAGATTCTAAAATTATCATTAAACAGGTACGCAACACTATACATTGCGTTGTTGGTAATCTATAAAATTACCAGATAGAGGTGTGGAATTTATTATTATTGTTTGAAGCTTTTAATATAAATTCTATTCCTCGTTATTTAAATCAGGAAGCAGATATGTTAGCGAACGTTGCTTCAAGGCTGATTCCATCTGAAGAGATATTTGCTGATTCATTCTCTGTCGAACTTCTTTTTAGGCCTTCCATACCTGATAATATTGTCAATTGGAGAGTCTTTGACCATGATGAGCAATTGATTGAGTTTTTGACCATGAAGGACACCTTCAAAGACGCAGTCATCGATGAGATAAATCATGATGAATATCTGTACAACTTTTCGGTAATTCACAAACCCTGTTCGATTGAAGAATCTCTTAGTCAGGTCAGTACTATTCCTAAATATGTAATTAAACTTTAGAAGTTCTATGATTTGAAGGACAAATTTAAATATGCAAGGAACTGTAAAACCGATAGCTCTACTATGCAATCTGAAGTCATAAATTTAGGCACCGAACACAATCCTCAATGTGTCAATCTGGGCAGTACATGTACCCCCCAAGAAAAAATAGCCTTCATACAACTATTTAATGAGTTTAAAGACATTTTTGCTTGGACATATGATGATCTCAAGACATTTGATCCAAACATAATGCAACAGGTCATCCCGATGAAACAACAGGCTAAACCGTTCCAACAGAAATTAAGAAAAATGCACCCTATCCTGGAACCAGCTGTTAAGAAAGAGCTTAACAAACTCCTGGCTGCCAGAATAATTTTTCCAGTGTGACATACGCAGTGGGTGGAAAATCTCGTCTCGGTTAGAAAGAAAAATGGTGAGATTAGGTTATGTGTCGATTTTCGAAATCTAAACAAGGTTTCAGAAAAGGATAATTATCCCGTTCCCCCTATGGAAAAGATCTTACAACAGGTTTCTGGATCTGAAATGTTCTCACTTTTAGATGGATTCTCGGGATACAATCAAGTATTAGTATCCAAAATAGATCAGTTGAAAACAACCTTTAGAACTTTGGGGAACTTATGCTTACAGGAAAATGCCATTTGGTTTAATTAATGCCGGGGCAACGTTTCAAAGGGCGATGGATATTGCGTTCAGAGGCCTAATCAGCCAATCTGTTGTCATTTACCTAGACGATGTAACTGTCTTTTCAAAAAATAGGGCTGATCACCTAACACATCTTAGGAGGGTTTTTGAATGCTGTAGGAAATATGGGATCTCCCTGAATCCCAAGAAATCTATCTTCGCGGTTACAGAAGGTAAATTATTGGGTTTTGTAGTTTCAAAACAAGGTATCAATATTGAGCCTGAACGAACCCAAGCTATATCACATATTTCTATGCCTAACTCAAAGAAAACTATGCAATCATTTCTAGGGAAAATAAATTTTGTCTCCAGGTTTATTCCTGGGTTCACTGAGATTGTCAGGCCCCTTCAGAAAATGATTAAGAAAGATGCTGATTTCAAATGGTCTGCTGAAGAAAAGCAATACTTTCAATATATATTAAAAGATATTTCTGAAGCACCCACCTTAATGAGCCCTGACTTCTCCAAACCATTTATTTTGTACACCTTTGCATCTGACTCTTCGTATGACGTTGTTTTAACGCAGAAAAATCAGGAAAACAATGAAGCTCCCATTGCTTTTACAAGTTCCAGTTTCAACGGTGTAGAGCTCAATGATCCAGAAGTAGACAAATAGGCCTTTGCTTTGTTTAATTCGGTAAAACATTTTCGGCCATATTTGTTGAAGTCTCATACCAAGGTTATTGTGCCGTATTCTGCAGTCACAAATATTTTGGTGCAAAAGGAATTGGGTGAAAAGCGAGCCCATTGGGTTATAGCACTTCAGGAGTATGACCTGGAAATCAAGCCTTTGAATATCGTTAGAGGACAGGGACTTTGTAATTTAGCAACCGAATCTTCAAACATGTCAGAATCTGATCTGCACCTTATCGATGAACATTCTCTGTTTGAAAGGGAAGTTGTTCCAATCTCAGCCCCCTCTGATTCCTGGTATCATGACATTAAGTATTTTCTATTGCATTAAAATGCTCCTGAACATTTAGATTCACGTAGAAAAAGGGATTTGAGATTAATATCTGCCCCTTATCAGCTGATCAATAACGTTCTGTTCAGAAAAAATTTCGAAGGGGTTCTCCTTCGTTGTTTAGAAAGAAATGAAGCTGATAGTGTGTTGTCTCAACTACATGCAAGGCCAGCTAGGGGACACTTTGGCGGGGAAACCACTGCACATAAGGTACTCAAAGCTGGTTATTATTGGCCTACTTTGTTCAGAGATGCATATGCCTTTGCTAGGAAATGTCAGGAGTGTCAGAAACAGGCAGAAGACTTAAGAAAGCAGCATTACCTCTCCAGCCTGTTACTATTGAAGTTCCATTTCAACAATGGGGTTTGGACATTGTTGGTCCGATTACACCAGCTTCCTCACAGTACCACAAGTACATTCTGGAAGCCACTGATTATTTCACCAGATGGGTCGAAGCCATCCCTTTGCGAGTGGTTAACTCAAAACAGGTGATATCATTCCTTGACTCTTCTATTGTCACCAGGTTTGGCGTTTCAAAATCTTTGATCTTTGACAATGCAACCTATTTTTCTTCTTTAGAATTAACAGAATACGCATTGGAAAAAGGTATAAAATTGAAGTATTCAACTAATTACTATCCTCAAGGTAATGGATTAGCTGAATCCTCCAATAAATTTTTTATCAATATTCTAAAACACACCGTAGTTAATCATCATAAAAATTGGCACAAAGCCTTATCAAATGCCGTGTGGGCTGACATAGTGACTCCCAAAGTTGCCATAGGTAATTCTCCTCTTTTCCTGGTATATGGTAAAGAAGCTATCCTACCTCCCCATCTATTTTTACCCTCTTTATAGCTCTCCCAGTCAGTGTAGGAAACAGGATGTTTTGATATGGAACATCGGATTAATACTCTGCTTAAACTGGAGGAAGAAAGAGAGTTAGGCAAAAAAAAAATTGACCAACACCAAAAGACGGTGAAACGCTGGTTCGATCACAGAAAATCATCTAGTAGAGATTTTGAAGTAGGTGACCTAGTTTTGAAATGGGAGAAAGCGCACGAAGAAAGAGGAAAGCATACTAAGTTCCAATGCCTGTGGCTGGGACCATTTATCATCAGAAAAGCTCGGTCCCAGCACATTCAGGTTGCAAACACTAGAGGGAGACATCGAGAACCTTCTATTAAATGGCCATCTAATCAAAAAATATTTCTATTGATACCCTTTAGGGGATTATTCTATACATACCTTGCATTATTCTATTGGTTTGTGGAACTTTCCAGTGTGTTCATTTTATTTGTTTGCTTTGAATATGCTCTAGCGTCTATTTGCTGTTTTATCTGCATAATCTTTGAGAGTGATCAATTCATTTAATCTCTGGCTGATGACTTTTCACCAAGTCCTATGGTTGGCTTACAAATCAGGTATCATGATCTTTACTATCTTGAGTATTGCCATGCTTCCTTTAAAAGTTCACTAATAACTGTTTTACAACTTAAACAGTGAAGGGGTTTTCGCATTTCTAAATCTTACCAGAAACTCTTAAGTCATGTAAATATAAATTAATAAGATGAGCCTCCACAAAGATTTCTCCCAAAAGGATTAGGGCAATATTTGTCAAAGTTAGACTTGCCTCCCCATCTACTAAGATAATATCATTTGAGATTAAATATAACTACAATTTGGCCATGGTTGGATTTGAATATGAAAGTAGTTAATGTTTTTAAATAATCCGAAGGACAGAGGGTCTCATTACGAGCCAGTCTGTTCAGGATCATAGATCTGCATTTAGTGACATTGTCGTTTCTGGTCACCAAGCCAGGACAATGGCCCTTTGATAAGACACTAAGGGATAAAAGGTCTCATCACGAGACGGTTTATTAAATGTAGTGCAGATTGGTGAATGACATGGTTACTACCTGGTTACCAAGCCAGAGCCATGGCCTTTAATTATTTTATAAAAAAATAAAAAAATAAAAAAATAGAAAAAATAGTAACATTTCAACCTAACCAAAATTGTCTATCTATAGCTGGCAGATGGGATACTGGCACTCTTTGGGCTTTGAAGCAACCCTGTCGAGGCTATGGATGCCTGCTGGCAACAGGGCCATGCTTGTGGTATCAAGAATTTATTCTTCAAAACCAAGCCACCTATTTCCCTACCTCATTTGGATTGACTTTTGCAAGAGACCTGATCTTTATCAAATAAATAATTAAAAGTGTAAGTTTTTGGTAAACTTTAGAAATATGAAATCCCTGAATCTATTTAAGATGCAAAATATTGACTTCTGTATAATGGTATGCATAAGGGATCTAAGATTTTGATTGCATGATTTCAGTCCAAGAAACAGAGATAACTGTTCCGCCCAGTCAGTCACCATCTGTTGTGCTCTTACCCAACAGCCTCGAAAAATTTCATCAAGCAAAATAAAATTTTTGAGGTTAAACATTTGAATTTCTCATTTCAAGTTATGGAAGCAGGAGCTACTAAAACGGTGAAATTTCATTATTCTATAACCTTGGGGACTATTGTTATTTGGCAAAATTATTATATTAAAACCATTATTTTTGAATGGATTTGTGTCTAAAATTAGGGAATAAGCGTTCTTTGGTTTATATGCCTTTCACCATAACCTGACTTCGACCTTATTTGAACATTCATCATTTGGTATGTTTTTATTCTTGTTTTAATTGCAAATTTAACAAGGTTATGGGACATGGAAGGCTAACTATTTCGTGCTTGAATTCCTTATCAAAGTCATGCAAATATTTGTGCCCAAGGTTTATCCTTCAATATTCGAACTATGCTCAATCCAACCACAAGCAGGTAATCTCAATCTTCGTAATATTCTCCGTACATGGCTTATATTTCTGCATTTGATGGTTAGGGTTGATACAATGGGTTATGCGATATATGCTTGCCACATAGCATGCTCACCATTCTCGAGGGTTGGAATTATTACATAGCAAGGTCTGTGGTTTAACGCCTGGGGTTCTTTTCCTATCAACCAGTTCAAGTCACATCGCCATCTTTTTCCATTATTTGACCACCCCTCTATATAATCATTCCTGTTCGTTCATGCCAATTTTATAGGGTTTCTATGTGAGTTTATCCGTGTCCCCTTTCCTTTATGAAGAATTCAGATTTCATTGTCTATGGTTTTGTTTGCTTGGCGTGTGTCCCGAATGGTCTTTCTCCAGCGCTCTAGGTTACTGCAGTCCGTTGCATCATCTCGTTGTACAACTGTGTGCATTCGCACTCATAGTCATGGTCCCGGTTGTCAGGGTTGAACTTGATAATATGAAGCTTCTAGATGAGGATCCAGAGCTCCTAGCCAAAGTAGAGGCGGTTGGGTGGCTTCCCTTTTTCAACAAATTCGCAGACTCGAACCCTGAAATTACCAGGTTGTTTTCCCTCTCGCTGGTTAATGGCAGGGCTAAGGTGGCCAACCTTCAGTTCATAGTGGATGAGCATGCAGCTGCCTTGGCCACGGACCTACCTTTAGCAGGTGAACACTGGTTTAAGTCTAAGCAAATGAAATCCACCGAATGGAGGCAAATGCTAAAAAACCCCTGCCAGGAAGTGTCTTTCAGGGCTGGTGTTTCACGTAAGTATTTTAAAAGGGAATGGAGACCTGTGTTGGAGGTTATTCACAGGTACGTCACTTGCAAGGGTTGTCTTGCTTCTGCATATGTTTATCATCTTAGGTTAATGACTATGTTTCTTGGTCGGCCTATCAATCTTCCTTATTACTTAGTTGAAAGTATGACTAAAATGTATGCGGCTATCAAGAAAGGGCCAAAGAATATTGGTTGAAGTCTTTTCCACCATGGTCTCATTAGAATGCTAGTGGAAAAGGAACTATCCAAACACAATCAGACCTGGGATCATTTTCTTGAGCAAAATGGTTTCATGGCGTTTTTCCACTTCCAATTTGACTGCACAGAGGAGTGTTCTCAGCATCGGCAGTCTTGTGAAACCCCAACTCTACTTGCATGTAACCCTCTTCCAAACCCTAATGCTCATGTAAACCCTAGCATCCAGAAGAATTGCGCTCCCGCTCCTATGCAATGTCCCCACTCTCCTGTGCATCCCAAATGAAAGAGGGATCTTGTAAACCCTTCCCTAGTAACCCCGAATCATGATGATGAACCCTATGCATAGATGAGTGAGACACCAAATGTTAGAGTTATGAGCAGAGTAACTAGGAGTATGGTGGCTAAAGCCAATACTGTTAAGCCCTCTGTGAAGGATAGTAAAGACATAGAAACGATTGTTTTGGACAATGAGGAGCATGAACCTGTCTCTCATGATTGCCCTGACATGGATCTCGAGCCTGTGACTCACCCGGCAGAAAATATCCCTCACATTCCTGATATGTGTCCAGATAGGGGTTCTGTGCCAGATCCTCAAAGCAAGGGTAAACCTGTTGAAGGGGATTCAGCTGGTTCATACCGATTTAGTGAAGCATTCCACCCACTATTCGTCAATCACTTGCTTGATAAGATACATGGCATGGAAATAGAAATAAAGGAGGTAGTGGCACTTAATGACTCTATGAAGGCCGAGAACACGAGGTTGTAGGAGAACTCTGATTCAGCCGACAAACACATCCTGCGTTTGAAACGACACAAGAACCTGTTAATCCAGAAAGTTCAGAAATTCTATCGTAAGAATCATAAAAATAAAGAAAGAATTCGCGATCTGAACGCTCAGGTCGCCTTAATGCAGATAAAAGGTTCCTCACAAGCTCCGGCCACTGGTGTGAACATACATGTTTACAATACCCCTGTTAGACTATAGCATTTTGGGATACTCACGTTTTGTACAGATGCCTAGAAAATAATTTCAGGTTTTGAAGTATGTAAATAGAAGCAGCAAATGATATGAGGTTATTTTTATTTTTCAGGTATCGTTTTCAGTTAATTACTTAGTTATGTATTTAGGATAATTACCCTCGCGTTTTGTGCTAATTCTTACTATTTTGATATTGTAGATGATTTGGTCAGTTTTCCAGATGCGCCTTCTCTGGATTTTGATGATCACATGTTTCAATGATTGTCTTCGAAGAATTGTGAAGGAACCAGTTGAAGCCGGTTTCAATTGTGGACATATCGTCTTCCAGGTGTTACCAATCTACTAGTTTCTTCATCATTTTTGGTTGAGCATTATAGTCCGAATCTTTTCGATTTCAGGATATTGTAATGTGTGAAGGAAATGACAATTACATTTGTCATTTTTCTTTTTTTAGCTGAAGTCGGTTAAGATTGCCATAGTATCGATCCTTTTTTTTTTGGTAAATTAGAAATATCTTTATATGAGATCGAATGTATTTAAGGAGGCACGGTTCACGGTATTAGGGGGTTGATGGTTGGTGAAAGGAACTAGACAGGATCACGTCACTTTGCATTTCTCTGCAACTAAGACAATTTCTTGTTCATAGTTACAGCATCCTTTGACTGAAGATATCATAAGTATATTTGAAGTATTTTCATTATGGAGGTGTACTTGTAGTATCGTTTGATGCTGCTATTTTATTTTCATAGATTTCTATGTTTTTTCACTTTTCTTTAGAGAAATGTGCAAACGTATTATGTTAAATTGTCGATCTATTCTGGTTTAACTTGCAGATTCATGTCATGTATTAGATTTTGATGTTATTGTTCAAATAATATATGATATACGATTTCTTTGTATTGTCTTTTTCTTTCTCAGAATTTCTTCTGAAGATTTCGATATTGTCTGCACAACATCGTTAATTACAAGTTAATTTCGAGATTAATGTTATTATGCTCCGGATCAGGATAGGGTATACAGGGTATATGTGTGTTAGTTTTTTATATTTAACTCAAAGGAACTGTATTGGATATGATCTTCATCTTTGCACTCTGTCAAATTTTCGTTTAATCTTATCTTAGATGTATATGTGTCTATTTTGTAAATTATATGACTGGTTTTAGTTTGTTAACAATTTACTTATCATTTATTCCTGTAGATATATATTAATCGGTTTAATTAGATGAATTTTTAGTTACCAGTTGTGTATCATATGAACTAATTTAGTAATCAATCAGTTTTAACAGTTTCTTTTGTATATTCATAATTGTAGTATATTCAGCTAACAATTATTTACGTTTTTTCTTTCCTTTGAACCTGCTCCTGTAATTGGGAGTGATTAGAAGGCAACGGGGCCTTAATCCCGTCAGAGACAACTATCTAATGATTGGGAGCAGCCTTTTAAAGCTCTTGGATCGGGTTGCCTCTTTGTTGACTATTGTGCTGATAAGGCCCATCTACACAATGTCATCTTCAAACACATCAATAACCTGTAATTTTGGATGTTTCTCATGATCCCTCGTGTCAAATTTAGAATTCTCTAAGAAATATACCATATGACAATCTGAAACATAGGAGGAAGAACAAGTATCTTGAAACCTCAAGAAGTTTCTCATTTTGAATTTTGAGCTTATGAATATCCTCTTTATTATTCAAGTATGCTTTATGTAAAAATTCATTAAGCTCAACCAAATTTCTTCTATATAAAATCAAATACATGAAATTACCTTCGATGTTGCACATTGCTCTTTGAATCTTCTACATGTCTTCAAGGAAGGATGGTTCCTCCAATGGAGAAATTTTGCAACAAGAATTTGACACCAATGATTTAGTGTCATGGAGTATGCTAAGGGCCTCATGGATATCCATTTCAATCATATTCAAATACCCTTCAATGAAGGATGGTTCATGGGAGGGAACCTCCTCTTCTTCTTTCTTCTTGATTTGATCAACTTCTTGAAGCTCAAGTGGTGATGGGAAAGTTGATATTGGTTCTTCATTATCTGTCACAAGGTATTCATCTTCATGCTTATGAGAAATTTGTATTGCAGAAAAATTTTCAAATTTGATCTATATGTCACCAACATAGAGTTGTAAGCACCCATCAGTAGGTATTCCTTCATAGTTCAATGATCCATCTGTAGATTCTCTTTGATTTGCACAACCCCCATCAATAAGGATTGTGTGCTTGTATTCAATTTCCTCTTTATATTATTCTCTTCAATCACCTTGAGGAAATTGATTCTCCACTTCATGATTATATGTTTCTTCCTTTAATGGTGTATCTAGGATCTTTTCAGAAGTAGGATGATTTTTTCCCATTTCATGCTCCTCCAAGCTTGTGGATTGATGATTGTACCTTAATGAATTCACATTTTCATTATTGTTCCTAAATGAATTCACCCAATAATAAAAGTATTCAAAATTAATGGTATTATTTTTCTTTCCATGATGGTAACTACTACTACCCCTGACTTCCAACTTACCCCTAAGTTGAGTAGCCATCACTTCGAACCCTTGCATAAGCTACTTGGTCATACCTTCAAGAGACGCCTTAATGAAATTTTTAAGGACATCATTATCCCTATTATAATACATATCTTAAATAGGTTCCAAGACCATGCTTTGATACCGCTGTAAAGTGCATTTTTTGGAATTTTGGAAAAAAATACAAATTGGGCAAAATTCGAGCTTAACTAGTCATGACTCTAGAGGGTTCCAACTTTCACCAAATGGTACCAAATTTTAAAGGAAATGGTATGGTGAGTATTAAAACATACCAATGTGGTTTATGGATACTTTTAATCAGACTTTATAACTCTTCAAACTTTTTTGGGGCTGATGACAAAAAGGCAAAAGATTACTAGGAAATTGTGATGAAATCCCCCCTAGGGTGTAGGCCAAATGGGCTTCCCAAATCATGTATGAAAATAAAAAAATTTTAATCAGAGTATGGGGACTGATATAAGAAATAAAATTTCATTAAACATGGTTATTAGTTCTGAAAAATGGTTATAGAGTTCCACATTCGTTTGATAACTTTCAGTGAAATTTCTTATGGGGGAATTGCATAACTAGCTCGATTTTGACATATGAAAGGTAGAGTTAAACGTTCAGATAAGGATGTGACATATAGGGAACATATAAATAATACAAATTGATTCCATAATAGTATTAAACACCATATAAATCCCTTCATACAAGTCTGGTACACAACTCATTCATATGGAAATCAAATACATGAAAACTAGTGAATTGGTAACATGGATTTGCAAGAGTTTCACATATGGATTTCTTGGATTTCAACCCGCAGAGAATAGGGACATGAAATTACAGAGTAAAAAATCCTATATGCACAAAATAATAAAACTCAGAGAAATTACCTCATACAAATATGATACAAGACTCCTTCAATATTGAATCCAAAGTCATGGAAACTAGTGACCCAATGGCAGGGGAATGCAAGATTCTCACACATGAGTTTCTTGGATTTAGACCCACAGAGGATATGGGCATGAAATTATATATTAATACCTAATATATGGCTTTCAAAACAACCTCAAAATCATATAATATCTCTCATACAAATCTGGTATAAAACTACTTCAAGATTGAAGCCAAAATCCATGAAGACTAGTGATACAAGGGCATGAGTATGCAAGATTTTCATACATGTATTTATGATATTTAGAATTAAAGAGAATGTATAAATAATATTACATATACATGCATCATATTATTCTTCCCTATTATCATAAAACTCATATAAATGTCATACAAATCTGATATAAAGCTACTTCAATATTGAAGCCAAATCCAGGAAAACTAGTTATTCAAGAGCATGGAGAATGAGAGCCTTTCATACATGTATTTATGAGATTTATAATTAAAGAGAATATGAATTTGATATTAAATATCCATACATAATAAATCAAATCTTTGGAATCAACTATCCTCATCAAGGGGCAAGAATCACTTGAACAAGTGTGCCATCAAATGTGAGTGTGGGGGAATGGAGAAGAAGGAATAGGAGAATGGGGAGATAGATGAGAATTAAAATGTATGGAACTTAAAAATGAAAATAAATATCCTTCATTAATCTCCCATGATAGGTATTAATGGCCTCTCCATCAACCAACTTTGAAAGAAATCCAACTCCCTCAAAATTGGTTCACAAGGAGAGAGAGTGAACACTCACCGTGCAATGGAATAGCAAAAGCTCTACAAAATGATAAAGTACAATTAAAAAATGATAAAAATATATTCTCATTCCTCATGAAATCCTTTTATTAACTTCATGAGGCCTCCTAAGGTCAAATTTCCCTCCATGATCTTCCTCCAACTCATCTTAGTGGTTTAGTAACCCTCATGACACTTTTCTTCCTCTTCATGCTCCAATTCGAATGGATGCCTCGAAATCCAAAATTTGACCTATTGGTGGATATTTTTATCCCTGACATGTCATATTTTTCATATGTCATCAATCAGGTCTGAAGTTTTCATACTTGTCATAGAATCTTCGATCATTTTTTGTCATAGAGTGCATAGAGTCTCCTTCCAAGTGGCACACCTTGTCTTCTAGTATCTTCCTCTTCCATGGGAGTTGCATTCCTTTACCAATTATAATTCCTTGGCTCATTATACAATATTAAACACCACATACATATCCAATAATGATACATTACCCATGTGTTCAAATTTGGATGAATATCATGTCAAGTCTGTGGGGAATCTAGTCACCCAAAGGCTCCACAAGCTTCCAAGTGTATTCATGAATCCATGCCACCTTATTTTATTAGAAATTATCATTTATGTGACCCATTTAAATGTGAATATGATAAAATAAATTTATTTTGGGTCCCATATCCCATTATTACAAAATTTATGTCTCCATCTCAACCTAGGGAACTAGTAGGTTGGTGAAGCATTATTTGCAAGTAGTTTTATTCGGAAACTATTTAATTGGGGACATGAAAATATGTGTGATTGTTGAAGTAGCTCAGATATATGTGGGAATATTGTATTGAATGGATGGTTGATTATTGTGTTTGCAAATGGATAAAAGTATGATGACCACATTATATTAATGAATGTGATTACACTATATGTTCATTGTTTACTTATTTAAGTCGCATAAAGAAGGATTGAATCACAAATTAGTGTTGAAGTATTGTGCATACAAGGAATCCACCTACCTAGTATTCATTGGAAACCTTGGTGCATATCCAAGGTACTAAAACACCCTCCCACACAACTGCAGAAACATGGTTCTGGAAGTTATCCATAAAACTAAGGTAATATTTTAGGTGAGACGACATCTGTGTCGTAGGTGTTGTCGGCTGATCTCTGTTCTGTCGGACCGATACCTTGGGCTTTGTTGTGCTGAGAAGAAGGGACTAAAATTGGGTTCAAGGATGAAGAGAGGGAAGAAATCCAAATAACAATATTTGGAGGGGAGGACTATCATATTCCCTCCTTAGTGGCTCCTTGATCTATTTCTACCCATTTAGTCCCTATGGGTTTAGGAAGAAATTCATATTGCGCTTTGAGATTAATTTTTGGACTAGGCATTATCTAGTTAATTAAATTAATAACATTGGAGCTTGATATAGCCTATAGTTATTTTATTTTAATTATTAATTATTATTTGGATGAGTTGTAAGTTCCCATGTGTTTAGGAGGGAGCATAAGAGATAAGGTGGGAATATAGAGTTGCTTTACAAAATAATTAAAATGGAAGAAAGTGACACAAAGCAATACAGTGGAAAAAAAAGTAGGAAAGTCATGAAAAGTAGAAAGGAAGCATAAATAATGGAAAACAAGAATAAATCAAGGAAAGATAACAAAGAAATAAATCCAAGGAAAACAAGAATAAATCAAGGAAAGATAACAAGGAAACAACTCCTAATTTGGCTAAGGAGTGTGCATTGGATGAGGCTCAATTTGTGACTAGTTTAGAGTTTCCAAGTACTAAAACTTATTTTTTCCTTTCAAATTTATTTTATGATGGTTGTTTAAGCTATCTAGGACCAATTATATTCAATTACAAGTCTTATTATTTAAATTTGTAACCCTTAGGTTCTCCTAATTCTGAGTTGGAAAACTCCCAAGTGTGTAGTGCTGAAGTTGTATTTCTCTTCCCATGGTTTCAAAAATTTTCAATTCAAGTCCAAATATTTCATTTTAATGGTTTATTTGTTGGGGGTGTACATTAGGACATACACTTCATGTCTATACCAGAAGCATTTGGGTTCCACATAAATCCTTGGGTCATTACCTTGAAGCCTTTGGTTTAGCCAAAGGAATCTACCCAGGCGATATCCTAGTAAAAGTATAGTTGTCAAAGTTGGGATCTTGAATAGGCTACTGCAAATTGTTCTAAACCTGTAAGTTTACCTCAATACCAATTTTGGGAAGGATTAGGTAAAGTTTAGTAGTGTTTGATGCACGTTTAAAATAAACTAGTCAGTGTTTTGTACTTTTGAAAATTTTCAGTGTTCCTTTAATCTATTAAGGGACATTGAATTGAAGTATACTAAGTTTTAAATATTGTAAATGTTGGTGAAAAATCCATATTACTACCTATATGAGGACATGTGTATAAATTTACCTTCTATAGAACTACCATATGACTGGTTGTTAGAAGCCATAGACTATGTGTAAAAACCTGGGTTATGAGAATATTTGTTTCTAATGTACATATTTCTTTGAAGACATAATAATTATTTTTCCTAAATGAAAATATGAAATTATGAAAGAACAACAAAATTTGGTTAGGTCATCCACTAAAAGGTGGAACATCCATTAGCATACTTGTGGAATTTGAGGTTGTAGTGGAGATTGTTCACTTGGATTTTATATAAGATGCCCCAATGTAAGACAAGAAAAGAATGTATCATTATACATTGAAAAAAAGATTCCCTCCCATTTGGAGGGAATCCAAATTTTAGAGGAGGATCAACTTAGGAACAGTTGAGGCCTGGAAAATTGTAGGCGACAACAGCAAGGGATTCTCCCCAGTAAATGTTCCTAAATAGCCTGTTACTGTTTGGTATGGGGAATCTATCTGGTTTACAGTGCGGCTACCGCAATTCAAGTAACCAAAATAAAGTGTTTTACCGGTTACGGCTTGGTCCACCGTGTATCTTTTTTAGTTTTTTAGTTTTAAGTATGAGATGCAAATGCCTATCTAAAATGCAGATTGATAGAGAATATGAGGAGCGGTCACAATGTGATGCGCAGGTTCTTACCTCTCATCTTAACTTTATCGCATCTAAGTCACACACAGCAAGAAAAATAAAACTAACTTAACTAAACTGTCCCTAGGGAGCGAGATTATCATTTAATGAGTAATGTATTACTGTTCATGCATTAAGAAAAATCACAGGTAGCTGTTCTTTATTTCAAAACACATAAACATGAATAGATATATGAACAACAAGATAGCTCATTGTTTATGAAAAGCATTCATTACTCATAGTGGAAATTCCATAAAATAAACTAGAGAGCATTCATACAAGAACACAGGTTCGAATGATCTCACAGTTAATGGACAAAAGCTGAAAGCAAAATAGTTCCCCTTCAACAACATCCATTGCACAACATTTGAACATTCCACCAAAGCTTTCTCCAACAGGAAAAATTGTAATTATCTATTGCAAAAGGAAACAATTCTTCTTACAACATGTTCTCACAAGTCTAATTGGGAAAAAGTTCCTTCTCTATCTAACTCTCCTATACTTATACAAAAAGGCAAAACTTTTGGGCTGCCCCCAAATGACTCTTGGGCTTCCCCAATGTTTCAACTCCCAAAATTTCTCCAATAGTGAGCGCTCATCAATTATACAGTATATTACAATTAAAACAAAATTTAATAGAGCACTTCTATGAAGAGGGACCCGCTTGATCATTAAAGAACTTTTTCCATGCTTGGGCTTCCGTTGCTATGCTCTCAAATTCTGAAGGTTCAAGAAAATGTATATTTATGTCATACTTAATAGCCTAATTTTTAACTACCTTGATTCTGGCTGGCCTTAAACGCAACTGATCTTCAAGCAAATGGATGTTGACTACTACATGAGCTATGACATCTTTCAGGATCTGCTCATCCAAGTCCTTGACTTGTTGTATCTTCTGCTCATCCTCCTGATACCTGCTTTGTAGCATTTCTATGAGCAACTCATGCTCTGGTAATGCCTCTAGTATTTGTTCTGCAACAACTTGACATCTATTGTAGGTGACCAACACCCTTTTGCAGTACTCAGTACAAGCTCCTCTTGTTTTCTTCACAGTTTTCTTGAACTCCTCTACTGTATTTATTGCAAATTCTAACAAATCGTAATCCTGATTTAAGCTATGTTGATCTTTCGCTGGTAAATCTACAGGAATTTCCTCATTGGTCTCTATCCTTACTATCCTTCCAGTCACGAATTCCAAAATGTCCTAAGACCTATCTACAAAATATGAGGTAGTCTCCAAAATTTCCTCCAATCTGTTATCTATCTACAAGACTTTACATCTTTCCTCTTCAATAGACACCTGCAACTGGTGCATTCTTCTTTGTTGGGCTAGGACATGCTCCTTTAGAGGCTGGATATTAGTTTGATGTTCACTTGCATCCTTCAGTGATGCTGCTAATGAAGTAATCTGTCCTTAAAAATCTGCTACCTGCACTTGGAATTGCTTTTATTTCTCTTCCATAGTAGCCCTCTGTGCCTCCAACTCCACCACTTTTCTCTACAGCTGGTCCTTTTCTGCACTAAGAGTTTCATATGATGATTTCAGTTCATCCTTTTCTGTCTTCAGCACCTAATATTCTTGCTGTAGAATCTGCAATTATTCTAGGTTATTCTGAGCATATTTACCTATCCTTTCCATGGAAACTTCCAAAGTCATCTTGTTTGCTTGAAGAGTCTGAAGATCTATTTTTGAAGTCTTCACTTAATTTTGCATGCCTTCAAATTTCCTCTTCAGTTTATAACCTTCATTTCTCTCCTTCTTCAAAGTTTCCTTCAACTGAGCTTCATTCCTTTTCGACTGCTCCAGATCTTTCATCAGTCTATTTACATTATCTTCAGTGGCTTGTGTCAACGCCACTCCAGCTCTAGTTGGCAACCTCGGATCTGCATCTATCCCATGCACCAAAGTTTTATTAGTGACCATCATACCTGGTTGTCCCCCTGTTTCTATTTTTCTTTCAGTCCTTTTGACAATCCTCTTTTTCTCTTTGTCATAAAAAATGGTGCTAAAATCTGGGACTTATTCTCCTTTCTTCTGCACAAATGGTATCAGATTCAATTTAGAGAAAACAACTTGTCCCATATTGCGCCCAGAAGTTGTAGCAGGCTCCTGGGAATCGGGATTATCTTGTCCCTACCCTTGATCTGTCTGTACTTCTTGAATATCTACTGGGTCAGTAGTTTGCTGGTATGTTGTAGATCCTGTCAGCCTCAAAACATTAGATTCTTTTTGTTTCTTCTTCATCTCTTCATCTTCTTTCTTCTTTCTTTCTTCTTCTTCCTTCTTTGAAGCTTCCTCTACATTCTTTGCTGCTTCCTCTACATTCTTTGCTACTTCCTCTACAGCTTTCTTTCTTTCTTCTTCTTCATTCTTGAGCCAACTCTTAGCCTGCTGTGCTAGTCGCCTAGCATCCTCTTCCCTTTTCTTGACCTCCTCTTCTTCAGCTTTCTTCTGTGCAGTTTAGCCCTTGCCACCTTTAATGGTGATCTTCTGTTTAAATATTCTCTTCAATGTAGTCATATTCCTTGCATTCCTGAATATTTCTTCATATTTGTCCCAGAAGTTTGTATATTCAAAGTGAACATTTGCCTCTTTGCAATGTTCTGCAAACTTCTTTTAGGAGTCATTTTTGTGGAAGCTCATCTCCCCAAAATGAAACTGCTCCAATTCTTGTACAAATTCAGTAGTTAGTTTAACCTTTGAAAATTTGTAGCTTCCCATCTTGAAAGGTATGGCAGGATAGGCTGCCTTCTTGTGTTCAAACAGGAGGCTTCCTATACCATCTAGGTAAACTTGCCTGATTGCTTCTTTATGCAGCACATAATCAGTGGCATACTTGGGGAGCAAAGAAGGTTCCGTAGAGCAACCATACATCCTAATGTACACCCCATCTTCAGTCAAATAGTAATTTACATGCTCCTTGATAACTTTAAATGCCTCCTCGTACATACAATTGCATTCTGTTAAGAAGATCAAAGTGTACAAAGCCATAACAAAAAGTTCACATATCTCTTTATAGTGGTTGTAATACTTTTGTGCCCAAAATATTTTGTATGTAGTGTACACAGGGGATCTGTCCCTGTCCCAAATGCATCTTAAGGTTGGAAATGGCTGGGTGCATAGTATACAGTCCACTAAGATGGAACTCATATAAAATTCAGACTTCTTCTGGGACACCCCTCCTAGAGCTGAAGATATGTGAGCTGAGAGGTTGTTGGACACAATGTTTTCCCAGTTGAATGCAGTCCCCTAGGTGGCCACATAGAAAATAATAGGGATCCATCCCAACTTGAAGCTCTTATAATGAGCTCTCCCAAACACTCTATTCAACATCAATGCTATAAACCTATAAGGAGTCCAGAGAGTGGTTGTATCATACTCTCCTGATGGCCTAGTTAGAAATTTCTTCATAGGTATCATCGTTCTCTTTACTGTTTCAACTAGGTCCAAGTTTATCTCCTTCAACCAATCTTCAGTTAAGTAAACTTGGGCGGGAGGTAAGTGATATGCAAATGAGACATAACCAGGACTGTAAGTAGCATATCCCTATTTGGAAATATTGGCTAAAATCATCGTTGTCACATCTTCCCTAGGCGGTATACATCCAATCACCTCAGAGCCTGGGAACAACTCGGGTCTAGTGGCTATCTTCATCAGAGCTGACTTCTCTATGTTGGCATATATGGTCAATTCTTCAAATCCAGCATTGGGCACATTTTGATTTGAAATCATCCAATATATTTCACCCCACTTATAATTAGGCTCTACCCCGGTGGTAGATCTAGAGATTTCATAGATATATTCTACCTTGGTAACAATTTCCACATCAGGTTCTCCTTCAACAACAGGGGCCTTCTTCTTTTTTCTTTTAGACATTTCGCCTTTGAAGAAGTTGTCATGCCACAGAACAAGACATGCTTTTAGGCTAGTGGAGCTTTTCAATCAGTGTTCTAAGAATGAAGAAAACTTGTATAAAAAATTTACCTCTTCCATATTCTCAACAGCTAAGCTATCAGAAAAATAATGCAAAATTGAGAATAACAAGCAAAAGATTTTGCAATATAGGTTTGAAAAATTCTAAGTTTGTCTGCAACTAAAACATAACTGTGATTAACAATATATCGCCTAACAGAAATTGCAATCCAATTCTTTTCCATAACGAACCCTCATATTCAGTAATCGAAAATGCGTGAAATAAAACCCTCCGATGTTTAGAAAAAATAGGGCAAATTCCTATGATGGAAAGAAACTGAAACTTCCCCCCTTCCGCGGACGACCATAAGCAATCCCATAAAAACCGGTGTAGACAGCATAACACTTGTTTGCAGCAACACCCTAATCCTTCGGACGGGGGTTGAAACTCCATAATCGCTCACACAAACTCAAGTAACAAAAACCCCCCTCATACATACAATGAAAATGACTGCTACCCAACACCGTAAGGATACAAATCAGACTTAGAAGACCAACTTCCAAACGCTGGGAACCTATAACCAAGGGACAAAACCCTAGTTCCTAAAACAACCAGTAAACTCAAATAAAGGAGCACTATGGTTGGCCTACTTGGAAAACTAGATGCAGTCAACGATATGGTCTAAAAAAATCCATGGCAGTGCTTCGAACGAACGAAGTCCAAATAGCTAGACAGGGATGCACAGTTTGACAACAAGGACGGAGGTGAACGAGAATTCACAAGGGTGAGAATAAAATAATAACCAACTTAATATATATACCTCGGTGAAAAACAAATCGGTAGGAAAAAACCTCTATTAGACAACGGAATAACAAAGGCATCAGGCAGTTAATTCATCAAGGAGCTGCAACAGCGGGTGACAGACAAAGTATGGGTTCTGCAGCCAAATAAAACACCGACGAAATAAACATTAGAGACTGTAGCATCAGAAATCAGAATGACTATAGCATCGAATGGTTAGTTGAAAGAGGAGTCGTAATGGCAGAAGTCACATGGACCAGAAGTTCCGCAGAGCAGTAAACATCGGAGAAAAACAGAACAAACCATCTGCGAAAATAAAGCGAAACATCGACAAAAATCAATCAAACCATCGGTGAACGAAAAAACTATATGTCAGATGGTTAGTCCACTCCAGAGTTGCAATGGCGGGATTCAAATAGACTACAAAATCCATGGAAACCAAAAACATCGACGATTGGAACACCTGAAGACTAATCCCCCGATCAAATGTCTAACACAGTTACAATAGAAAAATGAGCAAAATCAAAGACCCTGTGGGATCGACAAAGATAAAGGCTTCCGTTGAAATGCTTGCAATCTTCCATCCAAAATGGCAGCCACACAAAGGACATATGCTCCGACGATGATGAGGTGAAAAACACGGATATGAATATAAAACAAAAAATGTGTCGGTGAAAAACAAGGCTTTGGATCGGGCCATTTGTTATTGAGATTCCGCAATGGCGGCTGCATATAAAACTACGACCCCGATTCATAGTTCGATAAGCTTTCGAAAGTGAAAAACAAAATCATCCATAAGTCAAAACATCAGTAGACAAAGATAGTTATTCAACAATTTACATCAATTTAACCTCAAAGATCGAAATCTGTAGCAGAGGACAACAAAGTTCATCAATCAAAAGCAAATCCAGGCAAGATAAGATTAAAGGAGGGTCCAAAATTTTAGAAATTTGGGAAAATGTTGCAGCTGCAACAATTGGTGACTCCCTGGTGAACCCATATGTCTGGACAATTTCTTCCTTAAGTAACAGACTGTTTAACAATAAAACCAACATGTTGAATTCTTCTAGATGTTTAGATTTCCCAAATGGAAACCGTATGTACTTTTAATCATTGATGATAGTCCAATTAGGAAAATGGAAACCAGGATTTCAAAGTCAAGATAACTCTTTAGAGGCCAGGAATATGAGTTTCATTTATTACCTCTGTCTTCGGGTAGCTTCCATCTTGGACACCACACGATTGTAACATATGGTAAACAAAAATATTCATTTGTTCCTCATTCCCATGCCATTTTGCACTTTTGTGCTTTTGGACTTTTTTTTTCTTTTGAGTCCTCCTCACGCCTTTCTTTCTGAAATTTTTATTTAGGCTCCTCTATCCATAGTGTCCTTTTGTGTGAGAGATCTATTTAATTTTCAGCTCACGGGCATAGAAGAACTTTTGGCAATCCTGTACTCATATGATTCAGTGCTTTGTTTTCATACATATTACTTTCTTAGGAGTTTTGACTCTTATTAGCCTTTGGATTTCAATCCTTGGCATGGGATCATTTATATATAATATACTATTTACCTTGCTTCCTTTCCATGGGTCTTTTGCTGTCACCCCCTAAGACATTTTAAATGTGAGATGGATGAAGCATCGAAATAGTATTCCAGAATTTTTGATCCTAAGTTATTTTACAGGGATTAAGTAGGACTTAAATGTGTTCATAGCCATTTAGGAAAACTGTTTAAACTAGAAGAAATTCTTTCAGATAAAGCAATAGTACACAGTCTTATAATCAAGGATTTTAATTAATCTAGAATTCTGATGCTCTCCATGAAACCAATGTTTGCCTCTTTTTTATTGAAATCAATCAAAATATAAACTAAATCAAAATAGAACTAAAGCAAATCAAAATAAACAACCAAATCAATTTATTTATGTACAAGACAATCAAGAAAAATAAAAATTTGAGAACTAAACCACTAACTAGTCAGTTCTCTTCCCACCCCTATAAACTTGGAAAGTTGTAAGATAAGGGGCTAGGTTTGACCACAAAATGAGAAACACCTAACCATTATCTAATTCTACTGTTCTTGAAACAAAAACTACATCTACTATTTTACAATCAATCTCATTAGCCTGTGAACATTGAAGGAGATCGGGCTGGGTGTCTGATACGTTGTAGGCTTCTTCTGATTCAAAGTTTCCTTGTTCAAGTTTGATTAGATAATTTCCCAATACAGAATTCACTGATTCATTTTTCTCTTCCAATTGCGTGACATTGTGTTTCATGTAGGGCTCTCTTAATATTTTAATTTGATTTGGGTTTCCGTTATGAGGCAAGCACAAATGTGACCAATCTGAAGCAAAATACCCATTTAGTCTTGCTGAACAGTCTCGATTCAAAATTATTCCATAACCATCAAGTATGTCTGCTAATACAGTATCAATATACTGACATATATTTTTATTTGCAGATAAACGAATCAAAACATCCTCCATCTCCCCGACTACTTTCACATTGGTCCTGTCTAACTGAGTAAACTCCCAAGTAGTAGGTTTAGGCTGTCCATTATACTTTTTGCAAACTGCAAGTGGCATAACATTTACTGATGATCCTGAGTCTACTAAATAATTGTGCACATTATGGTTTAAAATCTCAAGAGTCAGGAGGAATGGTGGGGTTTTAAACCTAGTCTTATCTCCCACACTTGCTTCAACAATTTCTTCCATAGGTTGGTTGTTTGTGGGAAGATCTTCCTATGGTACTTCAGATGTTTTGATATTTTCCTTGACATTACCCACTTTGTCTTCAATAGGCTTAGTAGGCATGTTGACTTGTTTCGAATCTTGAATGCTAATAATAAGTTCAGGAATTTTATCATCTGTGTTCTTCTTCTGTAGTTTATTTACATTCTCTTGCAATTTATTGATCTTTGGGAGTATTGAATTGTATTTATTCACCAAATCCTGGCTTCTTGTTGTCACAGTTGTTTCAGAGTACCTTCTTCTGTATCAAAAAGCGAGACACAATCCCATAATACCAAAGCATCATTCTCTTGTTTTTCTATGGATTTACCACCCTTTTCTTCTTCATCATTAGACTATGTTAATTTGGAATCCAGCAGCTGATTCATCACTAATGTCATTGAATTTATCCATTGAGGACAATTTTTTTCAGAATGGGGCTGCTGGTGGAAAGTGCAAAAGTTATCCATACCTACCTCCGTTAAGTTCATTAATGCAGGACTGTGTGGAGGAGGTTTAGACTGATTTTTATCCTCTCTTCTCTTGTAGTAAGGCTTATATTCTTTCTGAGCTTCCTTTTCCTTTTCCAAATCTATTATTCTGTTAGAAAGTTTCTGCATTATCTTTAACATTCCTTCAAAATCATGTGATTGCTCTTCTTTAGGCTTAGACAGTAATAAGGCTCTCTTCCCAAAAGTTTTCTCTCTTGGCTGCTCAAGATAATATTCTATGCTTTCTTTTTCAGCTTCGACTCTCTCAACCTCTTCATAAGTCTCTGATAACGTAGGTTTAACTTGAGCCTTTGCAAACATAGCCAATTCAGACCCCAAAGCTGAAGTATTATACTCAATCAGAACTTTATCAGTTGCAGAGAAATTCTTAAGATAAGCAACAAACTTTTGGGTAAAACTATGAACCTTTTGTTTTCTTTCTTTCTTTAAAGCACATAGTCCTTTCATGAGATCTCCATGAGTCTTCTGGGCTGCATATTTGCTTCTGAATATCCTTTCAAAAGTATCCCATTCTAGGATTGAGTTTGCAAGAAGACCAAAATACCATGAGGCTGCTGCTCCTTTAAGGGTAAGTGGAAAAAGTCAGCAGACTACATCTTCGTGTTCTCCAACCTTTAGTCCTTCTATGGCAAAGTAGAAACTTTGCAAGTGATCATCTACTAAAATATTTTCACTTGGGTCAAATTTGGGCAGCATTTTCTCAAAAGCTTGAGGTAAGTCATGCAAAGGAGGTGTTAGGTTTAAAGGTGATCTAGCTTTCCAAGCAGGTGGTGGATTTGGTGGGTTAGGTGGTTGATTAGCGTTTACGCCTTCCATGAGTCTAGGTGGAGAGTGAGGTGGTGAATGAACAGGAGTATGAACAGGTGAACAACAAGGTGTGTTTGTGCCCACTTGATTCAAAGGCTGAAAACTTCCTGCAAGGCTGTTTCTACCAATTCTTCCAAATCTCCAACCAAAACTGAGTCTTCCAATACATGACGCTCTTTTTTCTTATACTCTCTTCTAGGTAAATCAGGGATAATCGATAATCCTCTAATACTTTTCACATATTCCCTAGTATGTATTCTCAGATTGTTAACTACTTCGTTGTTTACAGAATAAAAATTTTCTTTACCTTTCTCTTTAGGAACCGGATTGGGAAATAAATTGCTTTCTGAACTATCACTGGTGGAGTAATTTCGAGGCAATGGGTTTCCTCGGCCAACCATGCACTAGCAGCCCTCCTTCTAGTGCCAAAAACTATTGAGGCCTGGAAAATTGCAGACGACAACAACAAGGGATTCTCCTCAGTAAACTTTCCCAAATAGCCCGTTACTATTTGGTATGGGGAATCCATCCAGTTTACGGTCCGGCTACCATAGGTCAAGTAACCAAAATAATGGGTTTTACCGGTTTCGGCCCGGTCCACTGTGTATCTTTTTTAGTTTTTTAGTTTTAAGTATGAGATGTAAATTCCTATCTAAAATGCAGATTGATAGAGAATATGAGGAGTGGTCACAATGTGATGCGCAGGTTCTTACCTCTCGTCTTAACTCTCTCGCATCTAAATCACACTCAGTAAGAAAACTAAAACTAACTTAACAAAACTGTCCCTACGGAGTGAGATTATCATTTAATGAGTAACGTATTATTGTTCATGCATTAAGAAAAATCACAGGTAGCTGTTCTTTATTTCAAAACACATAAACATGAATACATACATGAACAATAAGATAGCTCATTGTTTATGAAAAGTATTCATTACTCATAGTGGAAATTCCATAAAAAAACTAGAGAGAATTCATACAAGAACATAGGTTCAACAAGTTAGAATGATCTCACAGTTAATGGACAAAATATGAAAATGAAATAGTTCCCCTTCAACAACATCCATTGCATAGCATTTGAACATTCCACCAAATCTTTCTCCAACAGGAAAAATTGTAATTATCTATTGCAAAAGGAAATAGTTCTTCTTACAACATGTTCTCACAAGTCTAACTGGGAAAAAGTCCCTTCTCTATCTAACTCTCCTATACTTATACAAAAAGGCAAAACTTTTGCGCTGCCCCAAAATGACTCTTGGGCTTCCCCAACGTTTCAACTCCCAAAATTTGTCCTATAGTGAGCGCTCATCAATTATACAATATATTACAATTAAAACAAAATTTAATAGAGCACTTCTATGAAGAGGGCCTTGCTTGATCATTAAATAAATTTTTCCATGATTGGGCTTCCGCTGCTATGCTCTCAAATTCTAAAGGTTAAAGAAAACGTATATTTATTTCATACTTAGCAGCCTGATTTTTAACTACTTCCATTCTGGCTGGGATTAAATGCAGCTAATCTTCAAGCAAATGGATGCTAACTGCTGCATGAGCTATGACATCTTTTAGGATCTGCTCATCCAAGTCCTTGACTTGTTGTATCTTCTGCTCATCCTCTTGATACTTGCTTTGTAGCATTTCCGTGAGCAGCTCATGATCTGGTAATGCCTCTAGTCTTTCTTCTACAGCAACTTGACATCTGTTGTAGGTGACCAACACCCTTCTGCAGTATTCAGTACAAGCTCCTCTTGTTTTCTTCATAGATTTCTTGAACTCCTCTACTGTATTTATTGCAAATTCTAACAAATCGTAATCTTGCTTTAAGCTATGTTGATCTTTCGCTAGTAAATCTGCACGAATTTCTTCATTGGTCTCTATCCTTACTATCCTTCTAGTCAAGACTTCCAAAGTATTTGTTCTGCAGTAACTTGACATCTGTTGTAGGTGACCAGCACCCTTCTGTAGTATTCAGTACAAGCTCCTCTTGTTTTCTTCATAGATTTCTTGAACTCCTCTACTGTATTTATTGCAAATTCTAACAAATCGTAATCTTGCTTTAAGCTATGTTGATCTTTCGCTAGTAAATCTGCAGGAATTTCTTCATTGGTCTCTATCCTTACTATCCTTCCAGTCAGGACTTCCAAAATGTCCTAAGACCTATCTACAAAATATGAGGTAGTATCCAAAATTTCCTCCAATCTGTTATCTATCTGCAAGACTTTACATCTTTCCTCTTCAATAGACACCTGCAACTGGTGCATTCTTCGTCGTTGGGATAGGACATGCTCCTTTAGAGGCTGGATATTAGTTTGTCGTTCATTGGAATTCTTCAGTGATGCTACTAATGAAGTAATTTGTCCTTCAAAATCTGCTACCTGCACTTGGAATTGCTTTTCTTTCTCTTCCATAGTAACCCTCTGTGCCTCCAACTCCACCACTTTGCTCTGCAGTTGGTCCTTTTCTGCACTAAGAGTTTCATATGATGCTTTGATTTCATCCTTTTCTGTCTTCAGCACCTGATATTCTTGATGTAGCCTCTGCAATTCTGCTAGGTTATTCTGAGCATCCTTACCTGTCCTTTCCATGGAAACTTCCAAAGTCATCTTGTTTGCTTGAAGAGTCTGAAGTTCTGCTTTTGAAGTCTTCACTTCATTTTGCATGTCTTCAAATTTCCTCTTCAGTTTATAACCTTCATTTCTCTCCTTCCTCAAAGTTTCCTTCAACTGAGTTGCATTCCTTTTCGACTGCTCCATATCTGTCATCAGTCTATTTACATTATCCTCAGTGGCTTGTGTCAATGCCACTCCAGCTCTTGTTGTTAACCTTGGATCTACATCCATCCCATGCACCAAAGTTTTATTAGTGGCCATCATGCCTAGTTGTCCCCCTGTTTTGATTTTTCTCTCAGTCCTTTTGACAATCCTCTTTTTCTCTTTGTCATAAAAAATGGTGCTAAAATTTGGGACTTCTTCTCCTTTCTTTTGCACAAACGATATCAGATTCAATTAAGAGAAAACAACTTGTCCTATATGCTGCCAGAAGTTACAACAGGCTCCTGGGAATCAGGATTATCTTGTCCTTGCCCCTGATCTGTTTGTACTTCTTGAATGTCTGTTGGGTCAGTAGTTTTCTGGTCTATTGTAGATCCTGTCAGCCTCAGACCTTCAGATTCTTTTTGTTTCTTCTTCATCTCTTCATCTTCTTTCTTCTTTCTTTCTTCTTCTGCCTTCTTTGCAGCTTCCTCTGCATTCTTTTCTACTTCCTCTGCATTCTTTTCTACTTCCTCTGTAGCTTTATTTCTTTCTTCTTCTTCATTCTTGAACCTACTCTCAGTCTCCTGTGCTAGTCGCCTAGAATCCTCTTCCCTTTTCTTGGCCTCCTCTTCTTCAGCTTTCTTCAGTGCAGTTTGGCTCTTGCCGCCTTTAATGGTGATCTTCTGTTTAAATCTTCTCTTCAATGTAGTCATATTCCTTGCATTCCTAAGGATTTCTTCATATTTGTCCCAGAAGTTTGTATATTCAAAGTGAACATTTTCCTCTTTGCAATGTTTTGCAACCTTCTTTTGGGAGTCATTTTTGTGGAATCTCATCTCCCCAAAATGAAACTGCTCCAATTCTTGTACAAATTCAGCAGTTAGTTTAACCTTTGAAAATTTGTAGCTTCCCAGCCTAAAAGGTATGGAAGGATAGGCTGTCTTCTTGTGTTCAAACAGGAAGCTTCCTACACCATCTAGGTAAACTTACCTGACTGATTCTTTATGCAGCACATAATCAGTGGCATACTTGGGGAGCAAAGAAGGTGCCCTAGAGCAACCATACATCCTAATGTACATCCCCTCTTCAGTCAAATAGTAAGTTGCATGCTCCTCGATGACTTTAAATGCCTCCTCGGACATACAGTTGCATTCTGTTAAGAAGATCAAAGTGTACAAAGGCATAATAAAATGTTCACATATCTCTTTATAGTGGCTGTAATACTTGTGTGCCGAAAATATTTTGTATGCAGTGTACACAAGGGATCTGTCCCTATCCCAAATGCATATTAAGGTTGGAAATGGCTGGGTGCATAGTATACAGTACACTAAAATGGAACTCATATAAAACTCATACTTCTTCTGGGACACCCCTCCTAGAGCTGAAGATATGCAAGATGAGAGGCTATTGGACACAATGTTTGCCTAGTTAAATATAGTCCCCTGGGTGGCCACATAGAAAATAATAGGGATCCATCCCAACTTGAAGCTCTTACCATGAGCTATCCCAAACACTTTGATCAACATCAATGCTATAAATCTATAAGGAGTCCTGAGAGTGGCTGTATCATACTCTCCTGATGGCCTAGTTTGAAAGTTCTTCCCAGGTATCATCATTCTCTTTACTGTTTCAACTAGGTCTAGGTTTATCTCCTTCAACCAATGTTTAGTTAAGTAAACATGGGAGGGAGGTAAGTGATATGCCAATGAGACATAACCAGGACTGTTAACAGCATAGCCCTATTTGGAAATATTGGCTAAACTCATCGTTGTCACATCTTCCCTAGGCAGTATCCATCCAATCACCTCAGAGCATGGGAACAGCTCGGGTCTAGTGGCTATCTTCATCAGAGCTGACTTCCCTATGTTGGCGTATATGGTCAATTCTTCAAATCCAACATCGGGCACATTTTGATTTGAAATCATCCGATATATTTCACCCCACTTATAATCAGGCTCTACCTCGGTGGTAGCTCTAGTGTCTTCATAGATATATTCTACCTTGGCAACGATTTCCACATTAGGTTCTCCTTCAGCAACAGGGGCCTTCTTCTTTTGTCTCTTAGACATGTCGCCTTTAAAGAAGTTGTCATGCCACAGAACAAGACATGCTTTTAGGCTATTGGAGATTTTCAATCAGTGTTCTAAGAATGAAGAAAAATTGTATAAAACATTTACCTCTTCCATATTCTCAATAGCTAAGCTATCAGAAAAATAATGCGAAAATGAGAATAACAAGCAAAAGATTTTGCAATCTAGGTCTGAAAAATTCTAAGTCTGTATGCAACTAAAACATAACCGCGATTGACAATATATCACCTAACATAAATTGCAATCCAATTCTTCTCCATTACGAACCCTCATATTCAGTAATAGAAAACACATGAAACAAAACCCTCTGACATTCAGAAAAAATAGGGCAAGTGCCTATGATGGAAAGAAACTGAAACTTCCCCCCTTCCTCGAATGGCCATAAGCAATCCCATGAAAACTGGTACAGACAGTGTAATGCTTATCTACACCAACCCCCTAATCCTTCAAACTGGGGTCAAAACTCCATAACAGCTCACACAAACTCACGAAACAAAAACCCCCCTCATACATATAGTGAAAATGACCTCTACCCCATGCCGTAAGGATACAAATCAGACTTAGACGACCAACTTCCAAACAGCAGGAACCTCTAACTAGAGGACAAAACCCTAGTTCCTAAAACAACCAGTAAACTCAACTAAAGGAGCACTATGGTTGGCCTACCTGGGAAACTAGATGCAGTCGATGGGATGGTCTGAAAAAATCCACTGCAGTGCTTCGAACGAACGGAGTCCCGATAGCTAGGAATGGATGCACAGTTCGACAATGAGGATAGAGGAAAACGTGACTTCACAAGGGTAAGAATAAAATAATAACCAACCCAATATATAGACCTCGGTGAAAAAAAAATCGGCAGGAAAAAACCTCTATCGGACAATGGAACAACTAAGGCATCGGGCGGTTAATTCATCAGGGAGACGCAACAGCGGGTGACGGAGAAAGTATGGGTTCCGCGGCCAAATAAAACATCGGTGAAATAAAAATTAGAGACTGCAACATCGGACATCAGAATGAGTATAGCATCGGATGGTTAGTTGAAAGAGGAGCCATAACGTTGGAAGTCACATGGACCAAAAGTTTCGCAGAATAGTAAACATTGGAGAAAAACAGAACAAACCATCAACAAAAATCAAGAGAAACATCAGTGAAAATGAATCAAACCATCAGTGAATGGAAAAACTATATGTCGGATGGTTAGTCCGCTCTGGATCTGCAATGGCGGGATTCAAATAGACTACAAACTCTACGACAACCGAAAACATCACCGATCGGAACACCCGAAGACCAATGCCCCGATCAAATGTCTAACACAGTTTCGATAGCGAAACGAGAAAAATCAAAGACCCTAAGGGATCGGCAAAGATAAGGGATTCCGTCAGAGTGCTTGCAATATTCCATCTGAAACGGCGGCCACACAAAGGACTTATGCTTCGATGGTGATGAGGCGAAAAACGCCGATATGAATATAAAACGAAAAATGCGTCAGTGAAAAACAAGGCTTTGGATCGGGCCATTTGTTATTGAGCTTCTGCAACGGCGACTGCATAGAAAACTACGGCCCCGATTCATAGTTCGATAAGCTTCCGACAACAAAAAAGAAAATCATCCATAAGTCAAAACATCAGCAGACAAAGATAGTCATTCAACAATTTACATCAATTTAACCTCAAAGATCGAAATCTGTAGCAGAGGACAACAAAGTTCATCAATCAAAAGCAAATCCAGGAGGGTCCAAAATTTTTAGAAATTTGGGAAAATGTTGCAGCTACAACAGGAACATGATAGACCCTTCAGAAATAAAGGATCCCAACTAGATGTTGAGGGAAAAATTAAAATATGAATCTTTTGGAACTAGTGAGGAGATTTCAATAGGGGACAAAGATGTACTCATATCCATGTGCCATGCACTTTGTTATAGAAAAATCCCAAGGAATTGATTTAGTGGACAAATAATAGATTTAAAAAGAATTACAAGGTCAATTATAAGTACATGATGACCAAATCTATGAAGGGGAATGATTGACATCAAGGTAATCAAAATAGTGTTTTCAATATAATGTTTATGTTTGTTTCTATATAATTAGTTTGTATAGATCTAACTTTCTTATGAGGATAAATAAAAAATTATATATAACATAAGAAACACTTGACCCAGTCCTATCCTATTTGGGGATGGTGAGAAAGCTTGATTTTAGAATATTTTTGAATTTGCTTGGGTCCATTGTATTATGGTTTTATGGGTTAATACATGACTAGGTTTATTTATCTCTATAAATTTTCACTACTTTACAAACATATTGAAAATAGTTGTTGGAAAAAATTTAGGTCAATCCAAGTACTATTAAATGATTTTTGGTTATTTAACGTGACTATTTCTAGAGAGACACGCTTGGTTGTAGGTAAAACAATTGTTAATGGGTAGTGTATTTATAATCATGACTTCATTGGTTGTCCTTGGACATATTCATCTGATATTTTCTAGTGTGTGTGTGTGTGTGTGTGTGTGTGTGTGTGTGTGTGTGTGTGAGAGAGAGAGAGAGAGAGAGAGAGAGAGAGAGAGAGATTAATCACTGCCATTCTCTAGATTACATGTGGTTTGTGTATGGGACAATTAATTATTAATGTCAAATTTAACTTCAAGCATTATGTTGTCTAATTAATAATTAATTAAATAATTGTAAGGTTTGATTAGAGGAAACATTCTAATCATATAATGGTTTATTATTTATTATTTATTATTATTTTTATCCTTAGTGCATCATTTTGGTGTTTGGTTTGTTGGTGCTCTGTTTGTAACAGAGCCTTAATGTTATTACTAAATCTTGCAGTAATGGTAGTTGTAGAAGACTTTATTTGTGAACATAGACAAAAACCTCTACTATTAAAAATCCTTTTTGAAAAATGTTTTATAGAGGTATCCTCTTCTCATTAAAAATACTTTCTGAATATGTTTTATGGAGCTATCCTCTGCTATTAAAACAATTATAATAGTTTTTTTTATCTTTGTTTACTGTGGTCGTATAATTGAGTTTACAACTATGATATATAGATGCAATTATGATTTTTAGCAAGAGTAACTACAACTTCAATTCTACAATTATTTGCAATTTATCTATATAGTGCATCATAAATATTAGTATCAAAACAATCTAAGGATTGTACATATAATGCATGACATATCGTAGATGACTTATAATTGTTGGTTGATCAATTAAATATTTTTATAGTTGACCACCCAATAATTAATTGATAAGATGATTAAATGATTTTAATTTAGGAATTTCGTATATTATTTTGTAATTTTGTAAATAATTTTATAATTTGTAAATGTAATTGAAATTTCGTAAATTATTTTGTAATTTTGTAAATAATTTTATTATTTGTAAATGTAATTGCAATTTCGTAAATTATTTTGTAATTTTGTAAATAATTTTATAATTTGTAAATGTAATTGTGAATTTGCAATTGTAACTTGCAACTTCTGATTGTAATTGCAACTGCAATTTGTGATTATAAAGTTATAGTTGTGATTGTCCAATTTGTAATTTGCACCTTGTAAATATAATTACTAATTCCTTATTGTAATTGTAATTGTAATTGTTGTACAGGATTACACACCTAATAACCTAAGGTCTGGGGTTACCAACATACTCAATTAACTTGCAGACAATTGACTTCCAGAGTGCAGTAAAGGAAATAGGAGGATGAGAAATACTTACTTGATTAACGAAGGTCGATCCTTGCTAGTCCTCTTCCATTCTACTTCACCTCCAAAGTCTTCAAGGTTGTTCTTCTTTCACCTGTCAAGATCCAATCTTCCAGATACAAGATGATTCATATATATGTAAGCAGGTTAGTTAAATTCTATATAAGATGCATAAACATAAACATTTATCAAACCAAGACACATGAAACACATATGGAAGAAGGATTCTCTTTATTATCAATAATGAAGAAGTTCAGATTACAACCCAATGCCTGAGACAAGGACTCCTCTGCAACCAAAGGATTCTGAGTTCCACTACTCCAAATACTTTTGTATAAACTCCACCAGCATAACTTTTCTCTCCAAGTGTATCTCTACAACACCCTCCCCAAGGCCTGTATTTATATGGAGGAAATAAGGCGGTTTCGAAGGTTGAGGAGGTTGAGACAGTTAAGATAATTAAGATAACAATGCTTAACTAATCTCAGATCAATGCGTGTTTTTATGTTTAACTGTTCAGGGACATATTCATGGGTGTGTAGAAGGACAACCCGTGAATGATTCGCGACTTGCTACAAGGGCAACCCGTGAATACATCCATTTGCGACTTTCTATAAGGGACACTCGTGAATGACTCATGAGTTGCATAAAAGGAGAGTCACGAATACAGGTCAACATAGTAAAATGGCAAAGTAATCAACTGGATGGAGGAAGTATGTATTATGCCATAAGCCAATCTATAGTGTTTTGGGCAAACCTCTATCCATAAATGTCCTTTTGTGTGCCAACATGAGGGATGTCGGCACTCGGACGGAGAGGTGCCATTCAGGTGTATAACAGATGCCCCCTAATTTGTGAGGTCAGAGGGAAATGATGGCCGAAATACATTATAATATTTAGCTTTGGAGAACTCAGAAATCCAATGGAGCAGAGAGAGTACTTGAAACAAATACATAGTAATGTCATATACAAAGTTACATCTGAGGATTCTATGTTCAATTTACTGGAACACTAGCTCCTTTACAATATTTGAGTACATCATATGATACAGGTATAGAACCATGTATATTACAAAGGTGGATCGAAGCCACAATATACAATAATGATGAGTCTTCAAAGATCTGGAAGCTATGTAGATAGATAGAACATAATCTTGCACAACTTAGTCCATAAGTGTGAACTAAGGTCTTCATAAAGGATCCCAAAGAACCAGTACAATCCAAGCCATGTGAATAAGGGTAATCTGAAGTCGAACATGGAAAGGATTCAACAGTTTGTCAACCAATAAGGGATAATTGACAACTGAAGCAAAGGAATTCACCAATGATGGAAGTGAATCCTGAGGTACGATCATCAAAACTCTAGGTCTTCGCCATCAGGAAGTAATGAAAATGGAACCATGCTGTGATAAGGAAGGCAACAGATCCTCCAAGGGATCACAAGAGTGACTAGGAACTGGGAAAAAGAAGGGAGACACAAATAGATAACAGATATAACAATGATGGGATCAGGCTATAGATCAGACATTGGGTAGAGTCCTTGAACAGTGAGCACAACACAGAGATGACCCAAGGCAGCGTATAATTAAGAGATGGAACAACTAGACTTATCTATCATGTAGGAGACATGATCAGATTCCCCAGGTATAATGGACAAGAGGAGGAGTAAGAAACTCAAAGTGATAGCTGAACACAAATGGACACTTAAACATGGATATCGAAAAACAAAGAGTGCTATGTTCAAGGATGACATGCTGCCATTACTGAAAACAAGAGAAAACTTCTTCCTTACCTTCCCTGTTAAATTTTAACGAGTCCAGGAAAGTAAACTCGGTTCCCTCTTCATTTTTTAACAAGCTTGAAGAGATGGGAAAATAATGCTTGATAGTGTCACTGATTCGTGGATTTAATGAGCCTAAACTAGTACATGGTCAAGCGGTGTTTTCACATTTAGAGAGTCTGAAAATGCCAAAGAAGACTCCAGGGGGGTCCTTTTTCGTCCAATTTAGTCTCCTGAGGCCGAAAAAGTATAAAATAAACCACAGAAGAACTCTCTTAACTTCCGAAGAAGAAAAGGTGAACCTTTTTCGTACTTAGTCAGGAAGGTCCGAAAAAGGTTAAATTACCACCTACCCAACGCTCCTTCCAGAACAGCATAAAATAGCTTGAGTTTTACGAGTGTGAAAGAAAGCAAGATCACTCGAAAAGATCCATTTGGTTACGAGAAATGGGGCTTACAACAATAAACTCGTTGCTTTGTTCTTTAGTGTTTAACGAGCATGACAAAGACACAAGTACACTCGGAATCTTTTTCATGTTTGTGTCCAGAGCACGAAAAGGAGAAAACTAAGCTCAAACTGGGTGTTCGTTTTCCATTAATTTAGTCCCTCAGGTCTAGAAAAGTGATAAAACTATACCTGAGAATACTCTTCTCAATTCAAAAGAAAAGAGAGTGATCCTTTCTCGTATTATTCCGCATGGTCCAAGAAAGAGATAACCTACCACCAATGCGGATGCCCGTTCACATATTCTTAACGAGCTTGAACAGACGAGATAACTCGGTAGTCAAGTCTGTTTTGAAGGAGTCATACCTGGGCCTAAAGAAAATCCATAAGGGCGGGGAGTCCTATAAAGGGATAGCTTGTAAAAAGAGATTCATAAGAAGCTCTATTTGGCATGAAAAATAGCTAAGAGGACACCCCTGAACCTAAAACAGTGGCGGCATGAGCACCAAAGGATGACACAGGCATATAAAGATGATACTCATGAAATAGGGGCCCTAGCCACGGAGGAACAATGGTAGAGACAAGGGACTAATGGTTTAGAATACCATAGTCCGTGGCAAAGTGTTAAATACTAAGGTTAATATGGAATGATAAGATGCCAACATGTGTTGGAAATAGAAAAACCACCCAATTGGAGCAACAACACTCTGTAAAAGTTGATAAACCTGTTCCAAGGCACAAAAGTATGGTATTAGTTGATTGACATTTCAAACTATAGGAAAGAGACCCATTTTATGAAATAATATTTCTATAAATAGAATGAAAATTAAAACAATTCTTACCATTTGAACTTTTTGAACCATAAAAAGCAAGATTACTCTCTACCTTTGATCGATTACTGTGGAGAATTGGACCGTCGGAATCAGAATCCGTCAGCTTCAGGTAATTCTACACCCTAAGCTCATCAAATTGATCCAAACAAATATTAGTTTTAATGGTGAATTCGGTATTTAATAGCACCCAAAAATATGACAGTGCGCATACGCGGGTTGCTAAGCATGAAAGTCGTGAATACACGTTTCATTCGCGGGTTGTCTAACTAGACAGCTGCGAATGATCCGTGACCTGCCTAAGTAGACAGTTGTGAATGCTGCGTAATGGGTCAAAGCTTTAAAAATATACAAGATTTTTAAATTTTGATTGTGAAATACTGAATTAAATTGCTTATATTTGCCAGGTAAAAATGGTTCTGGAGTGGAGGGAAAGGGAGCATGAAACGATGGATCATGCGGTGCTCCAAAGCGTGCCCATATTGCAAGCATTGAGAACTAGTGGGAAGTTGAAATTATTTTGTACATCGCCCATGTGGGCCAATGTTCGCATACTTGAGTTCATGGTCAATTTTTGGGATCATGACATGGGGATGTTCAATCTTCAAGGTGAGACCATAGAGCTTATCATGGAAGAAATCTATTTCATTACCGGGTTGTCACGACGGGGAGCATTGGTGAATTTGGAGGGCACTAGCAGGGGCGGTGATCCCTTAAGTGTCCAAAACTATGTAGACATATTCTGTATACCGGGTACTCAGAAAAAGGGAAGCAACGTTCTAATTGCAGACATCCAGGATTTCACTCTCCAAGTATTGGCTAGTACCATTGTGAGACTTGCAGGATCATCAAGGTTACATATGGCCACCAGAAATCAAATGAGGGTGGCGGTTGATTGCTTTAGAGGTGCTCTCTATGATTGGTGCTCGGGAGTTTCCCCCATTATGAAGAGGCAACTATCCGACTGTAAGAGGGGAAGATGCAAGAATTTTGGCTATGCAAGCATATTAGTAGCGTTCTTCTTTGAGAGAGTACCAGCCATGAGCCCTGCTATACCACTACAGGTCAGATCTCCATGTTAGCCAAGGCTGAGCCGGTGGGGAGACATCTTCCTCTGTCACGAAGGAGGAGACATAGTACACAGCGTATATGATGCTGACTTTTATACTTGGTGGGAACGACAGCTGCCGGCGCTGGAGCAGTTTCCATATGCCGGGTTGGACTTCCGAGGTGACCCCGAACTTGTCCTCCCTCCAGGAGGAGCATGGGGAGAGATGGGTAAGTAAATTTTTAATTTTTAAATCATTATCAAATTTTTATGAATTTTTCAAATGATTGATATATACATATGTACAAGTCTTGATCCTATTCATGTGTCAAAATGCAGATGTTGGACCAGTCCGCCCTGAAGGGCACCCTCGTATGTTCGTACGTCCTGTCGTGGGAGAGGATCAGGGATTGATCAGAGTACTTGAGGGAAAAATGGCCAGGTTAACCCAACGAGTACTGACTATACGGATAGAGCATATCCCTGCAGCCATGCAGGAGTTTGTAGTTGGGCTTCCACCGGTTTGGCTACTTCTTTTCAGACGAGTAGCTAGAGCAGTGCTTGTATACAGAGATGCAGTGGAGACTTCCAAAGCTGAGGAGGCTGAGGAGGCCAGGGTGCATAGAGATCATGGGGACCAAGGTGGTCCTAGTGTCCAGGGCGGTCCAGCTTAGACCTAGGGCATTTTGATGGATTATGATCCCCATGTTTGTACTTTTTGTATATGACGGGATCTATGGATCAGACTCGACCTATCTACAGACAGATATTTTACACACACACACACACACACACACACACACACACACACACACACACACACACACACATATATATATATATATTGATGTTTGGATGTCGGCTTATTTACAAGTGTTTTTTATATGTATATTTTTATGAAATGTGTGTGAGATGCCAATCCAAAATATAATTAGCATATGAATCAGTCAATGAATTTTGGTTTCGTGGAATATGATTGAAAGTAATAACTTCAAAATTTCTTTCCATTAAACGAATTTGCATGAACTGACATAACAAGATAGGATTTCGCACCTGATAAGCTCTATTGAGCTGGGAAACTACCAACTGAGAATCCAAACAGACTTCAAGTTGGGTGATGCCATGTGACAAAGCATCCCATAGGATCTCAATGACAGCCCTATACTCAGCAACATTATTAGAAGCAGGACCTAGACAAGCGCCTCCCGTGGCAACAAGCTGTCCTGAGGGAGAATAGATAACCCATGCTGCTGAAGATAGGTTACAAGTGTGTAGACTAGCGCCATCAGCAAAACCTACATACATTTCGGAAGACATCTACCACAACCAGCAGATAATATAAAAAACAAAACAGATAACCTAATGTACATAAAAATACATACAATAAAATACAAGAAAAAGTACTAAGGCTAAGCATAGTACTTCTTCAGGTAGAGCCCGTTTCTAGGCTCAGGTAGCTTATTCCCATCATAATCAATTAATTCATATGCACCTTTACTTAATACCTTCGACACGACATAGGGTCCTAACCACATAGCCTTGAATTTTCCTGCCCCCAGGGATTCTTTTTCTTGGTCCCAAAGCAAGACAAGTTCCCCTTCAGAGAAAACCCTAGGTTTGACTATTTTATCATATTGAGATTTGACCCTATTTTTATGAGCCTAATTCGCAGTCAACGCATCTATACGTTGTTCATCGAGGTGTTCTAAATGTACCAGACGTTCTTCAAGCTCAGTCGTATCAGGTAACACATGAATGGCTATCTTCAAAGACGGGATTTCGCATTCAATCGAAGTAAATGCTTCCACCCCGTGAATGAGTTGGAAAGGTGAAAAACCCGTAGCAGTATTAACGTTAGTTATGTAGGCCCAAATAGCAGGATATAACACGATGTGCCAATTAGAGCGGGTTGCATCAATTGTCTGTTTAAGGATAGTTTTTAAAGTCTTGTTGACAGCCTCAACCTAACCATTTGCTTGCGGATGGTATGGAGAAGAATGTTCTTGCCTAAATCCGAGCATGGTAGTCAGTTCCGTCATCATGTTATTTTGAAAATGACTGTCGTGGTCAGTGACAATCACTTTGGGAATACCAAACCTTGCAATAATCTGATTGAAAACAAAGAAAGCTGTTGTTTCCCCGTTGTCTTTGAAAGTAGGCATTGCCTCTGCCCATTTCATAAAATAGTCAACAGCAACAATGATGTATTTATTCCCCCCAGTCGAAACTGGGTTGCATGTCACGTAATCGATCCCCCATTTCATGAAGGGGCCTACCGAGACAACAGGAAATAACGGAGCAGGATGCGACCGCATCTTCTTGGTGTAAAGCTGACACGGATGACAACGCTTCATGACTTCCACACAATCTTTAAATATCATGGGCCAGAAATATCCAGCACACAATATCTTCTGGGCCGTTGCTAACCCAGATAAATGACCCCCACATGCTCCACTATGGGAATCATTTAGGACAATCTCCACTTCCTCATGAGTAAGGCAGCGATGCAAGACGGAATCTACCCCTCGTCGATATAATGTATCTCCTATAATGAGGTAGTTCTTGGCATGAAGGAATAACTTATGTCATTCCTCCCTAGAGTAAGCAGCAGGATACTTCAAATTCTGGAGATATATAAGAATATCCCCTTACCAAGGATCAGAGGTGGATATCAGGAAGATGTGCTCATCTGGGAATGAGTCATCTTCAACAACTACATTCTCTTCAGTGGGAAATTCTGCTATTAGCTCAGCAAAAACTAAGGACTTCTTAGATTTAGCGGATTGGAAATCCAAGTCAAACTCTTGGAGAATGACTATCCACTTGTTAAACTTTCCCCCAACAATCCGTCGGGATAAAACATATTGGAACGTATTCACATCTGCCACTACTGTTGCAGTCCTCAGTAAAATGTAGTGGCGCAACCTCTGTATAGCATAAACAGCTACTAAGGCTAACTTCTCGACGTGGGAGTATCTAAGCTCAGGTGCGGCCAAAGCACGGCTAAGATAATAAATGACATGCTCAACAAGCTTATCGTCCTCCTAGACTAGTACTACCCCAATGGTCAACTTCGACGCGGCTAGATATAATATAAAATCCCTAGAATAATCTGGTGGACGTAATAAAGGTGCCGATAGCAAAGCTTTTTTCAATGCCTCGAATGCAAGTTGTGTGGTTTCATCCCATACAAATGGGGTGTCCTGCTTGAGCAAGCGCATGAAACCTTTAGTGATATTGGCATAATTAACAATAAAACGTCGAAGGAAATTAGACTTTCCTTGCAGGCTTTGAAGTTGCCTGAGAGAACGAGGAGGAGGCAGATTCACAATGGCCTCAACTTTTAATGGATCCACCTGGATGCCTCTACTAGAGACAATGAATCTGAGTAATCTCGCTGACTCGACACAGAATACACACTTGTGGGGATTCAAGCGAATTTTATAATATCTGCATCGTTCAAAAATTAACCGTAAATGATCTGGATGTTGGATCCTCTTGCGAGAATGTGCAGGCAGATCATTAAGGTATGGTTCGACAATGGCTTTTATGTCATGAAAAGCAAAGTTCATAGCCTGTTGAAAGGTAGCCCCAACATTTTTCAATCCAAAGGGCATTTTTTTATATGCGAATGTACCCCAAGGACAAATGAAAGCATTTTTATGTTGGTCTTCCGGTTTGATTTGGATTTGATTGTAGCCGGAGAAACCATCCATAAATGAAAACACCTCACTTCCCGCACATGCATCTATGATCTGGTCAATAAATGGTGTGGGGTAATTGTCCTTAGGACAGGCTTTATTGAGGTCTCTAAATTCTGTACAAATGCGAATAGTCCCTTGATTTTTATCAACAGGAACAGGGTTGGACACCCATTCAGTCAAAGCTATGGGATATATAAAACCAGCTTTCAACAGCTTTTCAAATTTTGCCTTCACAGCCATAGCTTTACGCGGGTTCACGGGTCTTAATTTCTATTGAACCAGTTTGGCATTAGGATAGGTTCGGATTTCATGTTGAACAATAGATGGATCAATGCTTGGCATCTCCTCATATGACCAGGCAAAGATATCGCGGAACTCCTTAAAAAGGGTAGTGTAGATAGCAATCTCCTCCGGAGAGCAGTTTGCACCTATATAGATGTTTTCCATGACATCTGGGTTCACAGAGATGTTGATAGGTATAGTGGCGGAAATGTTTGCCATATTCCCCTCAGCAAACACTCCTTCCCTAGGAAAGGGATTAATAGGTATATCAACATCTTCTGACAGTCTCACGTGAAACTCTTGGTTTTCTATTCTGCTTAGATATGGAAGAAAATAGGATCGATGATGAAGATCCTCACAAATATTATCACATCCACTCATGGCTTCCAGAATAGCTTCATCAGAAGGTAAAATAGTGTCTAAGCAATCTATAGAATGTAAAGAGTTTTCCGCCCATGCGGGCAAATAGACTTCTTCCAGATCATCCGAGACTGTTAGAGGATTTGGAATGGGATCAGCAGTAGCTTGAGTGATAGCTTGATAAGCGACCTCTACTGTCGATAAGGGCACTTTCAGTTCATGGGGAGTTGGGAGGACCCAAGGATCAGTCCTATCGACAACCGTAGCGATGGACTTCCCCACACTAGTAGAACCAATGTAATTAACCAGGGCTGGAAGATCAAATGTGCCCATTAATGATGTGTACATTCCAGCCCCCAAGCTCTGTGCAGCAGGTTTTACCTGATCAACCAATGGCACAGCGGACTCATTAGACTCTAAACGGCCTTTTCGAGTAAAATCAAGTTGGTCAATAGTAACCAACTTGCCCTCATGTGGAAAAACCATGAGAAGAAGAACGGTCGATGCAACAGCGGACATCGCATAAGTCCAATTCCTTCCTAGAAGCAAATTGTAGTCCAAGGGAGCATCAATCACTTCTACTTCAACAGACACTGCTTTGCCTGCCAACTTAATCTCAAAAGCTGGCAGGATACCATGAGGACGGAAGGATCTTCCATCAAAAGCAGTAAGTAAAGTGTTTGATGGGACCAGCTCTGGAGATCCAAGAGCTTTCCAGCAGGTCAAGGACATAACACATGTAGAGGCTCCCTCATCAACAACTACCCTTCCAGTGGTCTTACCACCATGGATGACATCTATTGATAGGGATACATGGTAAGGCAGACGAATTTTGACATCAGATACGTTAAATTTCTCCATGAGACTCGAAGAATCCATGCTACCTAAAGCTGCTAAGAGGGCATCCCGCTGGGCAGGACAACTCTGTAACACCTCTAAAGCTGACATTGCACACGGAGTTTGAGCTAAATCTTCAACCACAGAGTAGTTTGAAGCAGCCCTAGCATTGGGGTTATGCAAGGTCTTCTTGAAAACACCTTTCGGTATCTTCGGCATAGTTTCGGCAGGTTTCTCTATTGTGAGAGGGTTGGAAGTTTCACCTACAGCTTTACCCTTCTCAGGAGTCTATTTCTCATAGTTTTTGTTCCTTGTATGCAAAAAAGTCAAAGATCGAACCATGTTGTTATAGTTAGGGTCAGGGGCAGTTTGAGTGCCCCCTTCTACATTAGAAGCTGAAGCAGAGTTCTGTCCTTGGGGAAAAGGATCCTTCAGGACAGCCGGTTGTTGAGCTTTAAGCAGCTTCTGGGATTAATCCATAAGGGGACAAAGGTGAGTAAGGTGGTCCTCTTGGCACAACTTACAAGGGAACTTGACCTTCTTCTTTTCTTTTTTGCCCCCATTAGCATTGTTCGTGGGATTTGGCTTGTTTTGATTTCCCTCTCCCTTTTTACCTTTATTTTTCTTCTCGTCGGGCTGCTAATTGCCCTTCTGAGAGGTTTGTGCAAAAAAATTTGCATTCTGGGGAGAGGGGGCAGCCTTTGTTTCCTCCATCATAGACTATTTGACAGACAACTGGTGAAGTTGCTTAGTTAAAGACTCTACGGTGGGAGAGTTAACAGACCCAACCACACCATCGGCATGGGGTCCAGGCTTAGGCTTCTCCGATTCGTGCGAAGGCCTCGGTGCCTCAGGGATGATCTCATATAAGATCCCAGACTATGAATAAATCAAGTCTAACTGTTGGGCCCTGAGTATGGATTCTTCTTCGTTCGTTACTCCTAATGTGGAAACATCCTCAGATATCTATGGAAACAATGATTTAAGGAACCATTCTAACAGAAACTCAGGAGGAATGGTGGTTTTGATAAGGCTCTTTCACCTCCTCCACTCTTGGATATGATCCGAGATGTGGGTAGCCTTGTTTTGTCTAAAATTAGACAACAAGTCCGTTCTGAAATCATATCGAACTGGAAGCTGAAAGTGGCTAAGGAAAGCACTAGCCAAATCCCAGAAACTACTAAAGGGAGCAGAAGGAAATTCAATATACCATTTTGCTGCCATACCTGTCAAGTTCCTTTGGAATAGCCTCAATATAATTGAATCCTCATTCAACAAATTGGAAGAACACCATAAGTGAAAAGTGGTGGCATGTGCCCCAGGATCTTCACCAGTTTTGCCTTCGAACTTAGGGATGTCCGATGGTAACTTGGTGGGAACAGGTGGCCACAAGGGGTCATGCCTCACCGTGTCATTCATCAATTTTGACAAGTCTGGCAAGTTTAAAGTTGCCAGGAAAGGAAGTTTGGGCCTAACCGGGGCACTAGATGTGCCAACTTGGGGATTAAAGGGACCTGCCCCCGAATTCCCATGGGAAAAAGTGGGGTTGCCCCCAGCCATCATTTGTGAAGTGGGAAGGTTGCTTTGAAATAGATTCCATCCATAAGCCACAGGATTGTGTGTGGGAAGTGCAGTGTAAGAAGTTCGGGTCGTCCCCATAGAAACAGGAGACTAAAAGACAGGAGCAGGTATCCCTCCACTAAATAGAGAAAAGGGAGAGCTCGTGTATGGGACCGAAATAGGGGTTTGGAATCTTTGCCCATAAGAGGTGTTGCTCCCAAACTGCACTCCTACATATGAAGGAGATGGACCTACGTATGGATTGGATGGGAGAATGTGCCCCCCATTCCAAGGAAATCCTTGGACAAATGCCGAGGATCCTACCGGACCACTCTGGGTAGTGTAAGGGAAGGAAGAAGGAATAGTAGGTATACTGGGGATCCCAGTAACCATGTCACCAGAAGTACCTCCTATGTTTGAGTGAACCGGTGGTTAAACCACTCGGCTCGCTGGAGTCAGAGGTGTAGAGGGCAAAATAGATCTAGGGGCACTTACCGGGGGAGGTAGTACCCCTTCAACCGAAAGGGTTGAGGTGAATACAAAATAACTTTCTTCCACAGAAGACATGACTCTACCCACAGGGACACCTAACACTGGTGAATCAAAAGGTCTAAACTGAACGATCACAGGATCATTTAAATCAATCAACGGGGTGTTAAAGTTTCTTGCAAACTCGTCAGTCTACAATTCTTCTATCTCAACTGTGTCAAGATCAAAACGGTTAGCAATGAGTTCTAGTTCACCAAGAACTTCACTTATTCCTACAGGTTCAAATGAACCGTCTGTGTCTAATCTCTGCCTTTGAGGTAAAGGTGGAGGCTCTAATGCGGTGATAGGAGGAAGGTTTCTCAACCTTCTTTACCTTCTAACAGGTTGGTCCTCCAGAATTAAAAATTTGACAAATCACACCCTAAGGCCAACTAAACACAGGAAAAACCATAGAGCATACACTAAAAGTTCCTAAAGTCTCAAGCAATCAAACCAGGGTAAAAGATATACTTTCCCGAAGAAAGCTGATGAACGATTACTTGGCGTCCTTGAAGTGGTTCTTAGGCACAAGCGGAGGAATCACCCACCGCCCTCCTACACTTTCAACAAGGGTTACCTTCCAAGACCGTTCAAGGTGAACTAGAAATAACCTTTCGGTTTACCTAGGTATGAACCCTAAAAAGACAAGAGACTAAAGGCTACCTTGGCAATATCAACAGTCTGGGGGGACAGTCGCAAGTCGAACTCATATGCATGGGCAAGGTAGCTGAGCCCGAAACTCTGTCTAAGACAGAATCCCCAGATGCGTAAAAGTCCTGAGTTACGCTTTGACAAGGATTCAGAGGGTTATCTCCTCTGTCCAATCCTCCACACGGCCTATGCTTAGCTCTTGTTTAAGAGGAGATTCCTAGATACAGTCAATAAAGTCAAGGATTTACTTAAAGAAAGGTCCACTACATCTGAGTTTTATAACTTGTGGGAAGTTTACACTTCCTAGCCCACAAGTCTAGCCTAAGCTAGTAGGTGAAAGGCCCCTAAAAAACAAAACTTACTAGTAAATTTTAATTTATGCGTTTATTTTAAAGGGCTGTTCTTTACTCAAGAGGAAATGGAGTGGTATACTGTATGGTGTTTTGACTCAAATAAGAAATAAATGAAAGTAAAGGTGTATTCAAAGCAAAATTACCATTATAAAAGCAAACTTCTTTTTAATTTTTGCAAATATGTATTGATGAGCTGAAAGCAACGATGAAAGAAACTAAGCCTATATTTTTGTAGTTTTTGATATAATATTTTTAAATTGAAATAAACACTACTTATGCAAAATCACAATGCAAAAGCTTTAACTATGTTTTCTTTTCACTTTTAAAAATACTCAAAACTCTACTATGCATCTACAATGCACTGTGCTTGAGCAAACTTGAAACTTATAAACTGTATAAAAGCAACAAACTGAAGCAAACAGGCTGACAGAACCAAAAGACAACCAATAAAGGAAGGCTAGGAACCCTAGCTTGGGTGCTAACAATGACAAAGAATCACTGCAAACTTACAAAGGCAAGTGACAACTAGCCACTGTCAGAAGACAGACTGGAAAAAACAGATCCCAAGACCCTGATCACTGATCTAGACCAAGACACTTTAACCCACAACCCAAACAGACCAAAATACTTTAGGATGCAAACAGTAAATAATCCAAGCAAAAGAGACTCAAGGGATTTCGAAAAGCACTAAGTGTAATCACCCAAAGTGTTCAAACAAGCTGGGCAGCATTCATAAGGAAAATCCACTCAGAAAACAGGGATTATAGAAAGAAAGGAACAAGCAAACTTTGACTTAAAAATCCCTATTTCCAGGAGTATTCGTGACTGTCTATAAGAGAAACTCGCGAATGATTCGCGACTGTCTAGTATTACAACCCGCGAATGCAAACCTGTATTCGCGACTGTCTAGAAGGAAAACTCGCGAATGGGTATAAAATTTTTCTAAAAAACCAAGAAAAAACCAAAGACTTTCAAGTGCTGAGGCAGATAAGAACCAGGATAAAAGATCACACACAGACTTACAACCAAAGACTGGTCAGGGGGACAAAAACAACCTATAGAAGTCTAGGCTCCCCAGTGGAGTCGCCAGTTTTGTTGTACAAGATTACACACCTAATAACCTAAGGTCTAGGGTTACCAACATACTCAATTAACTTGCAGACAATTGACTTCCAGAGTGCAGTAAAGGAAATAGGAGGATGAGAAAGAATTACTCGATTAACGAAGGTCGATCCTTGCTAGTCCTCTTCCATTCTACTTCACCTCCAAAGTCTTCAAGGTTGTTCTTCTTTCACCTGTCAAGAGCCAATCTTCCAAATACAAGATGATTCATATATATGTAAGCAGGTTAGATAAATTCTATATAAGATGCATAAACATAAACATTTATCAAACCAAGACACATGAAACACATATGGAAGAAGGATTCTCTTTATTATCAATAATGAAGAAGTTTAGATTACAACCCAATGCCTGAGACAAGGACTCCTCTGCAACCAAAGGATTCTGAGTTCCACTGCTCCAAAGACTTCTGTATAAACTCCACTAGCATAACTTTTCTCTCCAAGTGTATCTCTACAACACCCTCCCCAAGGCCTGTATTTATATGGAGGAAATAAGGCGGTTTCGATGGTTGAGGAGGTTGAGACAGTTAAGATAATTAAGATAACAATGCTTAACTAATCTCAGATCAGCGCATGTTTTTATGTTTAATTGTTCAGGGACATATTCGCGGGTGTGTAGAAGGACAACCCGCGAATACATCCATTCGCGACTTGCTATAAGGGACACTCGCGAATGACTCATGAGTTGCATAAAAGGAGAGTCGCGAATACAAGTCAACATAGTAAAATGGCAAAGTAATCAACTGGATGGAGGAAGTATGTATTATGCCATAAGCCAATCTATAGTGTTTTGGGAAAACCTCTATCCATAAATGTCCTTTTGTGTGCGAACATGAGGGATGTCGGCACTCGGACGGAGAGGTGCCATTCAGGTGTATAACAGTAATGGTAATTTGCAATTGGGAAATTGTAATGATCGTAAATTATAATTATAGCCGAGATTGTAACTTGCAATTATAACTGTGCTTGTGTACATTTTGTAATTATAATTATAGATAATATAAAATACTTCAGCTTAAATACATAAATAAATAAATATAATTGCATCACACACACGAAACACACTCACCGACATAAAAAAATACATCATACACATGAATATAAATATGATAAAATAATTTGACATGCCATTGAGTTCATAAAAAAATAGGTCCATTGTAACACCCTGGTTTTTACCCCATTTGCATTAAATGTATATTATGTATATATTGTAATTAATCGTGGTGTGGAGCTAAAGGCTAAAATCCCCACCATATATTACATTTTTTGTTCCGACGATTAAAATCATTGCCGATGGTATTTTGTGCTAGCCAGGCACGTTATAATTATGGACACCATGTACATATGCATTTTAATTAAAATACCCACAACCAGCTATGTCAATGCAATGATAATGAGATGGGGTCATGATTTCCTAAGGATAAGGGGGGGGGGGGGTATTTAGACCTTTGGGAAAATGGGGAAAATCCAAATGTCAGAGGGAGAACCCATCAAACTATCTACTACCTTTCTTGTCTTACTCACCCAATCATTTATTACTGCCAGAAATTGATTGAGTTGGTTATTGCATGGGATGGGCAAGGTATGACAACCCAAATTCAGTTGTTGGGAAATGTGTTTTGACTCCTTGGGCAAGCAAAAACCCAAAAACGTAGGCCATTCTACCATGCTTCCATGTTTTTGATGTTATCCTCACCATTTTTCCTTAACTTGAGCTCTCTTAGGCATTATGAACTTTATGTGTGTGAAACCATTCACGTTTTTCATCTTCTCCATGATTTTGGAGCTCCTGGCATTCACCATTCATGTCCTTTGCTATGTTATTCATTTTTCCCAGGGTTGGGAAGTGTTTTTGTCAATGATCAATGATTGGGATCACTCCTGGGCATTTTTGTGTTGTTTCCACCTCTCCACGGTTGGGGAAATTCATTGTTTAGTGTTGCCCAACGAGTGGGAGAACCAAGCCATGAATTTTGGGTGCTGTTGAATTCGTTTTGGCCACGTTAGGGCCATAAATGACTCTAGAACTCGAGTTGCTTAGTCTTAGTTGTTTCTACCTAGTTTCCATACTCGATTTCGGTCTTTGTGGTGTTTTTCCTTCAGTCCAGAACTGTTATTGCTATGTGCATATCGTTTGTTGGCCTTTGAACTATATTTGGGTGTGGAAATGGATTTTGAGCTTGCTTAACAAACCTGGTGTGTGCAAGAGCCTCATGGATAGAGCTAGAGGGTTGGATTTATTCTTTACACCCCCTGAATAGCACTGGAAGGGAAGGCAGAGCCTAAGGGACTATGTAGCAGAGAAGGGGATGCTTCCTTGTGTTGGGTGTGTGTGGATGTTTTAGAAGTCAGGCTAGTTCTGGTGCAGGTGTCCATAGCTCTTGGATTGAGCTCACTAGCTTAGTAACCAACCTTTCCAACTCCCTGTTAGCCTGATAAACCCAACTGTGTTGGCTTGGATGCGTTTTGTGCATCCTTGGCTATGTGTGAGCCTGCTAGTTTCCCCTTATTCCTTGTAGAATTATGCCTAGCTCAGGGGTTGCAGTGTTTCTAAGTGATTGATGAGCACATTGGCCTATGGTTGGGTGGAACGTTGTAGCGATGTAGCTAGTTGCAGGACAAGCTTCTGTTAAAGATAAGTATATCTTGTTTATCTTGTCTCTACAATTAAATTACTATGAACATGTGAAATGCTTGAATGTGAATATCATGTATTGCTTCCGCTGTTTATTGAATGATATGTTGCATCTATGTATGTTTTTATTTCACTGCATTTTATACCTTATGTTCATGGGGCTTAGTTTCCTGGGTAAAAAAATATTACAATGTAATCATCAAATCAACGACCACCACCATCATCACCTGAAATCATGTAACCTACCATCGTCATCATCATCATTCCACCTATTAAACATAAACATCATCTAACATAACCATCACACTTGTATGAGTAATGTCATACACATCTATCATCATCTATCAAACATAAGCACCATCTTACAAACACATTAAAAAATAGCTAACATAATCTAGCATACACATCAAACATTACCTAACATACAATACATGTAAACATTATGTACCATAATCTAACATATACATTTAACATATTTAAACATCGTCTAACACACAAATCTAATAATAACATCTAACAAAACACAAGTTGCATTATCTAACATAACCTAACATACACATTACCATCAACATATGAATAAACATCAACATAAAAAATGCAATATATATATATGAACAATAATATCAAACTTGTGATACATGCCAAATATACATCTCCAATCCAATAACTTCTATAAGATATCTTGTCCACCTTCAGAACTAGAGGCATCACTACCTCTTACAAGAGATCCAGAGGCATATGTATCCCCACCAATAAAGGCATCTTCATCTCTATCAAGAAAAAAGTAGACTGGAGAGTAGCATAAATATCTCCATCATGTAAAATCTCACCTGCTGCAACCATCCTATCTAGAGTGGAGGTGAGTGGAGTAGGATATGCTGGAGTGGCTGGTGAAAAACCTAGATGGATTAGATATGGTGGTGGGATGACTGGTTGTGGAGGAGTAAATAATGGTCGATCATGATCATGGTAAGGAGGAGGAGGAGGTGGAGGATGAGATGGAAATGCTCCCACGTCATGGTGAGGAGGATGAGGAGGAGGTGGACGAGGATGAGGATAACCATTCTCATTAGGTGATGTAGTCTAATCCTCTATCCTCCAAGCATCTAAAAGCATGGATGCACCAACTACTTACCGCATGAACAATTTCATATCATAAGGAAGCAATCCATAACTCTATGAAATCAAGGTCTCGCTTGATATCCAAGGATCATATAGGCTAGACTCCTTGTTGACCCAACAATGTAAAAAACATGTTTTCTGCATCTTATTGAAACCTATCTTATAGCCTACATCATAGGCTGCGTCTAGGTAATGTATGAACATCTACATCTTGTATATCCAAATTGACATGAACCGGAGGAGGCACATCCCCATTGAATGTGCCAATACCTACCAAATATATAGTACACAACAAATTTTATTAGCCAATTTCCTTAAACTATTTAATAAAACAATTTAAAGAAAATGTTAGAAGTTTTTTCATTTACATTAAATAAGACAATAAAATGCAACTAAATTAATTTAAACATAACAATTATATTACCCCCCTCATCAGATGGAATATCAAGCTGGGTGAAAAATATGATGGGACATGCTCTCCAGTTTAATACCATGTACGCATATGGAATAAGGTCCAATGCATGGTCCTCCTCATTGTCTAGCATCTCCAACACCTCTCGTGTGCTCCTAGCTAGGAAATCAGATTGGAACGTCTTGGGCATCATCTGTCCACATATGCGCATATGCACCTCCATCATTGGGCTAGGAGGGTGGTGGTCAAATGATGGCCTCATGGCTAGAATCCTCTCAAAAAATAAACAAAAAATTTATGAATGAAAAGGGAAGTTTTCCCTCCCATCAAACATTGCACGACATTGATCCAGAGCAAAAAAACTTTTTTTGTAAGAAAGTGACAAACTACCTAATGCATCTAAGTGTATGCACTAAATAATATACATAATATAAAAGATGGAAACTAATTATTTTCCTGTGACTAGTGAGGTACACGATTCCCGTAATTGACACTAGAGGCACTTAACCTTCTCTGCAATAAAAGCACCAATTTGGAGTTGTCAATCACGTACCTGAAAATCAATAAGATCGAGGATGTGGGAACCGATATATCTCTAAGAGTAAGAAAGATGACTCTCTACTACAACACTTGTTGGGACACCAGGGAACTGGGGAAAATCCTCCCCTCTCCTAGATGTCCCAGTGATGAAATAAATATCTTCCTAAGTGGGATGGAAAAACTAACCGAGACCAGCATAAAATGCCTATCCCCCACAATCCCAATGATTGATCAACTACAGAAACAAATCAGAGTTCCCCTTGATGGATGTATCCTCCTAATAGAACTTCAGGAGGCCTACAACAATTAGGAGGTCTTAGGTATGATCAATTATGGGTCAAGGGTAAAAATCATTCTTCCTCTCTCTCGCCTCCCGCTCACACACAAAGTTGTACGGGAAACTCGTTCTCACTACTGCTGAGTCACCTCTCATCGATGGTGTCTTTAATACACATATAACATCGATCAACATCATAAATAGACATAAAAATTAAATATGTCATTTAATGAGCATGTTATTTATTAACATCAAATAACAATTTTTTTGCTAAAATAAATGAATTTGAGAAGCAGTGTGCCTAAATTATAGTCACACACTATAATTGATGCTTTTGGAACAAAAGAACACCACAAAAGGTATGCTTGAATACATAAGTGGATCGATAAGCATGGTAATTTTTTTAGTTGTGTTTTTTTTTCTAATGTATCCATCAATAGGAAGCATCAATGCATTGTAGAGAAGTGATCGCATCGTACATGGTGTGCACATCTTAATGTGTACATCGTAGTAGGCAAATTTTTCTAGGTTTTTATTTCTTCTGAGGATAATGGTTCTCATATTACATGCCAATGCACCATAAAATCGGTGCAAAAATGTTAACAAAGCGCACCAACTAACGTGATATTATTTTAACTATGTTAAGTGTGGCAGTGCTTCCATCAAAAGGAGTCACCAGTGCATTCTAAACATGTCATCACACCAGAAACAGTCCACAAGCACTAATAAAGTGCATCGTAATAGGATAATCTCTTTTCAAGTTTTATAATTTTTTGGCGATAATGGTGCACCTGTTACACATCAATGCACCATCAACTTGGTGCATTATTGTTTACAATGTGCACCAGATAATGTAGTGTTTTTCATAAGTATCAAGGTGCATTTATTATTAGGAAGCACTAGTGCATTCTAAATACCTCATCGCACCGAAAAAAATGCACATGTATTAATAGAGAACACCATGATAGGAGAAAGTATTTGTGAGTTTTATAATTTATTGGGATTATGGTGTGCTTGTTACACATCAGTGCACTGCCTATCTGGTGCATTCTTGTTTACAATGTGCATTGGTTAACATGGTGTTTGTTTAAATGTTTAATTTGGGGGTGCATATATCAATAGGAAGTATCGATGCATTGAGGACATGTGATCAAACCAGTAGTAGTGCATGGGAATTATTAGATCACATGTATTAGGTGTGACCCTTTGCAACTTTTGTAAAAAAAATTGGGATATTGACGCGCCTGCTACATGTTTGTGCACCATATATATGGTGCATTTGTGTTTAGAATGTGCACCAGTTAAGATTGTGTTTGTGTGTTTAAAATTGGTTTAATGGTGTGTTATGAAAATTAAAGTGCATAGTGTGTGCAGTGTGCTACAACTCGAAATACACTATCAACGATGCTCCCTGTAAATTTACAGGGTACATTGACGGGTGGTACAGTTCGAATGAATCGAACGTACTGTGCAAGTTTTTTGAATTGTTTTTAAACTAAAAGGAAAATAAAGCTCAATTTCAAATTTTAATCCGCTAAAAAATTAAATTAGGAGGTCACAAAGACTTTACCTGGTCCCTTGCATGTCGAGGAGACATTGTAGCGATGTACATTAAATTTCAAAATTTTCCCATTGTTTCACAAAATTCAAAATTATCTCAGCAAATAATGGAATCATAATGGAATCCAGAAATGCAACCACATTGAGCATGGATGGCAAGGTGTATGTGCAGGGAAGTTATGGAACTGGTGCTTAGGGGGGTCAAAAGCATTGCAGAGATGGTAAAATTAATTTATTTCAATTTGGTATTTTTTTTTATTTAACCCTACTTCGATGTGCTCTATAGACAAATGTACTGGTGTTGTTTTGTAGCTAAAATGCACTGCAAATAAAAATAAAAAAATAAAAAATAAATATAATCCATGATTTTTAATTTTCTAATTTTTTAACCCTGGAGTAGTGTTGCTAAAGCTATACAAAACTGATGCATTTATCTACAACAATAGCACTAGAAATGGAAATAAAAAATAAAAAATGAATGTGATAGTTTTTTATTTTGATATTTTTTTTTGTTAAACCCTAATGTGGTGCACTCGATTCCAAATGCATTGATGTTGTTTTTTTGAACAACCACACTGGCAATGGGAGTTGAAATTGAAAAATTAATATGATAGTTTTTTTTATTTCAACAATTTATTTATTTAACCCTGCTACGATGCACTTGATATAAAAATGCATTGGTGTTGTTTTGTATCATAATTTCATCGTAGAGAAAAAACTAAAAATTAATATAATCCATGGTTTTTAATTTTGAATTTTTTAACCTTAAAGTGGTGCTTCTTAATGTATACAACATTGGTGCATTTATGTACAATAACTAACATGTTTTAGTTTTTTTAAAACAATGGCTGAAATTTTTTAGTTATTTTCCACTTATTGGTGTCTACAGACGCAGTGCCATGTGATTTGTGTCAGCATTGATGCATTATTTTCTTATACGTATAAGTTTGTTTTCACTACACAAACACATTGGTAAAAAACATCTGGAAAAACATTTGCACACTGACCTCTGTTAATAACCACTGCTATAAATGAATATTTGGACTATTTTCAGAGGAGCATCTGCAAAAAATCTACCAGAGGGCATTTTCCTTGTAGTGATCCCTCCTTGAACCATCACAAAAATGAGTATATCATCAACGAATAGTAGATGAGAGAGACAAAACATTCCCCTAATGCACACTCCTTTGAAACCACTATTCCTTTTTGTCACCAAGATAGATCTATTGAGGCCTTTTGCCATGATAACTAGAAATAATAACAGAGAGAGTGGGAAGCCCTTCCTTAAGCCATTGATTTTTTGAAAGAAGTCATAGGATGCACCATTTATTAACATAAATAAGGAAACATAATCCATACATCCCACAACCCAATTAATGAATGATACATAGAATCCCACACGTGTTAACATCATCTGCATGTACAACCAACTAACCTAGAAATAAGTCTTCGAGAGATCAATATTTACAACTATTTCCTTCAACGTTTTGGTTCTTATAGAGTGTAATCCCTCATGTGATACTCCTATAGACTCATTAATATACCTCCTTAACAAAAAACCAAATTGTTCATAAGAGATAGAAGCAGAAAACAAGTGCTTGACCCTTCTTGCAATAATTTTTGACACTATCTTGTATATGTAGTTACAAAGTTACATTGGATTGAAATCATCAAACATTATTGAATTGTTGGATTTTAGTATAAGAGAAATAAATTTTGAATTAAATGATGCTAAGATCTTTCCTCTCATCCTATAATCTTCAACCACCCTTAACCAGTCCTCCTTTAATACCTAAAGTAACCCTAGAAAGAACTTAACCATCAACCCATTAGGACCATGACTTTTGTCCTTTTTTAAATTGTACAGAACCTCCTCAAGATTATTTTTAGTCACCTCCTCCATCAAAACTTGGTTATCATTTTTACTTTCAAATATTGGAAAGTATTGAGAAATTCTTACCACCTCAACCATTGTATCCCTTTCCTTCACAATGAATAATTTATCAAAATGAGTAACCCCAACTCTAGAAATTTCCTTGAAACTATTAACTTCTTCACCTTCCGCATTGGAGACTTTCCAAATTGTATTTAGGGATACAAAATATAGGAAAAAGTAAGGACTTTGTACTACCTTTGACATTATAGAAAGGAATATTTTGGAGATTTGACAAGAGTAGAAGTTGATCGTCACAATATTGGGTAGTGGTAATTGAACATTTTGTCCCAAAACATCTTCAATGACCTTGAAGTCAAGCCACATGGAGAAAGTTCATGCTTCTTTATTCTATAAAAGTATTTGCACAAAATAATATTGTAGATGTTTAACATAATACTTTACCCATAATATTTTGATGTGTTAAAAATGTTGAAAATTAAACTCCACATGAACTAATTAATTTTTTTAATTTAGCTACTCGATTTATGAATAATGCACAAAAAAACTACAACCAAACTATGCCCATTACCAAACGAAGTTGAACCATGGTTCTCAAAAAATGAGTTATTTTGAGATCCTTTTGGCAATTCTAGGTTCATATCAGCTTCCTCTATTTTCTTCACTACTTCCTTTGTCACTCTCATGCCCTCTTCCTATTAGGATTATTATTAATCCTCCCTTTGACCACATAAGTCTATTTGTTTATTTTCCTATCTTAGGAGGTCTTCATCACTTCACTAGTGCATAGGGGACACATCTAGCGGGAATCTACCACTTATTGTGCCTGTCTGCATGAATTTTGGTGCTCCAAGTATCAATCTATGTAATTTAGGAACCCACTTGGAGTGCCACTAGTAGTGTCCAATAGTTGACTCCATGAGGTATTCAGTTATGTCTGATTATGATCCGATCCCCATAAGTTATATCACTCCCAGTCTCTCTAGCGCCAGTTTGCATGATTGAAGGGAATATGGGCACCTTTGTTCACCTACCCTCTTTAGTTAACTGGTTGTGAACTATTTTAGTGATCCAGGAGTTGCACTAGTTATCTCTAGTGGTGATTTTCCCACTCTGAGTTAGCTCCCAAGTCAGTCTAGGTTGGTATATTCAACTGCCTCTTTAGGTATTCAATCTATTCTTTGATGTTGTATTATATATTCACCCATAATTATGAATAATATTGTATGGAAGAATTCTCCTATTATTCTTCAACTCGTTGTGTAATAGCAATTATTATTCTTGTCTATATTTCTCTTGTGCAATCTATGTGAAGACTATTTCTGTCAGAATCTAATACTTCATTTTTCATAGTAGTTTACCCTTCCTCTTATCCTTTGTTTCATGCCTCCATACCCCAAAGTGCATTTTTCAAGTTATCATACTTATTGTCAAGTTCATATGGCTCATTGAGAATTTCAAACCATTCAATTCCTCAAGCTTCTAATTTGTTGATAATTTCAAAATATCGAGTGTCTCTAGATTTTACAGTGATGCCAATAAAAATATTCTATGTGTTAGTATAACTCAATAATCTTCAAAAACTTGTTTCCTTTGCTCCTTAAAAATCTTGTGCAAAGTACCCACTAAAGACATTGCTTCATCCAACTTATCGTTGGAGGTCACGCCCTTGTACTCTCTTACATTGGCTTCAATTTCTTCAACCTCTTTCTTAACCTCAACCAATAACTTGATATTGTAAGCCCTTATCGTTGCCATAATCAAGAGTTCATGAAACATGTTCATTTATTGTTTTAACCTAGAACTAGAGGTGGTATTGCATCTTCTAAGCCTACGTCTTACATAGTCCATGGTTGAATTCCCCGCTCCTCCTCTTTATTGCTAACTATCTATCAAGATATGGTTTTATATATATATTCTAAATACATTAGAAACATTAATACATGATGGATTCGTTGTTGTATTACAAATGTGACACATTGTAATCAATACAAGTATGAAGGTATATCTCAAATAATCATGCAAATTAATCCAACCTTAAATCGTAATAGACTTCAATCCTTGTACCTTGGTCTACACACTTGATAGTTCTCAAAACGGCAGGTGTAACCCTACCTTCTCGGAGTCATGTAACAAACGTAGTTTTCATTTCATTCTTCTCTGTCTCCTTGTTGTAGAAGTCAAAACCTCATATCACTCACAGATCAATACATAATTTTTGGCAAGAATGGTCGTACATCATACATCTTCTGTACTCACCATCAAGATAAAGTATATGGAGGACTTATGGTAAATTTTTTTAGTTGACATATCTCTTCACAAATACGTTTATTTTTATTTAATATATTAGATAGGATTGGACTAAGTTAACTTTCATATTCATATTCATATATATATTTATATATATTTTTAATTCATCTTATATATAAAATGTTTATTTTTCCAATATTATCTTTATATTTATATAAACATAAAATACATTCTTCAATATATAAAATTTCTTTTTCCAATATATGTAAGACATATATAATACATATATTTAATTTACAATTTTTATAGAATATAAAAAATGCAAATCTTACAATATCCATAAAATGCAATTCTTTTCAATATATATATATATATATATATATATATATATAATGCCATGTTTTTTAACATAAATAAAATATATAAATTACTATTTTTAATATGAATAAATTATATAATTTTATTATTATTATTATGAATAAAGTATATAAATCACAACAATATATAGGAGAGATAAAACATCTAAAATTCATATATGTTACAATTTTGTCAACTCCTAAAAAGTATATAAAACACAATTCTTTCCATGTCTATAAAATATCTAAAACACAATTGTTCCAATATTTATAGAATGCATTGCCTTCCAATATATTTATAACATATATAATCTACATAAAACATATAAAATAGATGCAATTCTTTTCAATGGACGTGAAATGTATAAAATGCAATCCAATATGCATAAGTAATGATAACTATATTACAATCTTTACTCCATTATTGAAATGCAAAGGATTTCTAATTTAGTTCCACTCTTTAAATCCAATACAATTGTAAGCACTAAAACTATATAATCAAACTTATCTCACCTTTCTAAGTGTATATGTAACCATTCAAACTATATTCTCCAAAACCGTTATATATATATATAATATATAAAGAATATTTCATCCATATCTTCCAAACTCATAACATTGCAACTATATACATATTCTAAACTCGTTTCATCCATTCAAATTATATACCAACAATTAAACTCATTTCACTATTCCGATCCAATAAAGTATAAATATAACAACCACACAATCGGTTCAATTCTTACCCATCTCTTAAATTTCAAAGGATCATTAACCAACAATTGACACATCGATCCATTCACTCCCAAAAATATGACACCCGATCTGTCAAGCTAATACGTGGCTACATGTACACAGTGAGACAAAGTTTGACTATCTGTTGAACAGGTTGGCCAGGTGGGAAATACAGACAGATTGCTAGGGATCTCTGTTGATTCACTAGGTTAACAACTAGCGACCCTCTAGAGTTCATCAACAACCACTGCAGGGTTAACACGGTTGAACAAGATGTTTCCCATGGGCTTGGTTCATAAGGGATAATAGTGGGTGATTCTCTACCAGCATATATATGATCTAGTGGTTGACACTAGCGTTATCTTCCTCGACACAGATTGAACAAATACATCTTCAAATTTGGCCTTCATGCTAACTGCAATGTAGTTCAAGGTAGGTGAGGGCCGGTTTACCTCGATGAGTAGTTCATTGCAACGATGAAACTCACCTAATGGTACATGTTTTCCTCTATTGAACTATACACGACCACAAGAAGATTAGATCCCTTGTCAAGGGAAATAGCTATCGAGTGTTGTTAAGCATGTAAACAATTCTTGACATCTTCTATTGATCTAATCGACTTATTAATGCCTCAAACATGCCCTAAAAGTTGTTGATCATCCTAATTGCTTACCCAATGAGAATGTTAGTCTTTTCCTCAAACCGTGGTGGCATATGTGTTGGAGATGGCATAGGTGGAGGACAAACTCCACGTCCTTACTCGCTCCTCCCTGTACGTCCCCGTCTATCCATAGTAATACCCGTTGGCATAAGCCAAATTTTAACCAGTTCATCATTCATAATAAAAAACTAAAATTTATGGTTCATCGATTAGGATCCATTTAATATCATGAGACAGTGATGCAAGCTTCCTATGATCTATATAAAATTTTACTATTGTATATTCATTTAAAAGTATAAAATCCACTTCGATAATACAACATTTCAAAGTGCATAACACCTTGGAAAAATAATCATTATGATCCAAGGAATTATGTGGAAACCTCTCGGCTTCTAGTGCATATTCGTGAGCACTACAAAAATACATCATATTCAATCAAGTTTACTTTGCCACCTTTTTCTAGCAAAAAAAGTTCACTAATCCAACTAATGAAATGATATGTATAGTTCTTTTCTCACATGGCATTGTAAAAGGATGTGTAACAGTTTTGCCAAAAATGGAATGTTTGGTCTTGTCTATGTTTGACTTGCTTTGATACGATATGTAGTGACCATCAAGGTTACGTACGTAGGGAAAGTATTTTTTCCTTGACATTCTTACTCTCCTCACAAATACATTTAATTTTTATTTAAATATCAACTAACACTACATCAAGTTTGTATAGATCATATAGGATGGAACAGATTGATTCCCATCATATTTTAAAACATATATAAATTTGTAATTCACTCCATATATATATATATATATATATATGTATTCTTCCAATATATGGAAGACATATATAATGAACCTATCTAATTTGAAATTCTTCCAATTCCTATAAAATATAAAAAATGCAAATCTTACAATATCCGTAAAATGCAATTCCTTTCAATATGCCATATATATATAGAATGCCATGATTTTCAACATGAATAAAATATATAAATTACTATTCTTTTAAAAAAATACAAATCTCACAATATATAAATAAAACATCTCTATATATAATTTTACAATACTTTCAACTCCTATAAAATATCTAAAACACAATCCTTCCAAAATATATATTATATTTTGGAAGGATTGTGTTTTAGATATTTTATAGGAGTTGAAAGTATTGTAAAATTATATATAATACTTTTAACTCCTATAAAATATCTAAAACACAATCCTATATATATATACTTCCAATATATATATGTGTGTGAAGAATTGTGTTTTAGATATTTTATAGACATAGAAAGAATTGTGTTTTAAATATTTTCTAGGAGTTGAAAGAAATGTAAAATTAATTATAGTGGGCCTAATGGTTAAGAGCATGTGTTTCCTCTTAGGAGGTCACATGTTCAAATCCGGAGGGGTTAGTGTATGTACATCTATGGAGACTTTAGCAGTTAAATCACTGCACAGGAGGGGTCCCTTGTTCCACAGACAAGGGGGACTCATACACCAATTCGGTGTCGTGCTTAGTGGTGACCTTAAAAATAGATTGTTATTATTATTATTATTATATAAAGTTGTGACTTATATATTTTATTTCTATTGAAAAAGAATTTCAATTCATATATTTTATCTTTTTTGAAAACATTTGTATTATATATATATCCTAAAATTATTTTCAACTATATAAAATGTAAAAAATAGGTGCAATTTTTTTCAAAAGGGTGGAATGTATAAAGTGCAATTCAGTATGCATAAGTAATGAGAACTATATTACAATATTTACTCCACTATTGAAATGCATAAGCTTTCCACTATTTAAATCCAATACAATTATAAGCACTAAAACTATATAATCCAACTTATCTCACCTTTCCAAGTGTATATGTAACCATTCAAACTATATTTTACAAAATCATTTTTAATATATATATAAAGAACATTTCATCTATATATTCCAACCTCATAACATTGCAACTATATACATATTCTAAACTCGTTTCATCCATTCAAATTATATACACACAATTAAACTCATTTCACTATTCGAATCCAATAAAGTATAAATATCACAACCACAGAATCGGTTCAATTCTTACCCATCTCTTAAATTTCAAAGGACCAGTAATCAACAATCAACACATCAATCCATTCACTCCCAAAATATGACACCCGATATGTCAAGATAATACATGGATACATGTACGCAATGAGACAAAGTTTGACTATCTGTTGTAGAGGTCGGTCATGTGGGAAATACAGACAGATTGCTAGGATCTCTGTCAGTTCACTAGGTGAACAACTAAGGACCCTCTAGAGTTTATCAACAACCAATGCAGGGTTAACGCATGTGAACAAGAAGTTTCTCACTGGCTTGGTTCATAAGGGTTAATGGTGGGTGATTCTCTACTAGCAGATATATGATCTAGTGGTTGATGCTATAGTTATCTTCCTCATCACAGATTGAACAACTACATCTTCAAATTTGGACTACATGCTAACTGCAACATAGTTCAGGTTAGGTGAGGTTCGTTTTACCTTGACGAGTAGTTCATTGCAACAATGAACCTCACCTAATGGTACATTTTTTTCTCTATTGAACGAGTCTATGCCACCACAAGAAGATTAGATCTTGTGTCAAGGGAAATAGCTATTGAGAGTTGTTAAGCATGGAAACAATTCTTGACATCTGTCATTGGATTGGGTCATGTCAAAATAGAGCCTTCATTGACATTATACACTACATTAACAATCAGATATGGTGTGATATCTAACCATTCTGTTGCCTAAACGATCACCAAGTGATCGTGTTTAAGCCAATTGTTGGTTAAGCCACATTCTACTGGATTAATAAAGGGATAATGAAAACAAATGTGTGGAGTGTAGAGACAAAATAACACAACAAAAATATATTTGAATAAAATAGCACGACAAACATAATCACAACTAATTAAATTTAAAAAATTCATGTGTATTGCTCATTGCATTAAGATTTCCCCTCCATAAAGGATTTATACTACAGAGAGATTCATTCAATCCCTGTGACGATCTAGATTCTCCCAAAACAGGTAGTTGACTGAGGGTTCAACATTAAAGAAGTCTATAGGTAAAGGTTAAGAACGATCCTCTTCTAACTCTCCTTAGGATCGATTAGGTCTACAAGATATGGTCGTCTTGTTTAGAAACAAAAAAAAGTTTACTACATTTAGGGAATATTCTTACCCTAACCCAATTTGTAATTTCAAATCTATTCAAGGTGCAAATTGAAATGGAAGTATCCATATGGCCTTAGCGGCTCTATTGAGCTCACACATTTCGACTTGGAATTTTGACACTATTAAGATTATGATTCTTTCTTTTTATATATTAATAACATGATTATTATCATGTTTCCATTCCTTTGAATGGATCTATCACACATATCTAAAATCGATTCAAATTCCTTGCGAATAGACATAAGACATAATCTGGATAAATTTTTTGCAATCAACATAAATAAAAGAACTTCGTTACATCGTTTGATCCATCCAATGAGGAGATTGACGAAGTTGTTGTCGCTTCAATCCAACCCAATTTCTTGCTGAAATTACCAACTAAACCTTTGGTTGGCCTCCCTACCATACTAGGAGTACTCTCCTTCTTCCTACTCCCTCGCACTATAAGGGGTTGTAGAGAATACTGGACACAAGTAAGTGATTCCAAGAAATGACCTCCCAATAACCAAGATGACCTCAATGTCAACTCACAATAGCCACACAAGTTCATGAATGGCCATTACAAGTACTATCTAGTATTAGGGGAAAAAAATCCCTTTCTCCCCAAATACTCTCTTCCCTTTATAGGAAAATCCTTCACAACACATGTCGCTTTTCATGCAAAATTAACTTTTATGCTTAATTTTGTATTTTTATTATTCACCCTCCCCGTGTCACCTTCTTATGAAGGTGCACATGAATTCCACAAATCACTCCAAGGTGTTCCCTTATCCTAGGATCTCATTCATCAATTTGTGTGTGCAAATGGAGTTCAACTCTAGTTGAATCATTTAGAACTCCTAGTCTTATTAGGAATCTAATATGTTTTCCATTTCTGTTTTATTTATTTATTAAATCCCTTTTATGAAATACATGCACACACATTTATCCTACAGTCTACACGAGATACAATTTAATGATTTTTCTTTTCCTTTTTCTTTTGCAAATAAAAACTAAAAGCAATATCTATATACTAAATTAAGTGCATACATATTTTAATTCTCATGACTTTCAAGGTGTCGTTTCTATAGATCCTTTTGAAAATATATTTATTTCCTTTCCTTATGTGGGGAGTGTGTTAGAGAGTATTAGGAATCATTACCTTAAGTATTTCTCCTACAAACTATGTGAGACTAATGGTGGATGAGGAATAAGAATGTTCTTATTGAGCACCCCTCAACTTCCTCATATGTGACCAAATGAAAATGACCCACCTATATGGCACACGCTACCCGAGCAAAGCTGATAGGGATTTCAACTAGTGCATGGATTTCTATTACGAGTTGACAATCTGTTGTGATGCACTTATGTGTGTTTTCTTATTATGTACAACCCCTTTAATTCCACATGAGAGTCAGTCAGAAAATTGTTATACATGTCACTACACACACTCAGTGCACACAATAGTAGTGCTTCACAATATAATCAATAAACATCCTTTAATCAATATCAAAATTCATTCAACTGTTATTCATATAATGCAGTTTGGTAAGCAATATTTATTCTCATGCATGGAATAAGAACAAAAACATTTATTTTCATCTTAGCATAACATAAGCATTTATCTTTCTGATCCAGATTTATGCAAGAACGCAACAGAATACACAAATAACCATAGAAACAAATATGCAGCGGAAATAACACTTCATTTCATCAATCAATAACTGAAACTTGTTTACATACAGAAATGGAAATAAACTAGCTAGAGTGCTGGTAGCTTATCTCTGAGAAGAGATGTGGCGGATACATGCCTCTGAAATCTGTGTTACAATGAGGCTTGAAGGCCTATATATTATTGAGAAACAATGGAAACCCTACACATCCAAAAACCTAACCCTAGGAGGTGAAACGCCTTAATGCGGGCCCCGTTGGGTAACTTGGTACATCAAGTTCCCGAGGTCGTAACTTTAGCATACTACCTCCATTTGACGTGCATGATATATCGTTAGAAATATATGTTTAAGGACTACATCCATAAATGGAAAATATGAATATTGGAATGGACTCATATTTTCCCGACCATTCGATGCCAAAAAAACGTCGTTTAGGGCCTCAAAACGGCTTAGGAAGTTTAGGACCCGAAAACTGCCAAAAATAGTAAATTGTGCTACAATTAAGGAAACTGGAAAACTAAAAGAAACAATGGTGGGGGTCTAAGAGGAATAGGTGGGTGGCCACCAATATCCTCCTGGATCATTCCTCCCCCCTTAAGAAGCAATGGTCCCCATTGCGTTGAGTTCCTCCATGAGATGAGGAAACTTCTGTTGAACTTGGTCCCTGGTGAGCCACTTTCCCTGGTGAAGGAGTTGGCTTGATTTGACAACTCGATATAGCTGGATCTTCTGCTGGCGAGTGTTCTTGATCTGTGTGTCCATAATCCGATCAGTGGTGGCTTGTTCCATGCAATCGGGGTTTAACTCTGTGAGTGTGAGTTGTTCTGCCACGTCTTATGTGTCCAGTAGAGGTGGAAAGTAGGGCCGAAGGCGGTCCACATTGAACACTGGGTGCAGACCAAGGAATGGTGGAATACTAAGCTCGAAGGCATTGTCCTTGACAGCCTTGGTGATGGTGTATGGCCCATATCGGAGCGGGCGAAGCTTGCGGTGGGGTCCAGCGAGGCACTCTTTCTGCAAATGTAGCCACACTTTGTCGTCCACCTAGAAGTTGTGTTGCACCCGATGCTAATCATGTCACTGCTTGTACTTAGCATTGGATCTATCCAATATGTCATGAACCTGTTAGCGAATGTGCTGAATGCGCTCAATGAAGTTGTTTTCCTTGGAGACTTCAGACTGGATATGAGCTGAATCAGCCTGAGTAGCTGCAAATGGCATGGCTACGTCAATGGGACATAGTGGCTGGAATACCAAGCCCACCTGAAAGGGGATATGGTTGGTTGAGCTGTGGAGGGCCCGGTTATAGCTGTGTTGTACATAGGGGAGGCTCTCATCCCATGTGCGTGGATGCTTTGAGTTGTACATGCACAAAATGTGTACGATCATCTTGTTGACGACCTTTGTCTAGCCATCAGTCTGGGGATGGAAAGCTGTGGACTTTGTGAGCTTGGTGTCTTGCATTGACCATAGGCTAGACCAGAATGTACTAAGGAACCTTCTATCCCGGTCTAAGATTATAGACTGTGGAATCCCAAAGTGTACCCACACTCGTTCAAAGAAGAGTTTAGCAGTGACTTCTGCTGTGATATTCTTCTTGCAGGCCGCCATTATGGCCATCTTTGAGAATCTGTCAATGAACACAAACACACAGTCGTTGTCATGCTTAGTAGAAGGAAGGCCTGACATGTAATCCAGGGAGATGGATTCCCAAGGTCAACTAGGGGTAGGAAACGGAGTATAGAGGCCTTGCTTCTTGATGGATGGTTTCGCAATGGCTCAGGTAGTGCAGGATCGGATGTACTTCCTGACATCCTGTCGAAGGTTCAACCAATAGAAATACTTTTGCAGTACTGCCACTATTTTCTCAACCCCGAAATGCCCAGTGACCCGACTGTAGTGCGCTTCCCAAATCATCTTGGCACGCTCGCTTGAATGAACACAAAGGTGTCCCATGTGACATAGTAGTATATGCTGGAGGTGAAATTTTGGAACTTGGTTTCCCTCCAAGAGCATTTGGTATGTGTGGCTGAATTCTAGATCGCTCTTGTAGAGAAGTAGCCAATCAGAAGTCTCGTACACACAAGAATTGAGCACGGTCGTTATCGCCACGATCAGTGGTCGGCTGAGGCAGTCTGCAACATTATTGGTGCTCCCCTTCTTGTACTTGATGTTCAAATGAAACTATTGTAGATATGTGGACCACTTCTGATGGTGATCATTCTGTAACTTCCCTTATGTCTTCATGAACTGCAGGGGTTGGTGGTCTATGTGGATGATCGTTTCCTTCCCCAAAATGTAATGCTTCCATTGTCGGCAAGCCTGTACAATGGAATACATCTCTTTGTCATAAGTGGGATATTTGCGGACAGTGTCAGATAGTGTCTCATTATGATATGCCACTGGATGCCCTTGTTGAGTAAGGACTGCCCCAATAGCATAGTCAGAGGCATCTGTCTCGATCTCAAATGGTTGTTGCAAGTCTAGTAATGTGAGCACTGGGGCATAGCATAGGCGATGTTTCAATTCTGTAAACACCTTCTGTTGAGTTTTCGACCAAAAGAATTTTTCTTTTGCTCCTCTCTTGGTGACTTGACTCAAGGGCCAAGTGATATGAGAGAATCCCAACACGAACCTGCGGTAGAAATTAGCAAGGCCCAAAAAGCTGTGAAGCTCTGTTAGAGTAGCTGGGGTTGGCTAATCCCGAATGACTTGGATCTTGGTTGGATCCACATGTACCCCACAGTCATCAATAATGTATCCCAGATACTGAACCTGGGTCATGCCAAAAGTGCACTTGTCCAAATCGGCACACAACTTGTGCTGCCACAATGTTTGGAGGACCTGTCGAATGTGGTGGAGGTGCTCTTCCCAAGTCTGGCTAAAGATCAGGATGTCATCCAAGTACACTACTACAAATGAGTTGGTGAATGGATGAAAGATGTCATCCATCAATCTCATGAAGGTTGCAGGGGCATTCGTCAGCTCGAAAGGCATGACCAACCATTCGAAAAGGCCCTCTTTGGCTTTGAAGGCAGTCTTCCACACATCGGTCAGTTCGATCGGTACCTGGTGATACCCAAAATTTAAGTCAATCTTGCTAAAATATTTCACCCCTTTAAGCTGGTCCAGGAGGTCATAAATCCATGGGATTGGGTACCTATTCCGGACAGTGATCTTGTTCAGTGCCCGATAGTCAATACAAAGTCTCCAAGTCCCATCCTTCTTCTGTACCAACACGATCAGGCTCCCACAGGGCGATGAACTTGGCTGGATGTGACCCTTCTGCAGCAGCTCCTAAATTTGCCTCTTGATTTCGTCATTCTCCATAATAGAACGACGATAGACCGGTCCATTGGGCAGCGGTGGACCTGGGGTCAGATCGATGGGGTGCTTGACTTGAGAATGGAGAGGCACCCCGGTGGGTGAGGTGAATATGTCTTGGTACTCCTCCACGACCTTGTCCATTTGTTGTTGTCATGCAGAGGGGCCCTGTTTGGAGGTTGTGGCAACTATCTTCTTCTTTCCCTGAGGGCGGATCATCAAGAAAACAAACTTCCCGGTTTTGGAAATGAGCTTACTGCATTGTTTTGCAGTAACCAAAGAGATAGCGGCAGGGGGTGGTACCTCCGGTATTCTGTACAAATTATTTCCCAATTTAATAATAATAGCGTGAGGCCAGGACTCATACATAGCATGTCGCTTCCATAAGTATGGTTGACCTAATAATACATCACAAACATCAAGAGGAGCAATATCACATAATACCTCATCGGTGAAGGGCTTGATGCTGTAGGGAAGTCGGCACTGCTGGCTGACGCGAAGATCTCTTCCTTGGTGAAGCCACCCGATGGTGTACGGTTGCGGGTGTGTTGTGGTCGGCAAACCCAACCGCTTCATGACCTTTGCTGAAATAAGGTTATTTTGGCTCCTACTGTTGACAATGAACTGTAGCGGGGAACCCCTTACCCACATCTGGGAGAGGAAAAGATGCTCCTCCTCCTCTGAATATTCTGGTTCTTCCTTTTGGATATTTATGGTGGCAACGGTGGCGTTGGGCTTTGCATCGATAATATTCTTCCCTCTATCATTCCCCTTCTCAGGTTCTGATTCAGTGTCAGAGTATGCATCTGATTCAGAAGCCTTTATCTCGGCCACTAGTGACTACTTATCCCAACACTCACTTGTGTTGTGAGTGGGGCTCTTATGGAACTCCCACCACTTTCCTGCTTCCTTCTTCAGCTTTGCAGTGTTTCTCTTTGCTTGCAGATTTGGCAAGTTTTCTTGAGTTGTCATGCCTTGGTTGTGTCCTTAGTTCTGCGATTTGGGGGCACCTTTCCCTTGCTTCTGATTCGCAGATCCAAAGTCTCGCTTTTTTTGTTTGAATTTTTGCTCAATTATGGCAGCGTACCGATATGCCATACCAAGCGAGGAGATGTTGAGGAACTCCATTTCCTCCTGAATGTATATGTGCAGACAACTGCAGTACTTCAGCACCAAATGTTTCTTTGAATCTTTGATACCCAACTTGGTGCATAGGGTATGGAACAATTTCATCAGCTCATGCACATCTTGATCTCTTTGTTGTCGTAGCGTAGTCCATTGGATGTACTTGTCCTCATAGCTCCCCACCAGATAATACTGTCCCTTTATGGCATCTCGGAAAGAATTCCAAGTGTGTATGGTAGAGAACAAAGAGGGTTCCTCCTCATCCTTTCTCTCACAGTAGGTTTTCCACCAGTCCTTGACATGGGGGGCGGCTTTGAGTAGAGAAAAGTAATCTTTTCCCGGTCAGAAAAGTCATGAACCAAGAAATATCCTTCTAATAGATTCAACCATTTATCTACGGCATCTGCATCTATTCGACCATCAAATATGGGAATGTCGAAGTTTACTTGTATCTTAAAAGGGGTTGCACCTCTAGAGTGGCTGCTAGATGCAGATGCGCTGCCAATGGGAAGTCGTTGAAGGATCTGGGCGAAGTTATCCATCATCGTGTTCCTTTGTTTTTCAAGGGCCTCCTCGAGCAACATTTTGATAGGATCTTCTGCACCCTCATCTTTCTTTTCATCCCCCATGGGTGGCCGTCAAGATTTGCGAGGCTGATTTTGCAAAGGTTCAACCAGATCGAGCCCTAACTCTTTATACCCTGCCCTCGTTGGGGACATGCAAAGAAGGATTGAGAAAGAGCAGATTGCTCTGATACCACTGATCCAGATTTATGCAGGAACGCAACAGAATACACAAATATCCATAGAAACAAATATGCAGCAGAAATAACAGTTCATTTCATCAATCAATAACTGAAACTTGTTTACATACAGAAATGGAAATAAACTAGCTAGAGTGCTGGTAGCTTATCTCTGAGAAGAGATGTGGCGGCTACATGCCTCTGAACTCTGTGTTACAATGAGGCTCGAAGGCTTATATATTATTGAGAAACATTGGAAACCCTACACATCCAAAAACCTAACCCTAGGAGGTGAAACACCTTAATGTGGGCCCTGTTGGGTAACTTGGTACATCAAGTTCCCTGGGTCGTAACTTTAGCATACTACCTCTGTTTGACACGCATGATATATCGTTAGAAAGATATGTTTAAGGACTACATCCATAAACAACAAATATTAAGTTCGGAATGGACTCATATTTTCCCGACCATTCAATGCCAAAAAAACATCGTTTAGGGCCTCAAAACAGCTTAGGAAGTTTAGGACCCGAAAACTGCCAAAAATAGTAAATTGTGCTACAATTAAGGAAAAACTGGAAAACTAAAAGAAACAATGGTGGGGGTCCAAGAGGAATAGGTGGGTGGCCACCAATATCCTCCTAGATCACTTTCTTTATTCCCAATTCCACAATTTATTTAGCATTTTAGCATATTTATTAATTCCTAATAACTTGACAATTTTTAATCTATGAAATAAAAATAGAAAAGCATTTGTCTTTGTTTATTTAACTAATCCACTTTAACATAAGTGCCCTCAAAATTCCACTAGTCAATCTCAATCAAAAGTGGGAATTACATACACCCACTCTTATAAAAACTTCATCTTGTAGTTCAAAATAAATAAGGAAAAATATGATGCATTTCGCTTGTGTCTTCCCAGGTGGAAAAACTTGGACTATAACTATCCCACTACAGCTTGACCTAGTCGACCAGAGGACGCATAAGTTTTCATGTTCGACAGTCTAGTATATGGATCAATTCACTCGTCATGACCCATTCATCCGTGATTTACATATTGCTTAAATCAATTACATGCGATGGGTTTGAAACATAATGACGAAGTATCGGAACATGAAAAAAATTATGCATTATATGTAGAGAAGATGGAAATTCAAGACGATAGGCAATTAGTCCTATCCGTTCCAAAATTTCAAAGGGTCCTACAATCTTAGGAGACAATTTGGCTCCCTTGCCAAATTTATTAGAACTCGTTTGCAGTTTTAATTGCAAAGATACTCTATCTCCTTTCTCATAGCTTCAATTTGTGATGTTCTCCAATTCAGTTCTTACTCTTTGTGCCATGAATTATCTTGTTGTAACCCAAGTACCGTTTCCTACAAGTTTGTCTTCATAGGAATTCCTGAAAATATGTAGGGTCTACGACTAAGTGTATCAACATATTTGTTCAATGTTCCTTTTACGTACGATATGTCAAAATCGTACTCACTTAGCAATTCTAACCATCTCCTCTTGCTTGCATTCAAATCACTTTGAGTGAAAATGTATTGTAATCCTTGATGATAAGTCTTTAACTCAAACTTTCTTCGAACTAGATAATGTCGCCATAGTCATAATGCATGAATCACTGCTTCTAATTCCATATCATGTGTCACATATTTCTCTTCATGGGGCCTAAGACTTTGGGAAGTGTAAGAAATTGCTCTTCCTTCTTCCATTAGTACACATCCAATTCCTTCCTTTGATGCTCCATTGCATAACAATAAATCTTGATCCATATCTGACACTTTTAGAAATTGTGTTGTTGCTAATAACTACTTAAGCCTTTCAAATGGTTTCGCTCATTTCTCTGTCAAAAAAATGGTCGATTGTTCTTCTGTAATTCCATTATTGGACTCACTATCTTAGAAAATCCTTTAACACACCTTCTATAGTATCATGCAAGCCCCATAAAAATCCATATCGTGTGTACATTTGTGGGTGTGGGTCATTCCCAAATAACTGCTATCTACCGCTATACCATTTCCATATATAATGTGACCCAAATAATATATTTCTTTCTGAAAGAATGAGCACTTGAAAAATTTCCCATAAAGTTGATTTTCTCTTAAGGACTACAATACCAATCTTATATGTTTCTCATTCTCTTCCAACATCCTTGAATATATTAAAATGTCATCCATAAATACTTGTACAAAATTATCCAAATTCTAGCAAAATACACCATTTATAAGTTCATAAACACACTCGGTACATTTGTTAATCCAAATGGTAGAACTATGAATTAAAAATGTCCAAATATCGCCTTGAATGCACTTTTAGGAATTTCTTCCTCCTTGATTTGCAATTGATGATATCCTGATTGTAAATTGATTTTCAAAAATATAGTCACACCTTTAATTTGATCAAACAAATCATCAATTCTTAGTAGTGGATATTGGTTTCTTATTATTGTCTTGTTCAGTTGACAATAATCTATACATAGACGCCATGACCCATTGCTCTGATTTATGAAGATCACTGGTTATCCCCATGGATATATGTTGGGTTGTATTAATCCCAAATTCAATAGCTCTTGCAACATAATATGAAATTCCTTTAACTCTAGTATTGACATTCAATAAAGGGCTCTTGCAATAGGATCAATTCCCTGTTTAAGTTCAATCATGAAATCCAATTCCCGATGCAGTGGTAATCCATGAAATGCCTTTGGGAACAAATCATATATTATGGAAACAAAGGATGGTTAATTATTTCGACCTTATCTCCATATTTGTTCATAGCAGTCATAACATATAACTTAAATCCCTTTATCATACTCTTCTTTAGAATTTTGAAATCATTCGTAATGATATGTTCTTCTTCTTTCCCACTAAAAATATTTTGTAACCTTCATAATCATAAAACACTAATTACTTACTCCTACAATCCAATATTGATGCATGGGATTCCATCCAATCCAAGCCTAAAATTAAAACATAAGATCCAAGTGCAGTTGAATAAATGGATACTAGTCTAGTATTGCACACTCCCAGATTCACTTCATAGTTATCTAAATTTTGACCCACACTCTGAATACTATCGGATGCCATTTTAACTACGTCGAAATCCTCTTGAATGCTTTCCACCATTCTAATATTTTCTAAAGCACTATGCGAAATGAGAATTTTTGTTGCCCCAATGTCTATAAGTAAAGAAAATACAATACCATTGATCTTACCTACAGTCTCCAAGATAGTTGATTGATGTTCAGCCTGGAGGTTGTTGAAGGCTGCATGAATACGATGAGCACGACCAAGATCATATATTTTGGTTTGTCTTTGTTTCTAACCCTATCCCGGGCCCTGGTTCTATCGAGGACACTCACTCAGGTAGTGTGTCCCTCCGTGCTTCTAGCTTCCATACTTGGGACCTCTTTTCATCTTTCCTAACTGCACATTGTTGGGTCGAAGCCCAAAATGCGTAGGTTTCCCAATGGTTTTTTAATTTTTGTTCCTTGGTGGTGGCTTGTAAGGTGTCCTTGATTCCTTATATGGCCTTTCTTGGTTAGGTCCTTTCACATTATTTCTCTTCCCATAAAAAGGTTTTGGAGTGTTAGTATGCAGGTCACCCTTAATTCCTCTTCATCTATCAAGGAATTATGTACTATATCGTGCAAGGTTTGCGACATAAGTATGTAGACCTTGTCATGAATATTATAGTTCATCCCATAAACAAACTTATTAACCTTCAGTTTGAGGTTCATATCTCAATAACTTCATGAATCTTATATCATACTCTTGTACCGTTGTAAATCCTTAACGTAGAGCATTGAACTCATTGAGATGTCGCTTGATGAACTCATCAGATAGATAGTGGTTTCATAAATGTTCCTTTAATAATTCCCAAGATACTTCAATAATTCCCAATCCCAATTGAGGGTGCAGGGTATTCCACCATAATAACAATTCTCCATTAAACTAAAGAGTATCCATATGCACCTTGAGGTTCAAAGTATACTCCCCCAATGCGTAGCACATAACCATGTTCTCAATCCATTCTTCTGCATCAATTCCCTCAACGAAACACCATAATTTCATAAAATTTACCTTTTCAAGTTCCCGATGCAGATTCATCAGTGGTGGGTTTTGAGATCCACCAACAGATTGTGAGTTTCCTCCAACCTCATGAGCTAATCAACTGATCAATACCTCAGACATTGGCGTCAATGAAAGTTTCTCATCATCATAATCACTTCCCCAATGAGAATGTTAGCCTTCTCCTCAGACCATGGTGGTGTAGGTGTGGGATTAAGCATAGGTGGAAGACGAACTCTAGATCCTCACTCACCCCTCCATGTATGTCCTTGTCTATCCATAGTAATACCCGTTTACACTTAAACCAAATTTTAATCAGTTCATCTTTCATAATCAAAAACTAAAATTTGTGGTTCATCGATTAGGATCCATTTAAAATCTCATGACATAGTGTTGCAATCTTCCTACGATCTACCAATGGTTAGGATTGTTGACAAAATGGTTTCATAGTAATGATCTAAATAAAATTTTGCTATTGTATATTCACTTAAAAGTATAAAATATGCTTCGACAATAGCACATTTCAGAGTGCATAACACCTTGGAAAAATAGTCATTCTAATCCAAGGATTTATGTAAAAACATCTCGACTTCTGGTGCATACTAGAGATAACTAGAAAAATTTGCATCATATTCAATCAAGTCTACTTTACCACCTTTTTCTAGCAAAATAAGTTCACTAGTCCAACTAATGAAATAATATGTATAGCTCTTTTTTCACAGCACATTGTAAAAGGATGTAACACTTTTGTGAAAAATGTAATGTTTGGCCTTATCTTTGTTTGAATTGACTTAATACCATATGTAGTGACCATCAAGATTAAAGACTCAGGGTAAAATTTGTTTTTTCCTTAATATATTCTTACTCTCCTCACAAATACATTTGATTTTTATTTGAATATCAACTTAACACTACATCAAGTTTGTTTAGATCATATAGGATGGAACACATTGATTGCCATTATATATATAAAACATATATAGATCTGTAATTCACTCCATATCTATATAAAAGGTGCATTCTTCCAATATATGTAAGACACATATAATATACATATTTAATTTACAATTCTTCCAATTCCTATAAAATATCAAAAATACAAATCTTACAATATCCATAAAATGCAATTCTTTCAATATGACACATAAAAAATTGTTATACTTTTCAACATGAATAAAATATATAAATTACTATTCTTATATAAAAAATGAAAATCTTACCCATTCTTTTCAATATGACATATATATATAGAATGCCATGCTTTTCAACATGAATAAAATATATAAATTACTATTCTTTTCCGTATGAACAAAATACATAAATTTCAATTCTATTCATTATGAATAAAGTATATAAATTACAATTATTTTCAAAAGAGATAAAATATATGAAATGCAATACTTCCTAACCGTTCTACTGCCTAAAGAATAACCAAGTGATCTTGTTGAGTAGTGTTTACATCTCACGGGGAGTTTTAGTTTCTCTAACTTGTGTAAGGGATCGTCGGTTAAGCCACATTCTATTGGATTGATAGAGGGATTAAAAAAAATGTGTGGAGTGTAAAGACAAAATAAAATTATAAAAATATGTTCAAATAAAATAGCACAACAACGTAATCACAAACAATTAAATTAAAAAATCATAGTAGTATAATTCTGTTGTATTAGTTTTCTAATTCGTCGAATATTCGATGTATTTGTAATACAGATACGAGTTAATTTTGAAAATTGATTTTTAAAAGCCAAATTTTAGTTATTAAAATACTATAAAAAAATACTTTTCAATTTCATACTTTGTAATTCAATTTAATATGAACAAAAATATGCCAAAGAAAATAAATATGCAAATATAATAGCAACACTAAATTTATTAGTTACGAACCACTTACATCCTTGCTCATTCTAGAGTCAAAGTTAACCCTAACACAATTTAAATATTAATTAATTAATTCTAAATGAAAATAGTTGTAAATATTATTCACTTTCTTCTTAAAATAATTAATAACTAAGAGTTTTATCTCTTATACTAAAGGTGTTATATTTTTTATTTTTTAAATAATTATTAATAACTAAGAGTTTTCTCTCTAAGGGCCTTATATTTTTGTCTTTTCAAAGAGTAATTTTGGTTATAAGAAATATGTTTAAAAAAAACGATTATTTTTTAAGTTTAAAATTAATGGTTGATATATAATATTTCATTAAAAATATTTTAAATGTTTAACTATATATAAATGTTATATATATTGTTGTATATTCAATTAAAAATATTATATATAAGAAGTCTACTTCCGTATTTTATTTGTATTGGATTTTTTCGTTACGCATTTTTTCCAAATCGAATCGTATTCGTATCCATATTCGTACTCGAATATGCTACTATGTAAAATACTTCATGTATATCATTCGTTGCATTATAATTCACCCTCCATAAAATATTTATACATGAGAGATGACCAATCAATCCCCACAGTGATCTGGTTTCTCCCAAAATGAGCAGCTAGATGAGGGTTCAACATTAAATAAGCATACATGTAAAGGTTAAGAACAAGCCTCTTCTAACTCTCCTCGGGCTCAAGTAAATCTACAGGACAAGGTTGTCTCATTTATAAACATAAGCGGTTAGTACCTTTATGGAAGATTCTTACCCTAACCCGATCTGCAATTTCAACTCTATTCAAGGCGCAAATTCAATGGAAGTATCCATAAAAAAATCGATTAATACTAGACCTAGCGACTCTACTGATATCATGGATTTCGACTTGAACTTTTGACAGCTATGAACATTCCGATTCTTTACTTTTATCGATTAATAACATAATTGTTATCACATTTCCATTCCTTCAAATGGATCTATCACACATATCTATAATTGATTCAAATTCCTTCAATGCGAATAGACATAAATCATAACTTGGATAGAATATTTGCAAGCAACATAAATAAAAGAACCTGGCTATGGCATTTGATATAGCCGATGATGAGATTGATGAAGTTGTTTCCACTTAAATCCAACTCGATACCTTGATGAAATTACCAACTGATTGTTAAGATTTCATATTCTTAGCTAGATATAATTAGTGTTTAACACAAATTAACAATAGTAGCATATACAAAATAACTAAAGGAAACACAATCACAAGATAGAAACAAATTTTTCCCAGGAAACCCTCAAGGGGAAGAAAACCCAGGAAAAATTCTTCTGTATAAGATGTATAAGATAAAGCCCCAAAACAGGTAATCCTTGTTGACACAAACCCAACCAACAAATCCAGTCGATAGGGGTTCCCACTTTGTCGACAACCAAATCACCACAATCTCCCTGAGCACTGGCCCAGATAGGTTTTATCCCATCCGGCAACACCCACAGAGCGGATGAAGTCTCACTCGAGATGTTCGAGGGAGGGCTGACAGAACCAATTTTCTGCAGAATAGGGGAGGGCAATGTGCATCACCTTATCAGCTTAGCGCGATATTAACATATCATTCAACTTATACATTCACATAACCATTCATTCTCATTCCTAAACATGTCACATCATTCAATCATAACTGCAAAAAACATATTGATGCGCAAACAAATCCAACAGAATAACATCATTTAACACAAGGAAACATCGCATCATCTACAAACCAATGTCATAGATACACATTGTATTCATATTTGCAGTGCGAAATACAGTAAAACAGAAAACAGAAAAGAACACAATGATTCAGGTAAACTGTCATCTTGTCATATTACTTTCGTGCAAAATCATAGATTCTCCAAACCAGTTTAGAGATCACCATATCTTAGTTCAGATGCTCCAAAGATATTAGCCACTAAAATTGGATCCTTAACATTTGCAATTCAACATCTACTTATAGGCTTGTGCCTTTACATTCAAGGTCCACTTAGACAAATTCCTAACTAGTTCTTAACCGATTCTACAAAATAATGACCAATATCTACAAAATATGGTCAAAAACTACAAAAGGTGACACAAAATATATAAAATATTCTATTCTCCACCTTACGCACCATCTTCCACTTGCATGGTGTCTTTAAGCATACGCAAAATCATCGATGCTGCACAACTAATGTATCCAAAACCCCTTGCCAATAGGACCCCAACACAATCTTGTGGCTCGCTCTCGAGCCACGTTAGCTAGATATGGTGTACTTAGTAATCTTTTGCTTGAAATCCTAATACTATTGAGTAATCGCCTTGAACTGCACTTTGACTATGTCAGTTATCTCCTATCTCGCCGTCAGATTATGTGTGATTGGATGCTCAACCATTTTCTCGATGATCTCCCTTTTACCTTCCTGCGTTGCCTGTAGCGCAAAAATTTCTTAAAGAGAGAGTTGTGCTCGAATCTCTTGAAATTTCTCTAGCTGTGTGCTACATCGTTGTTTCCTTTCTTGCGCCTTCACTACCCGCTGTTGCAGCTCCTTTAGCTCCGTTGACTTGGTGATCTGAACCATCAGTGGCATCGCTCTCAACGATGCCTTCAATGTCGCTAGTTGCCCTTCTTCTTCTTGCATTAGAGGAAATTTGGGGTCTAAAATGGGCCTTATAAGAAAACATGCCAAAATAAGTTTTTGTGAGTTGGAATTCAAGAACCAATAGAATTTCAATAAAATAAGTCAACCATAATGGTTGAATTGACATATTTGTCATTAAAAAAAACTACTTTTTTTGTTCGTATTTTCGACATATCTCATTGTGTTTTTACTCAAATTTCGATTGGGAGAGCTCGTTGGATGCAGAATTTGATTCTGTATCCAACGAGTACCCGCACTGCATACTTTTGACGGACCCCGCTACCCCAAAAACAAGAAATACCTAAAAAAACATGATGATGACATCATCATCACATTTTTTTTAGGTATTTCTTGTTTTTAGGGTAGCAGGGTCCATCAAAAGTATGAAGTGCGGGTACTTGTTGGATGCAGAATCAAATTCTGCATCCAACGAGCTCTCCCAATCGAAATTTGAGTAAAAACACAGGGAGATATGTCGAAAATACGAACACAAAAAGTAGTTTTTTTCTTTCTTCCTCCAAAATTAATCAATATTATTTTATTATTTTAACTATTATTTTATAATTTTAACTATTATTTTATTATTTTCCTTAGGAGCCCCATTTTAGATCCCAAAATTCATGTAATGGCAACTGTGTGTTTAGTTGCGCCAACTGCTCATCCGGCACTACGTTTCCCCAAAACTATGTAGTTGCATCCACCACTTTCTTTTCCTCTTGATCCATCTCATCGAGTTGTGTCGCCAAATATTCTATAGCACTCTTACGCTCTACTATTTTCTTTGGTGGCGTGGCCGGGTGCACAAAAGCATACAAAATGTTGTTGTCTCGGTGTAATTGCGCAATTACGACCATAAATAGTTGTTCTATGGACACCGTGTCCATCTCCGCAGTACTCTCCAATACGTGCTAATAGGCATCTGCAAATGTCCCTTCCAACTTTACTTGTTTATCAAAGAGATGTGCCTTCTCAACTACAAGGCAATCCTGTTCCTTTTTTCAACTCCATAATCTCCTCGATGCTCTTTGCCTACAATTCCTCTTGTGCTTGCTTCAGCACGTTGATTTGCAATGATTTCTCTTCCATCAACTTCTCCTTTTCCTGCTTCAATTCCTCAACCTCTTTCTGCACTTTCTCCTCTTTCTCCTACGACCGTAAGAATCGATCGTTGATTTCTTTTTGTCTATCTACCAACTCCTGGTTGGCGACTTGTTGCATGTGTACCAAGGTTTGTGTGGACAACATATTGATATCAAGTGATATGTCCTACAATTGCTACATGGAGGTATTCAATTCCTCTCTTCCAACATTAATCGAAACCCGGGGAATGAACATTCCTAACCTGTGACTCAGTGTTGATTGATGCAAACTAATACACAGTCGCACTTTCTAGTGCTCTCTTCAAAACAACATTATATAATGAATCAAGTTTTGTTCTTACCTCCATGAATCCCGCTTGCACTAATTTCATCATTTCCTTTGCTGCCACATCTGTTGCATCTGCAACTGGATTAATAAGCTAATTCAACTGCGCCTCCATCCATTGCACGGTGCTACTACTCACACCCTGCTCCATGCGCCTCTTTTTTCTTAGCTTGTTGAACATGCATTTTTCTTCTGGGTTCGAAGGTGTCTTTGAAGATTCTTGGTTTGAATCCTGGTCACTCTGTTGGTCGTCCTTATGCACACGATCAATAGGTGCGTCTATTGGGGGCCCTGTCAATACTTCTTCCAAACTAATTGGTTCTCGTCATTCTGTAGGCCAATCGTTAACCATCGCTTCCAACTCTGCGTTGAAAAATTTGTAAGGCATCGACAAACATTGCTTGTCCGGGTCACGCCGCGCTTGTATGTGAATGGCATGTAGTCCAATTGCGAACCGTGCAATCCTTTGATGCTTCAATGCAGCTTCCTCAGATAATCGGGTAACTTTCCCATCTGCCTCTTGCACTGCTTCCCAATAGACCCAAAATTGGATCACACAATCCTTCAGTATTGTAGGTTCCTTGACCCACCAGATATTTTGATAACGTGCACCTTTGCACACTTTCACCACTTCTACATCCATGCCTTGATAATTGACTGGCTCCATCCAAGCCACGAGTTTGATTAAGATCAACAACCAGCTATAGGTAAACGACCGTTCTCCTGCCTATACTACCAACACATCCTCCACCAACTAGTTCATAAAAAAGAATGACCAGTTCATTTGTACCCCCTCCATGCACACAATCACCCCCAAGTTACATTGAATGGGGTGATTCTGTTAGCTTTTCATCATATAAGCTAGCATTATGATCTTAGGATCTTTTCACTGAGAGAATAACAAGCACAACAATAAAACATAAGCACATCACAAGAGACAAGAGACACAAAGAGTTTTCCTCGGGGAAACCATAAAGGAGAAAACCCTGCAACTTCCTCTGTGATAGAATCAGCACCAAAACAGTAAAAGCCCCAAAACAGTAAGATGATCTCCACATAACAGCAGTCTCTCTCTCTCACACTGAGAGAGATTCTCCTCTCACTCATGCGCCCCAATGAGTGAGTGTGAGTGTTGCAAGTGATAAATAGAGAGGCTCTCACTCTCTATTTATATTCTTCCGTTCACTTGAAGTGCACTCCAACACGTCGGCCTCACTTAACAATTACTTACTAGAGCCGACATCTCTAGGAGTGTTTAATAACCCTAGTGCCCCACCACCTATGGGGACTTTGCCTCCTCTGACCAATAGGAGGGTAACACAATGGTGGGGACTATTGCCCCGACTTACAATGACTCACCTAGGGTCGACTTCACTAGGATAGTCTAATAACCCAAGGGCCCCACAACTGTGGGGACTTTAACAATGACTTGACATGACTTATTTACATTATTGATCCTCCCGATTAGAACATCGGGGTATGACAACATGACTCAAATACATAATAGATACATCCCGGAATGAACATCGGGTTACCATAGATAATAAATACAAGTGAATACATTCTGAAGTTACAATTACATCAACACTCCCTCTTAACTAGGAAGGTATTCTCTCAACACAATATATCATCACAAGTCTTCTTCTCTGTATCATCTAGGTCATCGTCATTTTCAAAGTCATCTTCATGTTCAAGTCATCTTTATCTGTAAGTCATCTTCATCTAGATCTGGATCATCACTGGATCTGGATCATCATCACTAGATCTAGATCATCACTCGATCTAGATCATCACTGGACATCATCACTAGATCTGGATCATCACTGGATCTGGATCACCATCACTGGATCTGGATCATTACTCGATATGGATCCTCACTACTGGATTATCTTCACTGGATCTGGATCCTCACTCGATCTAGATCATCACTGGCTATCATCACTGGATCTCGATCATCACTCGATATGGATCATCCCTGGTGCTATCTCATGATTCTTCTCGTCACAGGAAGTTCTACAGAGCCAGCCCTTTTTCATGCTGGTTGTAGGCCTAGCCATCATGTAGGTCTTCACCCAGCACTTACATTTGACCTACTCGTCAAAAAGGCACATCCATCCAGACAAGAACACATCCTATCACAGTGATGGAAGATTTAAGCACTTATATCCGACCTACTCATCAGAAGGGTACATCCATCCAGACAGGAACACATCCTATCATAGTGATGGAAGACTCCCATCCAAACAGGAACACATCCTATCACAGTGATGGAATATTTCAGCACTTACATCTGACCTACTCGTCAGAAGGGCACATCCATCTAGACAGGAACACATCCTATCACAGTGATGAGAGATTTCAGCACTTACATCTGAGCACGTGGGAACACATCCCTCAGTTGCTCCAGAAAGGCTCTGCACTTACATCCATCCAGACAGGAACACATCCTATCACAGTGATGGAAGGGCTTGCACTCACATCTGATCCTATGAGAACACATCCCAGCAGTCATATCAGAATGGCCCCCAGTCCTTGACTGAGCTACCTGGTAACTGACCAAGCGCCTCCATTCTCCTAGAGAATGTCAGTTGCCCTTACATCCGACCTGCTCGTCGGAATGGCCAACACTCACATCTGACATGGAAGGAACTTAATCCTTTAGCCATGACAGAATGGTTCAGCCCTTACATCTGATCAAGTGGGAACACATCCCTCTATCACATCAGAATGGCTACTCAGTCCTACATTGAGTGATCCTAGTAACTGACCAGGTGCCTCCATTCCTAGAATGGCAATTGCCCCTACATCTATCCTGCTCGACAAAATGGCCAGCACTCATATCTGACATGGAAGGAACCAATCCTCTCACCATGACAGAATGGCTCAGCCCTTATATCTGACCTACTCGTCAGAATGGCTATGGATCTCAGCACTCATATCTAACATGGAAGGAACCAATCCTCTCACCATGACAGAATGGCTCAGCCCTTACATCTGACCATGGAAGGAACCAATCCTCTCACCATGTCAGAATGGCTATGAGACTCATCACTTTCCCTTGGAGGAAACCTCGATCTGGAGAACACCAAGTCTCTCCCTGAAGTACTTGAACTTTAGCCTAGCCAATGGCTTTGTCAATACATCGGCTATATGTTCCTCCGTCACAACATACTAGAGCTTCACTGCTCCTCTCTGCACCATATCCCTAATATAGTGGTACTTGATCTCGATATGCTTCGACTTGTTATGGAACACTAGATTCTCTGACAACTTCACACAATGCTGGTTGTCACAATGTATACAAGTAGCATCCAACTGGAGATCAAATATATCAGACAGTAGCTTCTGCATCCATACTGCCTCACAACTAGCTAAACAAGCTGTGACATACTCTACTTCAGCTGTACTCAGTGCTACACAGGATTGTTTCCTGCTAAACAAAGAGATCACACCTGATCCCATACTGAAGCAACATCCTGAAGTACTCTTCCTGTCGATGGCACTGCCTGCCCAATCTGAATCAACATAACCCTCTAGGTTAATCTTTTGATTCGCATCGTACTTGAGCCCATAAGCAACTGTACCCCTACATGCTTTGCAACCATCAGGTGAACCTGTCTCAATGTGTTCACAGCAAAGCAAATATCTGGTCTCAGGTACATCAAGGACCCAATCATCTGACGATACATCGTAGCATCAACCGACTCTGATGAAGCATCACTCAATAGCTTCATGTTCGATGCCATAGGTGTGGTCATCCATTCCATCATCCTGAACTTATTCAGGATCTCTACTACATACTTCCCTTGTCCACACCTCCATGCCTAGAAAATAGTGCATCGACACATAACAGGAGCATCACTGGTCTTTCTCCTTCAACCTTGAGGCAAAGGTTGGAATCCACTTTACTCTCAGTAAAGCCTAAAGTTATCAGTAATCTTCTCATCCTATCGTACCATGTCGAACCTCAAGATATTCCATACTCACTCCCTCTGAAGTGAAGCATCATACTCCCTCTGTCTTCTGTACTCTATGCACTGAAAACATTATGTACCGGAGTGACAAGTAGCTTCCTATGCTACTAGTATTCTATGTATCCATCTAGTGTATAGAATTTCATCTTCAACTTTGTAGCAAAGGTTAAGATCTTCATCAATCTCATTATATATGTGTTTCAACTCTCACTGGCTGCAAATGTCTCTTCGTATTCTATGCCTTCTTTTCGTGAGAAGCCTTGTGCTACGAATCTTGCTTTGTATCCCATGATGTTTCCATCTACTGCATGATGGAATTATGAACTTCTCTTCAGGTCTTGATACTGCGCCCTGACATCATTCTTCTTGAACTAGTCTTCCCTTTCTTCTTGGTGGCTGGAAGGTTCTGCATCAATGATGCCACTGCACTCATCATATTATTCTTTGTCTTTGAATTGTCTTCACTTGGTCTTCGGAACAAGTCTTCATTCTTCTTTGCTTGTAGGTGATTATGTATGCGATCTTTCCTACAAGTCAAATGCATTTGTATGGTTAGAACATTTCATAAGGAATATTCATAATGGCAAATACTTATGCATAAATATATGATCATTCAACTACTTTAGCCAATACAAAATTCATCCATATCTCACGAAACTTTTCTAGATGCCTTCCATCTCTACCAGGACAACATTGAGATTGTGCACTAATCCAATATGTCAACAAAGAGGTTTCATTCTAGATAAGTAGCAATGGAGAGTTGTATAGCACCATGAGCTACTTACCCATCACATGCATATTAGTAGTATACTGTCATTAATGCAAACATCCTATCATGCATAATACATCAATTAAATATAAATAAATGCATAACAAAACAATGAAATGACAATTGAATACTTATCTTTATTTGTTTCATGGGTAGACTGCTCCTTGATCCTTCAGCTTCATCGTCTTCTCCATTCATGATAGCATCATTTCTTATCCAAATGCTAAGGTGGATAAGAGGTTCTTCAAGAGTTGAGTTCTTCATATTCCTCATCGATTGAGGGATCTTCTTTGAATGGTGAGAGCTTGATCTTCAATTTCTCCCATCTTCTCTTCTCTTCTTATGATTCGAGCTTCTTCTTCATCTCGAAGTCTGCTAAAAGTAATCACTTCCTTCTGCCACACATTCCTTGCATGAATGAATCCCATGATCTTGGGAGGCTATTCAAGGTGGCCATCACCACTTCTACATTCTTCACTTCTTCTTTTACCGCTTCAAGTTGTTCTTGATTTGAGAGACTCTTATGACTGCATGGTCTCTGCATTCTGGATCTTCACATTCTTCAACTGGTTTTTCAAGGTCATATTCTAATTTCTGTTCTTCCCTTCAAATAGCTTGGTCAAGGAATCAAAAAATATTTAGTGTCTTTAGGGAGACACTTGTAGTACAAGTTGATTCGTGACTGAATCAGCAATGATCTTCTTGGCCTTGACCAAGTTCTTCTTGTGTAAGGCTTCTAGCCTCATCTCCCTCTGGAACTGGAACCTCTATACTCATGTAGGTGTCCAATCCATTTTATTCAGAGAGATCAAATACTATTATGCTTGAAATTTGTGAACTTCACCAAGATTATCATCAAGCTGATGTGATAGATAACTTTGAAATGAGAACCTCAAATGAAAATAGCAAAGGATTAGATCTTACCGATTTGAGGTGTTCGTCTTGGTTCCGGAGCTGGCTGATCTAGGGTTTGTCACAGAAACCCTAATTTTCAAAACTTGGAATATTTCAGATTTGATTGGATAAAAATATAGATCTCTTCAAATGGAGCTGTCCAATGTACTCCTTTTCTAAAAACAGTGGAGGGAAGCTCCCGGAACAGGAAGCCCTAATTTTCCAATTTCTTCTGCAGAAATTCCTGTGACTGTTTCTATGATATCTCCAAAATTTCTGCTCCTCTATGTCTGAAATTTTGTACTGCGGTAACCTTGCATGTCCATGATCTAACAACATAGGTTTCATCAGAATTGGTTTAACCATTTGGGATTTATGATCCTTTTCCCAGGGTGACCTATTACAGGACTGTTCAGAACAGTGAAGTTGTACGGAATGCCACATGTTACTAGTTGATCTTCTGAGTCTGATATTCTGACCACCGAAATTAAAGTCTGTTCCCTTTCTGTTACTAGTTGATCTTCAGGAATTCCATTTGGACCTCTATAGCCCAAGATATTGCAATTCTCCCCAGGTATCCTGTTTAGGGATGAATTCTGGAAGAGGCTGGAACCCTAACTTGGAGGGATCATATCTCGTAGAATATAGTGAATCTGAGGCTGATTTTCGGAAAACGTGTTCATCAGGATTGCATATTCTTCCCATACAATTTTTAGCTTTTGAGACTTCACCAACCTCAGAATATAGCGACTGTACCAAAACTTATCAATTTTAGTATTTAGGGTTTTTCCTAGCTCGGGGTCAAACTAGGGTTTGACTTTCCTGGAGTTTCACCCAACCAAATTTCTTGATCCAGGTCTCTAAACTTTGGTTTTGATGAGGAGAAAAATCCTATGCTGGTCTCACTCAAAAATTCCTCTTCTGTAGAAAGCCCTAATTTCCGCATCGAAAACTGAAAATGCTCAGAATCGAATTCCGCTTCGACAGAAAGATGCACCCTTCAATGGAGAGTCATCCTAGCATGCTTTTGCTGATGGATTGTGGAGAGAGACCCAAAAATTAAGAAGCCCTAGCTTCTGCAGCTGCACAATGTCTTCTTCTCAGGTTAGCTCTGATACCATGTTAGTTTTTCATCATATAAGCTAGCATTATGATCTTAGGATCTTTTCACTGAGAGAATAACAAGCACAACAATAAAACATAAGCACATCACAAGAGACAAGAGAAACAAAGAGTTTTCCTCAGGGAAACCATAAAGGAGAAAACCCTACAACTTCCTCTGAGATAGAATCAGCACCAAAACAGTAAGATGATATCCACATAGCAGCAGTCTCTTTCTCTCTCACTGAGAGAGCTTCTCCTCTCACTCACGCACCCCAATGAGTGAGTGTGACTATTGCAAGTGATAAATAGAGAGGCTCTCACTCTCTATTTATATTCTTCCGTTCACTTGAAGTGCACTCCAACATGTCGGCCTCACTTAACAATTACTTACTAGAGCCGACATCTCTAGGAGTGTCTAATAACCCTAGTGCCCCACCACTTGTGGTGACTTTGCCTCCTCTGACCAATAGGAGGGTAACACAATGGTGGGGACTATTGCCCCAACTTACAATGACTCACCTAGGGTCGACTTCACTAGGATATTCTAATAACCCAAGGGCCCCACAACTGTGGGGAATTTAACAATGACTTGACATGACTTATTTACATTATTGATCCTCCCGATCGGAACATCGAGGTATGACAACATGACTCAAATACATAATAGATACATCTCGGAATGAACATCAGGTTACAATAGATAAGAAATACAAGTGAATACATTCTGAAGTTACAATTACATCAACAGATTCTTCCTGACTATTTTTCTTGCTAAAATCTATGCGTTGATGTGCACTTCCTGGTCATTGGTTCTATCAATGCGGTAAGCCCACCCATCGTGCTGCAACCCGTATTTCTTCTTCATCCTTGCTGCAATCCTCTTATCATTATCCTTTCCTATGAAATACTGCGAGGGGTTTGGCCCATCGTTTGGCAGCCCCATGATGTCTAAGATCAAATCTACCGTGATTGTGACTGGTGTGTCCAGCCACAATGTCCTACCATGAAAATAGGCCAACATCTTCTTGACACAGACATTTTCCTCATTTAGTCACCCAAAATGTGGCATGTTAATCAACCCTAGTAATCCCGCCTTGTTCAACCCATTCTTCCAATATCGCGGAATATGTTATATTGGGCCACCTTCTACTGCTACCATCGACACATACAAATACTTTGCAACATATTCCCATGCAAGCAAGTCATGGTCCTCATACTTCTTCTGCATCAGCGTAGGCACGATATCTGTAGTGCATACCATCCCTTGTGGTAGCACCGACATCTTCGGTTGGTACTTTTGATTCTTGGTGAGCCTCTAAGGCTGTGCATTGGGCCTAGTGGGAGGTATATATGCAGGGATGTCCTTAACAGACACCCCTATTTAGGATGCTGACTCTACAACTCCTAAGCTCAATGGCCCCGTTTGTGCAGTCTCCTCCACTACCCTCATAGATGTCCTGGTATTCCTTTTCTACGGTGCCTAAGAGCTAGGATTATGACCCTTCCGCTTCTTCTTCGACACCAATGATGATCCTATCGGCATACTGGAAATTTATTCCACTATGGTTACTGGTCTGATTGGTGAATCCCATTCACTCAAAATCTCTACTGTGAATGGGTCACTTTTCATGCTGCACCAATTCCCCGTAAGACTTAACAGCTACGCACCCTCTATGTACTTAGAAATTCATTCAATTCACTTGGATTCACTTGGAAACTTGCTTTTCAACTCTGGAACTCAACTCAAACTCTGCACAATGATGTCTTCAAACCGCGTCGAGCCCCTTCTTATAGCATCAAGTTGATCCATACTCATCATTACAAAATCAACGTGATATGCTTTACCTCATCATGACCAAATCATGCATTAACTACCCAAATCTGTCGTCGATCCTGTCAATCCAACACTCAAATCAGATATAAATGTGCGTCGCTTCGCCAAGCACCACTAGTTAACTACTTTCAACTGTCCTCATTTATTACTAATTTGACTCTATGCGCAGCCCTGTGGTTGTCACAACATAACCTCCTAACTGCACTACTGATTCTTACTGTTGCGCATCCACCTCCCCTTCGTGCACCTCCTTTCATCCATCATCCTACACACACACACACACACACACACACACACACACATATATTCATTGCACAGTGCCTCAAGCATCATGCAGTTTTGGGCCCGTCCTATAGGGCTTCAACCTGCTACCATTTACTAGCTTTAGAAGCATTGCTCCATCTAACTGTTGCAGTTGAAATGCACCTTGTGAAGTAATGGAATTAACAAGATATGGGCCTAACCAATGCATCTGTAACTTACCTGGATGCTTCATGAACTTGTTGTCATACAACATCACCAAATCTCCTTGCTGAAACTATTTGTTCTATATATGGAAATCATGCTACGCCTTCTGTTGATACTTCTTGACACGATGATCAAAACCTGTAGCAAAGCAGTCTTCCTCAAGCTAAACTAACTAGTCTAATCATTCTTCTAATGTTGCTTCATCATCCATGCCCGTCGCTGCTGTAATGAGCAAACTCAGAACAATGTACTCCATAGGCATGACTACCTCTTGCCCATACACCAACTTGAATGGTGTCTGTCCTGTCAATCTCTTGCAAGTGGTGCAATATGCCCACAAAACTGTTGGAATAATCAAATCCTAGTCATCGTGGTTTTCATTACATACCTTTGTAAGCACATGCTCCAATATTTTGTTGAATGCCTCCATTGTCCCATTCGCTTGAGGATGATATGGGGTACTCTTCTTATGTTGTATATGGAGCTCCTCCATCAACACGCTTATTGTGCGATTGATGAAGTAACTCCTTTGGTCGCTCATCAATATCCTTGGACATCCAAACCGTGTCACAATGTTTTCAAATAAGAACCTTGATTCTATCACAGCGGTGAAATATATGATCGGTGCATCCTCTACCCATAGTGTCAAATAGTATGTCGTTGTCATTGTAATGATATATTGCGCAGCAGTTCACTTCCCAGGTGGGTTGATTGGTCCCACAAAATCCACTTACCATTTATCAAATGGCTTCAATGCCACTTGAGGTACTAGCAGCATCTCATCCCTCCTTGATGGTTTTCCAATTCGTTGACAGACATCGCATCTCCACACATAATCTGTCGCATTAGAATGAAGAGTGGGACACCAGAGCCCTGTGCAAAGCAGCTTCTTCACAGTAGCTCTACGTCCATAGTTTCCACCAGCAACCCTCGCATGGGCCTCTACCAAAATATTCCATTGTTCATGCGGTAGGACATATCGCCGCAAAATCTCATATGGTCCTAGTTTATACAGCTGTCTAATGATCAACTAGAAATCCGAGGCTTTAACCACCGACAACTTCTTTTGACTTGTAGTAATCATTAGAGGAAATTTGGGGTCTAAAATGGGCCTTATAAGAAAACGTGCCAACAATAAATTTTGTGAGTTGGAATTCAAGAACCAATGGAATTTCAATAAAATGAGTCAACCATAATGGTTGAATTGACATATTTGTCATAAAAGAAAACTACTTTTTTTGTTCGTATTTTCAGCATATGTCCCTTTGTGTTTACTCAAATTCCAAGCGGGAGAGCTCATTCGATGTGGAATTTAATTCCACATCCAACGAGTACCCACACTACATACTTTTGATGGACCTCGCTACCCCAAAAACAAGAAATGCCTGAAAAACGTGATGATGACATCATTATCACATTTTTCAGGAATTTCTTGTTTTTGGGGTAGTGGGGTCCGTCAAAAGTATGCAGTGTGGGTACTCGTTGGATGCGGAATTAAATTCCGCATTGAATGAGCTGTCCCGCTCAGAATTTGAGTAAACACACAAGGAGATATGTCGATAATACGAACAAAAAAGGTAGTTTTTTTCATTCTTCCTCTAAAATTAATAACTATTATTTTATTATTTTAACTATTATTTTATCATTTTCCTTATGAGGCCCATTTTAGACCTCAAATTTCCTCTAATGGTCCTTTGGTGCGGTTCCCATCACCAAAAACTGAATGATTTGATCATAATAATAATCAACCATGTTGATTCTGAACAACTGTGCATCTGGAAATCCGTCTTCAATGTTTGTTGGCTGCTCGCCTATCTCAATTCAAGATAAATGATCAGGGCTGGCATTCAAGCGAATCGGCTTCATAATTATCTCAAAATCAAACTCATGAAAAAGAAGTAGCCAGTGGCATATCTTGCCCCCCAACACAGGCTTACTAACTAGGTACTTCAAAGCAGAATGGTCTGTAAACATCTTGAAATGACCACCCTATAGGTAATGCCTAAACTTCTGTAGCGCATATTCCAATTACAGACCTTCCATTTCTATGGCCATATAGTTTTTCTCCGTAGATGACAACTTCCGAATAGTGAAAGCACTTGCGTGGTCAAGATCTCCTTCTCCTGGTTGTGCGAGTATCGCTCCCGGCGCAACAGATGATGCATCCACATGGACATGGAACTCCTTGTTCCAATCAGGGAAAAATAGTATCAGTGCGGAAGCCATCTTGGCTTTCAGTGTGTTGAAACTTCCTTGATACTCTTGACTCCATACAAATGCTGTATATTTCTTCAACAATTTCTCCATGGGAGCTGTGATCGCATCATACCCTCATATGAGCTTGCGATAATACCCTGTGTGCCCCAACATTTCTCTAAGCATCTTCACGTTTGTAGGCAGAAACAAGCTCAATATCAACGCAATATTCACAAGGTCAACTAACGATCCTTGTTTTCATATTATGTGACCCAACAACATCCCAAAAGGTGCATAGAAAAATACAATTCTTTGAGTTCAGTGTGATCTGATGCTGTCGACATCTTTCCAGCATCAGGAATAGGTTTTCCAGATGGTCTCTAATCAATCCATAAAATGTTTAGTCATCCATATAAACTTGCAATAACTTCTGAATAAAATATTTGAATGTGGAAACAACAACCTGGGAAATTATCACAGGCGCATTCTTCAACCCAAAAGGCATCACAGTGTACTAAAAACATCCCCATTGGGTGACAAATGTTGTCTTATGTCGATCCTCTTTTGCGATCCTGATCTGGTGATAGCCAAAAAACCCGTCCATGAATGAATACATCTCCTGATTGCCTACCCCTTCCAGAACTTCATCAGTGAATGGTGTCAGAAATGGATCATCCATACATGCATCATTCAATTTTCTCAGGTCAACAAAGATCTGAACCTCACTCGTATTTTTGTCCTAGACTACCATCAAACTGATCCATTCCAATTCTTCAACTAGCTCAATTATTCCATCATCCAACATCCTATCAAGTTCAGATTTTACTTGCTCATTGTATCACGGATTCAAGAGATACGGTCACTACCTTACTAGTTTCTCATCTGGATTCAACGAGTTCTTCATCTCTCCTATATCTTCCAGAATCCCCTTCATCTCAGAAAACTTCGTAGGGAACAAATCTTGGAATTCATGCAACAAGTCTGTAATTTTTTCCATCATTTCTTCATCCCAGTAGTCCCCGACGTTTGCAAACTTTGGGTTCTCCTCAGTCCTAATGTTGATCTTTCTTATCTTTAATGGATGATTCATTGGATCCGTCAGTACATCCGGTGCTGCGACATTTTGACTCCCTTCTATTTCCAGAATATTGATATTCCACAAATCATCATCATCTAGCTCTCCTGACACATTATAACATTCCATATTCATCACCTGCATGTGAAAATGCGCATGCAGATCCATTGGATATGTGACCGACACTACCTTCAGAACAACATCGTGGATGAGCTGTAGTGCATTATGAACATTCGAATTGGCATCCACAAAACTGAAGGTGTGAGTAAAGCAAAATGTCAATTCCTCCCAAGTAGCGATCTCTCTGCACAACTCAGATGATACATACCAAGATCGTGACATTTCATCCAATGTGTGGACAAAGGCATGGACCCATTCATCCTTTGGTTGCGATTCCCACAAGGTATGACACTCAATCAGATGATCACCATGATTAATCTGCCTATCATACCTTCCAGCATGGTACACCTCTACATCTCCAAAACGAACCATCATCAATATTCGACACTACGACCATCCAGTGATCGACTTCTTATGGGTCTCCCACCAACGTGCGGGAGTAACCTTCAATGCTTCCTCCAATGCCAACAACCGTTGTGCCTATGATATCTTATCTTCAAATTCAACAAGAAAATCAGATAACTTAGGAAGTCCTTCATAAATTGGCAATTCAATGGTCTCATTCGCGACACGACATAGTGACTGTGTAATTAAGCCGCACTTTCATAGCAACACTTCATGCAAGTGGTTCTTCCAGTTCTCTAAGGCATCATCAGAGCTAGAAGATGCAGATCTAGCACTGTTCCAACCCAGTTCCCCATCAGCAGTTGGATGGACATAATATTCTGAAATGTTATATGCATGATCCCATCCTTTGACAACTTCATCTTTTAGCAGCTCAATATACCTTCGCCCTTCTTTTGGATCCATCAGAGTAATGAATCTGATGTCTTGATTCTCAAATGTCATCACATGCTTCTTAAAATTGATCACTAGAATACTATCGTTGTCCCATCTGATCCCTAGCAACAGGGGATAGGAGTCTCCACCATCAACAACTTCAATCATGTCGAAATCAACATAGGTATTCATTCCTTCAACTTCCACATCAAGGTGTGGAACTCTCCCAATTGGAATCACTCTGGCCTGGTTAGCCAGTCGCAGTTGGACAGGAGAGTGGCTCAGCAGTGGGCTCCCTATATTTTTCCATGTTTGTCTTGTCAGAATATTAACATCTAAGCCTAAATCTAGGATGAATGAATCTACCTCATAGTCCCCAATCTGAATGTTCATGTGCATTTATTTCCCCATCTTTTTCTTATGCAAGGAATTCACTGCGGAATCCTTCCGCCCCTTAGCTGGTCGATGCAATAGATTCTCAATATCGGCAAGAGAGTTGGGATCTCTTTCCAACAACAAGCAACTATCAAAGAAGTTATGCAAGGTACCATGCTATCGTGATGGTCCTGCCTCCAAAGTGGAATCAAAAGAGTAGGCATTTCATAAACAAGTAATTTACCCGAGTTTCTGTGCATCTCGTCCCATGCTTCAAAGAATGTCTCTTTCTTCACGTTGACATCAATTTGGACTTTATTCTTTCCAGCTAACTAGACTTGTGGGATATGAATATATTCTCTAGCTGTCACATCTCTGCGAGTGATGAGAGCAACATCAACATCCTGCACTCTGGGCTCTGCTGAGATCATCGCAACCGTTGGTCCTTGGTTATGGTTCAATGGTGGATGCACAGGTTAAATCACATTCGGATTTGTATTCTGGTTCTGAATTGGAATTTAGTTCTTATTCTGCAACTGGTTCTAGTTCTATACATGAATCTACAACTGCTTTTGGTTCTAGACATGATTTTACAGCTGATTCTGATTCTGCAACTGCGGAACATTTCTGGCCTTCCAGCTTGCGATCAGCCATGGAGAGTTCTCAATAGTGTGATCAATTATGGTGAAATACATACAAGAACATTGCAATTGTGGGAAATATGTCTGATAATTATTTCATACACCATAATTATAACATTGGATAGGTCTGTGACCTCATTCGCCTCCTTGACCAAATCCTCCTCCTCGTCCTCGGAATCCTCTATGAAACGCTCCTTATTGATGGTATTGCGGTTGAGCAAATTGTTTCTGCAGGGGATTCGACTGTTATTGAACATACTGTGATGACTTAATGTTCTTTGGCTGCTATGGAGCCATATGCATCTAATTATACTGTGGCTGTGGCACAAACTGCTGTTGTGACTGTTGCGGTACAAAATGCATCTGTGGTATGAACTAAGGTGGTTGCACCACCTGCGGCTACGACTGCTGGACCGCCCGATGATCCTCTCCCTTCACATAGTATGAGTCATATTTTCTCTCCTAGATCCTAGAGTAGTTCATATGTGTGACAATATTTATCTTCATTCTAGACAGATCGATAAAATGTGTAGTATAGGTTTGTCAGCTTCGTCACCATCTTCCTCATGTACCTGCACTCCTCATGTCGATGCCCATATACTTGAAAAATGAGGCACCATGGTACACTGCCACAAATCAATGAGTTAGGTGCCCCTGACAATAGATAGTTTCGGAAATATGGGAAAGTATCCTTGGTATGTCCGTCTGTGCGACATCGAGTGCACCAGAGATCCTCGCATTGTTCCTTTTCCTTCTTAATGTCTTGCAACTGGAGTGTCAAGTTCGCTAACTACGTTTGAATTTGATTCAGACTAACTGCATTTCTCCAATGGGTGAAGCTTCCAACTTCATGGCGATCTCCAGAGCCTTGCTTAGTGTCGCATTCTTCTGCTGCATTAGTGGTAGTATGATATGATTTAGAAACACTACAATAAACCATTCCTTATGGTGAATATCGGTCATCTCAAAACTGACTCTTTCCATTAGTGTCTTGAATATTTGATCAAAATACCTAACAGTCTCATTGGGATACTGCTTAATTTCCTTTAGTTCTGTAATCTACTGTGCTTCCAACTTTCATTTTCTAGATTCTTCAATAAGTCCTCTCTCGACTTCTTCCATTTTCTTCGCCAGAGTCCCCTTAGGAACTTATACAAATTTCATCTACCAATCCAGTGCGTGACCCTGAAGGGTTATCTCTAATTGGCCCTTCTTAACATCGCCATCCACCGTTTGTCTAACAATCCATACTGCCTCACACAGGAACCAGTATTGTTCTGTATTCTCAGTCTCGTTCCCATAATACAAAGGTAAATTCTCCTCATCTCCCTCCATTCTTGGCCTTCTTCCTATAGATGTTGGTCTACTACTACTATTAGAGTGTTGCTAGCACGTCAAACAAGTCAGTGTTGAACTTACGTTTCTTCCTGATTGTTACATAGTGCACGGAGGTGTCAGTATGTTGCTACTGGGGGTTGATATTGCCTCTACCCTATGCGTAGTCTAGGTATAGTCATCCTTGTCATTACTGTGGGGTTGCTTCATCCCATGTGGTGTTCCTTCGCAATCTTGCGTTTTGATCGCAATAGGACCTTCCCCGTCCTATGCCTCTTCTCTTGTCGAAACCTTTCTCCTCCTCTCATAAGACCACTTTCTTCCTTGGCTTCCCTAACAATATCATCATAACTTAAACCCATTTACCCTGTATCATTCCATTTGTCTCCCCCCTTTCTTCGCGATATCCACAACCCACGCACACCATATTTCTACTATTCGAGGTGCATCTTCAATATTCCTTTTTAACAGACAATCATCTTAATTGACAATTGTAAAGACAATAAGAACCTACCTCTTGGTCCGTTGAAGAATTCCCTTTCTGCTTTGCTGTAGGACTTAGTAGTATCAACCACAAACTTGATGATATATACTTCCAAGATACTTTCCTACCAAACTTCAATAGCCCGCGATGCTCTATTGTTGGTTTCTTGAAAATGATGGATCAACTCAGGGATCCAAGACGTTGTCTCTCCTCCTTGGAAATTTGTCTTGCAATAGTTGAATCACTTTTGGATCCATTATAGCAATGACTCTTATGTCTTGACTCTCAAATGTCATCACACGCTTCTTAAATTATATCACTTCCATATTGTCATTGGCCCATCCGATCCCCAACAACACGGTATAGGAGTCTCCACCATCAACAATTTCAATCACATTGAAACCAGCATAGGTCTTCATGCCTTCAACTTCCACAACAATGTGCATAACTCTCCCAATTGGCATCACTCTTGCTTGGTTAGCCAGTTGCAGCTGGACAGGGGACCGGATGAGAATTGGGCTCCCCATATTTTTCCATGTTTGTCTTGTCAGAATATTAACATCTGAGCCTAAATACAGGATGAATGAATCTACCTCATAGTCCCCAATCTGAATGTTCATGCCCATTTCTTTCCCCATCTTTTTATTATGCAAGGAATTCACCGCAGAATCCTTCCGCCCCTCAGCTAGTCGATGCAATAGATTCTCAATATCGGCAAGAGCGTTTGGGATCTCTTTCTAGTGAAAAGAAACTGTCAAAGAATTTTTGCAAGATACCATGCTATCACGATGGTCCTGCCTCCAAAGTGGAATCAAAAGCAGTAGGCATTTCATAAAAAAGTAACTTACCCGAGTTTCTGTGCATCTCATCCTGTGCTTCAAAGAATGTGTCTTCGTTGACATCAAATTGTACTTTCTTCTTTCCATCTAAACAGACTTGTGGGATTTGACTATCTTATCCAGTTGTCACATCTGCGCAAGTGATGACAACAACATCAACATCCTATGTTCTAGGCTTCGTCGGGATCGTCGCAACCATTGGTCCTTGATTATGGTTCAGCGGTGGATGCATAGGTTAAATCACATTCTAATTTGTATTTTGGTTATTAATTGGAATTTGGTTATGATTCTGCAACTGTGGAACATTTCCATCCTTCCACCTCGCGATCAGCCGTGGACAGTTCTCAATAGTGTGATCAATCGGGGTGCAATACATACACGAATACTGCAATTATGGGAAATCTCTCTGATAATGTAGAGTACACCGCAATTATAACATTGGACACATCCACGACCTCATCTGCCTCCTCGACCGAAGACTCCTCCTCATCCTCAGAATCCTCTGTGGAATGCTCTTTATTGCTGATACTGCGGTTGAGAAAATTGTTGTTGAGAGGGTTTCGACTGCTGCTGAATATACTGTGTTGACTAAATGTACTATGGTTGCTGCGAAGCCATCTGCATTTGATTATACTGCATTTGTGGCGCAAACTATTGTTGTGACTGTTGCAATAGAAATTGCATCTACGATATGAACTGAGGTGGTTGTACCACCTGCAGCTATGACTGCTGGACCGCTTGATGATCCTCTCCCTTCACATAGTATGAGTCATATGTTCTCTCCTAGAGTAGTTCATATGCGTGACAATATTTATCTTCATGATCAATAGATAGATAAAATGTGCAATATATTTTTGTCAGGTTCGTCACCATCTTCTGCATGTACCCGCACTCCTCAAGTCGATGCCCATATACTTGAAAAATGAGGCACCATGGTACACTACCACAACTCAATGGGTTTGGTGCCCCTGACAACAGGTAGTTTCATAAATGTGGGAAAGTATCCTTCGTATGTCCGTCTATGCAACATCGAGTGCACCGGAGATCCTCGTGTTGTTCCTTTCCCTTCTTAATGTGTCGCAACTAGAGGGTCATGTTCACTAACTATGTTTGAATTTGATTCATACTGACTGCATTTTCTCCAACGGGTGAAGCTTCCAACTTCATGGCGATCTCCAAAGCCTTTCTTTGTGTCACAATCTTCTACTGCATTAGTGGTAGTTTGATATGAGTTAGAAATGCTGCAATAAACCATTCCTTATGTTGAATGTCACTCATCTCAAAACTGACTCTTTCCATTAGTGTCTTGAATCTTTGATCAAAATCCCAAACAGTCTCATTGGGATACTACTTAATATCCTTCAATTCTATAATGTACTATGCTTCAGAATTTGGTTTTCTAAATTCTTCAATAAGTCCTCTCCGGACTTCTGCCAGTGTCTTTGTCGGAGTCCCCGTAGGAACTTGTACAAATTCATGTACCAATCCAGTGCACGACCCCAAAGGGTTTTCTCCAATTGGCCCTTCTTAACATCGCCATCCATAGTTTGTATTATTAAATTGAGCACATAGATCTATAGACAAACACACAACTCACATGATAGAACACACAATTTACTCAGTTATTGAAGAATGAAACAATGCAAAAATGGCTTGTAGCTGTGAATGCTTTTGATTAATCAAAGAGTAATTAGATAGATAATTACAATGAAGTACAATGGCTTTAATAGCCACAAGCAATTCAAATCCACATGAGGAAGTTTGAATTGATTAGACTCTACTTGACTGTAGGTAACCAAGACCTTGTCTAAATCACTATCGGAGGAATCAATAGTTAACTGACCTTGTCTAAACCATAACCGGAGTTCATCGAAGCTCTAAAACACAACTCAAGTGTTACATTCAGTGTTGACTAAGGTTAACTGACTGTGGTAGGTGAGAAATGTTCCCCACATGAGTGTAGTCAATTAAACCTAGCGCTAACTGAATGTAGAGGACTAGAACTGAATGTAACTGACTCCTAACTTAGCGTGACTAGTCATCAACTGAAGTGAACTGAACTTGGTTGGTTTCGGCACTCCCAGTGGCTTCCTAAATTGTAGGGATTCGTCTAGGAGGCTCCTAAAATGATGCAATCAAGTGCAATCAGTGGCAGTGAGCCTCAATTAGTGTTCCCCACACTTTAGTAACTGAAACATGTGCCCCAATTAGGTCAAGTGGACCCAATGGTGTTAATGACTATAAATAGACTGGATGGACTCCCGATTTAGACATGACTCCCGATTTAGACATATGACCAAATTTGGACAAGGGAGGATTAATAATCCTAACACCCCCCTTGAATGATAACTTGGAAAATCTATGGGCCCTGGTAACTAAGACCATAGGTCACCCATTACATCAAGTAAAGTAAAGTAACTGCTCAAAAGCAAGGTGCTGGGGAAAAACCACATGGGAAAAAATACCCCCTTCTAATTAAGCAAGTAGAATCAAGATCAATCTGGTTCTTCAGTGCACAGGTATCATGGAGCCTGGCATGTGAACCTCTCCATCATTATGTCTGGAGGAATCTTCCTCTTTGGAAGAAGAATGATATGCTCAACTAAATCAGAAATATAGACAGCTGCCGGATGAAGACTAGACCCATGTAGAGCAACTGAAGTCAACTGAAAAGTGAGAAAAGGTTCTTGAGAATTCAGAGAATGTGAGGAACACTAAAGAAACTGATATGTTGCAGCCATGAACATCAAACCATGAGTGGTAATAACAGCCCCAAGTATTAGGAGCAGGTGTCCTGGCGGATGCAGAAAATATTCCTCTTTACTAGTTCTGTGAGGAGATGAGCATGTGATCAATGGTAGAGAAGCATTGGGACTGTTGAGAGCGAATGCTTGAGATACATAGTCTGATATAGCTTCTGAAATATATAATGAATCACACAATAAAATATCAGCAACCTCATATGAGGAAACCAACACCAAATCCCCATCAGCAGTTTTGAAGAGAAAGTGCGGTACTTGATTTTTCACACCGGAATTGGTGAGAGCAGCTACAAGAATTACTGAAGGATTTTGGATTTTAAAATATGAACCAAATAATATTAGATCAGAAATTAAATTAGATCTAAATAGGTTCAAAACAGATCCAAAACTGTGAAATGGAATCAAATCCCCAACAACAGTTTTGTAGGAGACTTGCGGTACTTGTTTCTTCACACCGTTGATGAGAACAGCTACAAGCGGTACTAAAAGATTATGAATTTGATATATTAAAACAAGAAATGTCAGATCAGATATAAATAATATCATATCATATCCAATAAGGTTAATATCAGATTCAAATAAATGGTTAACTGAGATGGTGGATGCACAGCTTTCTTCTTCTTCAAAATTCTGAATTTTGGTGCATGCAATCCTGCAGGAATTTGCAGGAAAATATAGATCATGGGGAGCGAATGGATCACTCTCGTAATCTGATATTTCTTCCAAAATATCCAAGGTATCACATATTTTCACACCAACAGAAACATTAGAGGGAGAAAAATCAAATTTCTCTTCACTTTCGGAAGCAATTACTGGTAAATTTTGCATAGAATTTAAAGGAAAATCACCAGTGAATGTTTGCATGGAAGTGCAGCAGAATTTTTCTTCAATATCAGATATTCAAATGTCTTCTTTTGTTTCTGAAATATGAGAAGATGAGATATCAGATATCTCATGAACTTTCGGAGCATCAGGAGAAGGAGTCATTGCGTGGAGACTATCTTCAATTCGAATTGACTATGTAGAAGTTTCTGCTTCTTCTTCTTCTTGAACAACTTCATCAGAGAGAATGGAGGCTGATATTTTTCGATCAAGGATGGTTATGGTGCTGGATGTGCTCTGCAAAGTGCTATTATGATCCTCATCAATCATTCCAAAGGTTTTGTTCAATCTTGTCCAGAGTTCTTGTGGATCTTTAATAGATCTACTGAGGTAGCGCAAGCTAGGAGAAAGAGCCAGTTTCATTATTTCAAAAGCTGTATCCTTTGCATTTAGCCAGTCATTTTCACTCTCAAAATACTTTCTATCGATTCCATTAGACACCCAAAGGAGATCTTTTCTTTTCAGAAATATAATTATCTTCACCTTCCATTCATAATAGTTTGAGGATCGGGTCAGAAGAGGAACTGATGAATCCATTCGAAGTTGTATCTGCAAAACAAAAAAATGATCCAATAGGATATCTGAGGAGGAGAAGTGTCTTGTCCATAGAGGCTCTGATACCATATTAAATTGAGCACATAGATCTGTAGACAAACAAACAACTCACATGATAGATCACACAATTTACTCAATTATTGAAGAATGAAACAGTGCAAAAATGGCTTGCAGCTTTGAATGCTTTTCATTAATCATAGAGTAATTAGATAGATAATTACAATGAAGTACAATGGATTTAATAGCCACAAGCAATTCGAATCCACATGAGAAAGTTCGAATTGATTAGACTCTACTTGACTATCGGTAACCAAGACCTTGTCTAAATCACTATCGAAGGACTCAATAGTTAACTGACCTTGTCTAAACCATAACCGGAGTTCATTAGAGCTCTAAAACACAACTTAAGTGTTACATTCAGTGTTGACTAAGGTTAACTAATTGTGGTAGGTGATAAATGCACCCCACATGAGTGCAGTCAAGTAAACCTAGCGCTAACTGAATGTAGAGGACTAGAATTGAATGTAACTAACTCCTAACTTAGCTTGACTAGTCATCAATTGAAGTGAACTAACCTTGGTTGGTTTCGGCACTCCCAGTGGCTTCCTAAATTGTAAGGATTGGTCTAGGAGGCTCCTAAAATGATGCAATCAAGTGCAATAAATGGCAGAGAGCCTCAATTGGTGTTCCCCACACTTTAGTAACTGAAACATGTGCCCGAATTAGGTCAAGTGGACCCAATGGTGTTAATGACTATAAATAGACTGGATGGACTCCCGATTTAGACATGACTCCTGATTTAGACATATGGCTGAATTTGGACAAGGGAGGATTAATAATCCTAACATGTATGACAGTCCATACTGCCTCACACCAGAACCAATATTGTTTTCGATCCTCAATCTCGTTCCCATAAAACAAAGGTAACTTTGCCTCATCACCTGCCATTCTTGGCCTTCTTCCTATAGATGCTGGTCTACTACTACTATTAGAATGTTTCTAGCATGTTGGACAAGTTGGTGTTGAACTTATGTTTGTTCCTGATTGTGACATAGTGCACGGAGGTTTCGGTACATTGCTACTGGGGTTTGATATTGCCTCTACCCTGGGAATAGTCTAGGTCTGGTCATCCTCATCATTATTGTGGGGTCTCTTCATCCCATGTTGTCTTCCTTCATGGTCTTGAATTTTGATCACAACAGGACATTCCCCTATTCTCTGCCTCTTCTCTTGTCGAAACCTTGCTCCTCCTCTCGGAAGACCACTTTCTTCCTTGGCTTTCATAACAGTATCATCGTAACTTACACCCATTTACCCTATATCATTCCATTTGCCCCCCCCCCCTTTCTGTTGGGTATATGTTATATTCTTTACATGTGCGTATGGAGGGGAGGTGTGCATGTCAGTGCTGTAGCTGGACAATCCCAAAGGCAGCTTCAACGGAAATGGCCATTAGGCCGTTTTCGATGCGAGCACATTGAGAATTTTTTTTTGGCTATTTATAGATTGTATGGCTATTTATAGCTGTTTGTGGCTATTTTTGTAATTTGTCTAAAAATATGTAACTTAATCCCGATTAAGGGATTGGAGGCTTTTTCTAATCCGGGTTAACGGATTAGGGTATTTGGATGTTGCGAAATACCTATATTTTGTATTGTGAGGATTTCATAATGTAATGAAGAGAAAATAAGAGGTGTGGCTCCAAGGTTTTTTGGTTTTCCCGGTTAAGGGTTTCTAGGGTAAGTCTCTATGTTTATGTGTGAATGATGTGTTGTGATCTCTATTTTGCTTAAAATAATCTGTATACTTTGCTTCTCTGCATAGGTTTAAAACTTACACTTTCTTTGCGATATCCACAACCCCCGCACACTAGAGTTCTACTACTCGAGTTGCATCTTCATTATTCCTTTTTAACAGACAAGCATCTTAATTGACAATTGTAAAGACAATAAGAACCTACCTCTTGGTCCATTGAAGAATTCCCTTTCTGCTTCACTGTAGGACTTAGTATTATCAACCACAAACTCGGTGATATATCCTTCCAAGATACTGTCCTACCAGATCTCAACAGCGCATGATGCTCTATTGTCGGTTTCTTGAAACTCCTAGATCAACTCAAGAGTCTAGGACGTTGGCTCTCCTCCTTGGAAATTCGTCTTGCGATAGGTGAATCACACCAACCACTTGTACAAGATCATTGGTAATTCAGAGAAAAAATAATCGTGTGGACCATCGTGTATGTACCTTTCCAGCCACTTATCCATCTCCAGTCTAGGGTTCTGGTTTTCCTTCTAAGAAAATTCTCACAGCTTCTGGTCGAACCAATCTTGAATTTCTGGTCTCGTCTAATGCCAAATGCCCTTCCTTTAGTCGCAAAAAGGTCTCAGAAACGGAACCATTCTTTGACACAAACCTAACTAACAAATCCAGTCAACAAGGGTTCCCACTCTGTCGAAAACCAAATCACCGCGATCTCCCTGAGCACTGGCCCAGATAGGTTTTACTTCGTCCAACAACACCCACAGAGCGGATGAAGTCTCGCCCAAGATGTTTGAGGGAGGGCTGACAGAACCAAGTTTCTGCATAATAAGGGAGGACAATGTGCATCACCTTATCAATTTAGCGTGATATTAATAGATCATTCAACTTATGCATTTCCATAACCATTCATTCTCATTCCTCAACAGATCACATCATTCAATCATAACTACAGAAAACATATTGATGCGCAAACAGATACAAGAGAATAACATCATTTAACAAAAGGAAACATCGCATCATCTATAGACCCATGTCATAGATACACATTGTATTCATATTTTCTTTGTAAAAGACAATAAAACTGAAAAATAGAAAATAACACAATGATTTAGGTCAACTTCCGTCTTGTCATATTACTTCCATGCAAAATCATAGATTCTCCAAACCAATTCGCAGATCACTAGATCTCAGTTTAGATGCTCGAAAGATATTCTCCACTAAAATCAGATCCTTAACATTTTCAATTCAACGTCTACCTATAGGCTTGTGCCTTTACATTCAAGGTCCACTTAGACAACTTCCTAACTAATTCTTAACCGATTCTACAAAATAATGACCAATATCCACAAAATATGGTCGAAAACTACAAAACGTGACACAAAATATATAAAATATTCTATTCTCTACCTTACACGCCATCTTCTACCTGTGCGGAGTCTTTGATCTTGCACAACATCCTCGATGTTGCACAACTAATGTATCCAAAACCCCTTGCCAACAATCCTCCTCATTGCTAGTATCTCTCTCTCTCTCTCTCCTATGCGCAATACACAAGTGTGAGTTTATGTTCAAATGAGGAACACAACTCCTATATTTATACTCTTTTTTTCACTTGACATTTAGCCTAACAAGCCAGCCCCACTAAATTGACTAGGCTGACTTCACCAAGGAAATATAAAAAAATTAGTATATTATATTCATTAGGGTGCTATTGAACCGAATTACAATTGAGTCTCTACCTCATGACTCTATGATAGCCAACTAGAATAGTAACATCCCAATAGAGGAATAAGACATCTCCCTTGTGGTACATCATTAAAATAAATTTAGAATATTCTTCTAAGTTACAATATTTCAACACTCCCCCTTAACGAGAAGGGTATTCTATCGACAACAACATCATCAACTATAGGAGTAACGCGAGAGAGAATATTAAAAAGTATCAAGGTAATACATCTATACATCATAGGAAGTTTTCAATAATCATTAGCAACTGTAACTGTTACTAGGATATCTTCAATATCTTCAGTACTGGAACATCATCTTCTATAGCACCAAGTCGTCATTTTCTACAGCACTCAATCACTTGATCCTTTGCAACAACACTTCTATGTTTCGATCCCTTGTAGCAACAATTCGATCTTCTTGATCATTTGTAGAAGCACTTCAATCTTCTTGATCCTTTGCAAAAACACTTTGATATTCTTGATCCTTTGCAGCAACACTTCGATCTTCTTGATCCTTTGCAACAACACTTTGATCTTCTTGAACCTTTGCCGCAACACTTTGATCTTCTTGATCCTTTTCTGTAACACTACTTGTAGTACACATCATCTCTTTGTGGGATTATCAATCCCTATCACTTTAGGACATAATTCCAATGATTATGCAATCCTCATCAGTCTAATCCCCCTTAACAAGGAGGGTCCATAGTATCGACCAACTGGATCATCGACAAATGAATGCATGACCATATCATCTACAAATGAATGTAGATCTCATCTATAGATGAATGCATGATATATCATCTGTAACTGAATGCAAGAATCAATGTATACCATCCTCAACTTGTTAAGGATAGGAACACTCTAAGCAAGTGTTATACTATGACATCTACTTATGAATGTAATAAAAATCTCCATGCGAGAGTATCATCTGCAACTACAGATCTCGTCCACAACTAAATGCAGGACCTGTCATCCATAAGGACTCATCATAGAGAATCCTCATATTTAAATATAGTACCACTCCCAAGTGAGTTTTATTCTACGACATCTACAAATGAATGTAGGTACACTCTCCATGTGAGAGTATCGTCTGCAACTGTAGATCTCATCCACACCTAAATCCAGGACCTGTCATTCATAAGGACTCATCATAGAGCATCATCAACTTTAAAGCTAGGACCAATCCCACGCGAGTGTTATTCTATGGCATCTACAAATGAATTTAGGTACACTCTCCATGCGAGAGTAAAATCTGCAACTACATATCTCATCCGCACCTGAATGCAGGACTTGTCGTCCGTAAGGGCTCATCATATAGCATCCTTAGCTTTAAATCTAGGACCACTCCCAAGTGAGTGTTATTCTATGACATCTACAAATGAATGTACGTACACTCTCCATGCAAGAGTATCATCTGCAGGACCATCCTTAGCCGGTAAGAGCTAGGGCCAGTCTCAAGAGAAGAGTGTTATTATCCGCAAGACCATCCTCAAAAGAGGATACTATCATCCACTTGGCCTCTTTTGTACTAGAGAATCACTGCCATCCCATCATCAATGATAGTCTTAACATCACTCCCGCTTTCTAGGGATGATCCATATCATCAACCTACTCCCCCTTTTTCTAAGGAGGGTTCATATCTTCGACCTCTTCCACCTTTTCGAGGAGGGTCCATATCTTCATCGTTCCTCCTTATGAGGAAAGTCTGTATCATGACTGTTCCTCCTTGTGAGGAAAGTCTTTTTGGACTACACCAAGCTTTTCATGGAAGTATTCAAACTTTACTCAAGATAGAGGCTTGGCTAGCACATCAACAACTTTCTCATTGGTATTCACACACTGGATTTTTATAGATCCCTTTTGTACCATATCCCTTATGTAAAAATATTGTATTTCTATGTGCTTTTATTTATCATGGAAGATAGGATTCTCTGTCATATTTATACAACTATAGTTGTCACATAGAATCACTGTGGTATCCAAATCCATATCAAATAGACCTAACATCAGAATCTGAATCCACATTGCTTCACAACTAGTAGAGCAAGCTGCTATGTACTCTGCTTCAGCCGTGCTAAGAGAAACACTGGACTGTTTCTTATTAAACCATGAGATCATGGCAGATCCCAAAAAATAACATCCACCTGAGGAGCTCTTTCTATCTGTGGCACTTCCTGCCCAATTTGAATCTATGTATCTATACAATCTATAGTCATGATCTCTATCATAGTATACTCCAAAGTCTATTGTACCTTTTAGGTACCTCATCCCATGCTTTGTAGCTATCAAATGAACCCGTTTAGGTTTAACTAGATACTGACTCAAGGTGTTCACAACAAAGCATATATCTGGCCTTGTATTCGTCAAATATATCAATGACCCAATAATTTGTATGTACTAAGTCATATCCACTAACTCTGATGATTCATTAGATAACAAATTTAGGTTGGTATCCATGGGTGTGGCCATGGATTTATAATCCAACATATCAAGTCTTTTCAATATTTCCACTACATACTTTCCCTGGTTCAGAAAGATTCCTTCTAGGCTCTGCCACACTTCAATCCTGAGAAAATAGTGCATCGATACAATATCTTTCATCTTGAATTCTTCAGCTAGGTTCTTGTTGCAATCTGCAATTCGTTTCTCATTTCCTGTCAGAAATAGATCATCCACATACAACAATAGTATGACAGGTTCATCATCCATAAAATTCATGTAAAGGTTAGGATCAACTTTACTTTAAGTAAATCCCAAGCTTGTCAAGAAGCTATCTATTCTTCCATACCAAGCTATAGGAGATTAATTTAGTCCATACAGAACTTTTTTCAGCTTACATACATGAGTCATTATGTCTTCAACTTCAAATCCTTGTGGTTATTCAATGTAAACTTCTTCCTTAAGGAATGTTTTCTTTACATCCATCTGGTGTAGATCCCACTTCATCATGGAATCAAGTGCCATGATGGTTATGATGGAATTGTACCTTGCTACTGGAGAAAATTTCTCTTCATAATCAATTCCCTCTTTTTGAGAGAATCCTCTAGACATAAATCTTGCCTTGTATTTTTCAATACTTCCATCAGCAACATGTTTTATCTTGTAGATCCACTTGGAAGATACAACACTCTTGTTTTCTGGTTTGAGTGCTATATCCCAAACATCATTCTTCATTATTGATTGGTATTCTTCTGTCATTGCTTCCACCCATTCTTTCTTCTGTGCAACTTCCTCATAGCTGGTGGGTTCTTGATCTACAATATCACACATCAAAACTACATGACTGGAGAATAGATTTGATCTCTTGCTTGTTCTTGTGGAGCCTTCTGGAGCTCCATACTTCTCTGCTTCTTATATTATTTCTCTTACCCAAGAAGGTTTTCTCTTTTGAGATATATCCATAGTAGGGGGTTCCTGAGGTTCTAACATATCATGATCTTTTGATGCTACTATTTCAGGAGAGGCTTCAACTTCTACCTTTCTGGGAAGTACATCCTCTTCATGTACTTCTTCAATATGCCACCTTCTAGATTTCTTAACAGTTTTTTATTCATCAAATGTTACATCCCTTCTAATCTCTATATGATGGAATCCTGAAATGTATATCTTGAAGGCTTTGGAGACTTCATAGTATCCAACAAATATCCCCTTTTTTCTATAAGGATCCAACTTGGATCTCTTCTCTTTCGGAATATGAACATATACTAGACAACCAAATATATTGAGATGGCTCGCTTTAGGTTTCTTTCCTGTATACATTTCTTCAGGAGTCTTGAATCCAAGAGCACTGTGAGATAATATATTATACACATACACAATTGTTCTTGCTGCCTCATCCCACAGATGCATGGGAAGGTATTGGTCATGAATCATTGTCTTCACTACTTCCATAATGGCTCTATTCTTTCTTTCCACAATACCATTCTATTGGGGATTGTAGGGAGTGGTTGGTTCCCTCTTGATTCCAACTTCTTTGCAGAATGCTTCAAATTATTTTGAAATATATTCTCCGCCATTATTTGTTCTCAGTGTCTTGATTCTTCTTTCTGAATGGTTCTCTATCAAGAATTTTAATTCCTTGATTTTTTCGAACACTTCACTCTTTGTCTTCAAGAAGTATATCCATGTATTTCTTAAATAGTCATCAATAAATGTAACATAATATTCATACCAACTTAAATATGTGGAGGGAATAGAACCACGTACATAGAAATGAATTAATCCCAACGTTAATTTAGTCTTTGTTTCACTTTTTAGAAATGGATTCTTGATGTTATTTCCTCTTGCACATCCTTTGCAAGTACCTTCATGATCAATATTCAAATATGGTAAACCTCTTACCACCTTGCTCACATAAGGTAGTTATTTGTAGTTGATGTGAGCAAGCCTTCTATGCCATAGTTCACTTGATCTAGTGGTCTCATGGAAAAGGGTTGTTTCTAGATGTCCCCTAAGTTTGTACAGTCCTCCTTCTTCTTCACCAATGTCCACAACATCTTCAATTGTCTTTCCTTTGGTCCACATGAGTACTTGTCTATATATAAAAGAAACTCTATATCCTTTCTTGTCTAATGATGAGAGGGAAAGTAAGTTCTTTTTCAAAACTGGTACATATAGTACTTCCTTCATCTTCATGGAGGTTCCAAAGTCAAGCTTGTAGCTTGATTCACCAATTCCTTTGATGGTATATTGATAGTCATCTCCTAATGATACTTTTTAGGATAGTTATTTTCTTCAATTCTTGACAGAGTTTGTTTCTTCCCTGTCATGTGATTTGAAGCACCACTATCAATAAGCCATGTATTTTCTCCAGGTATTATAGACCCAGAGAGTGCAAAGCATAATACATATTCTTTTACATCTTCTTATTTTTCTTGTCTATTTCCAGGTATTTCCTCTTCTTCTTCTTCATCCTCATCTTCATCTAGATGAACATGATGTCTTTTGTTTTTCTTCTTCTTCAATGGATACTCTATGGCAAGGTGTCCTATCTTATGGCAATTGTAACATTGATATTTGGAGTAGTATTTCTTCTGACTATTTTCTCTTTTCCTTTGAAACTTATTTGTAAGTCTATACTTCTTGAAGTTTCATTGTCTTTTTATTCTGGTATGGGTGGCTAGAGCTTGATCATCTTCTTTAAGTAGAGCTTCTCTATTAGCTACTCTAGCTTCCTCTTGGATGTAGTCTTCCCATACAATGTCAAACTTCATACTTTATTTTCTAGCACACATAGTCTATCTGAATGACTCCCAAGGTCTAGCGAGACCATTGAGAGCAGTCATGACTAGTTCATCTTCATCAAGGGATTCTCCAATGGAATCTAGTTTTTCCTTGAACTGGGAGACCCTTGTGAAGTAATCTTGAATGGATTATCCTTTACTCATCTTGGTAATCTTTAGTTGAGCTCTCAAATTCATCTTTTTGTTGATGTTACTTCACACATACATTCTGGAAATGACATCATACATTTTCTTTGGTGTCTCTTTAGAGGACACATGAGGGATCAAGTGATATTTAATAGAATCAACAATTATCCTCATTTCCTTGATTAGGTTCTTTTGATGCTTCTCCTTAGCTTCATGTTCTTTCGGTTCATAAACTTCATCTTTGATGTATTTATCAAGATCATTAATCTTTAAGAATGAGACCAATCCTATACTTACATGCTCAGAATTTTTCAATGTCTTCTAGCTTGTCCCCAAGCTTAGTGCTTGGGGTCATCTTATCATGGAGGTCACTCAAAATTGAAATTTCTCAAAATGAAAAACTGAACTTGCCAGGATATGCACTTGATTGAGGCGAGTTAGTTGGTCCACTTGATTTCTGGAGATCCCAAATCTTCACCCTTTATGACTTGGTTGCGAGATTTCAGTTTCTGCATATTTCTGGTTTTGGTTTTTTGCAGTTTTCTGGTTTAGGTCCAAACTAGGGTTTGTATTTCCCAGAGATTCAACCACTCAAAAAATTATATCTATGGCTAAATAGATGCTCTCTAGGGAGGCACAAATTTCTATGCCAGTAGATCTTCAAAATTTCAAATTTTGCAGAAACCCTAATTTCTTGTCAGAGGGAGAGGAGAGAGAATTTCACCTTGTGAAATATGTTCTATTTAGGATAGATATGATACCATGTTAATATTTCATATTATTAGTTATATATAATTAGTGTTTAATTCAAATTCACAACAGTAGCATATGTATAATCACTCAAAGAAACACAATCACAAGATAAACACAGATTTATCCTGGGAAACCATCAAGGGGAAGAAAACCCCAACAAAACTTTCTATGTATAAGATGTATAATATAAAACCCCAAAATAGTTAATCCTCCTTCTTTTTGGTCTCTCTCTCTCTCTCTCTCTCTCTCTCTCTCTCTCCTATGCGCAATACACAAGTGTGAGTCTATGTTCAAATGAGGAACACAACTCCTCTATTTATACTCTTTTTGTTGCTTGAAATTTAACCTAACAAGTTGGCCCCACTAAACTGATTGGGACAACTTCACCTAATAAATATGAAAACAATATTATATTATATTCATTACGGTACTATTGACCCGACTTACAATGGAGGCTTTACCTCATGACTCGATGATGACCAAATACAATAGTAACATCTCGACGGAGGAATACGACATATCCATTGGGGTACAACAAGAAAATACATTTATAATATTATTTGAAGTTAAAAATTTTCAACACCGACCCCTCAGTTGACCTCCCTACCACACCAAGAGTACTCTCCTTCCTCCTAGTCCCTCGAGCTATAAGAAGTCATAGAGAATAACACACTAGCCATGGATTCCAAGAAATGACCTTCTAATCACCAAGTTGAACCCAATACCAAATCACAATAGTCACACAAGTTAATGAATAGTCATTACGAGTACCATCCAACAATAGGGAGCAAAAGATGCCCTTTCCCCCCAATGCTCTCTTCCCTTTATAGGAAAATCCTTCATGACACATGTCGCTTTTCATAAAGAATTAACCTTTTGCTTAATTTTCTATTTTTATTATTCACCCTCCACATGTCACCTTCTCATGAAGGAACACATGAGTTCCACAAATCACTCCTAGGTGTTCCCTTATCCTAGGATCTCATTTCTCAATATATATGTGCAAATGGAGTTCAACTCTAGTTGACTCATTTAGAAATCCTAGTCTTAATAGAACTCTAATTTGTGATCCATTTCTATTTTCTTTTATTTATTAAATCTCTTTAATGAAATATGTGCACACACACTTATCCTATAGTCTACATGAGATACAATTCAATGATTTTTCTTTTGCAAATAAACATTAAATGCAATTTCTCTATGCTAAATTAAGTGCATAGATATTTTAATTCTCATGGTTGTTAAAGTTCTGCTTCTATAGATCCTTTAGATAGTCATTTTTTTCCTTTCCTTGTGTGGGGAGTGTGTTGTAGAGACTTAGGAATTGTTACATGAAGTTCCAATGGTGACATAGAAATTTATTTATTTATTCTTAACTATGGAATAATAGAAAACATTGTTTATTTTCATCTCTACATAACATAAGCATTTATCTTACTTTACTCCCAATTCCACAATTTAATTTATTCAACATTCTAGCATATTTATTAATTACGAACCAGTTAACAATATTTATTTTATGAAATAAAAATAGAAAAGCATCTATTCGTGTTTATTTAACTTATCTTACTGTATATATTTTTTACTCTCTATGTCAGTTAAACCAACCTTAATCGTCGTCATATGCACAAGTTAATTTGGTTTTTCTTTTAATTGGAATGGTTATTATCTTTGACGCTTAGATACTTGTATTATTTCATGCATTTGGGAGAATATAAATATGGGATTGATTTCTTAACCGAGGAAAGCTTTCCCTTATACTCAAACTCGAATCGATCATTATTCAATTCTTTTACTTTTTCTTGTCTATGAATTATAGGTCATTTTAACTCCACAAGTCAGCAGCATGGGACGAGGGTTTTGGTTTGGGTCATTCGTTTTTTGGTCTTTGAATGTCTTATTTGAATGTCCCTTCCTATAATGTATTCACAACAGTGCTTTCACATCCTCGTAGATTTTAGTTCAAGGATAAATTCCTCTATTGAAAAAGAGACCAGGGTTTTNTATATATTCAATTGGAAATATGTCAACACCTGTTATTATGAAGAATCAATGAAACGACAATATTGTCGTTCATTTCAATCAAGGTATGGCCAGAATTACATGTCTAGTCAAACCATGACATAGTCAATACATAGGGGCTCAACAAGAGCATCATGTCCCTTACAAGAATTGAACCTGCGGTGGGGAAGGTAACAATAATTCCTTCGAATCGCCCAAACTACATCCAATGTACACACACATAGAGAGAGAGATATTCTCAAGAAAAATATTATCTTTGCTCTTTTAAATGATTTTCTCTATTGCTTTTTTTTCTCTGTTTCCTTATAATAATATTGTTGAAGTTTTGTTTATGGGTTTATTTCAGTTTACACCAAACCATAATGTAATGATTACAGTTTTTTTTATTTCTTTTTAATAATTAATATGAAATATAGTAGTAATCTTGTATTTTCTACGATAGTTTCACCTGTAAAATATTATGTTACTCTATTTTCTAAACACAGAATATAAGGGTGAAAGTTTCAGAATCTAGAGAAGTTTGGAAGAAAATGTAAACAAATTTATTTGCTTACCTGGTTTATATTTTAATTGTTTTCAAACAAGGACGATTGGATTAAATATGTATAACCTATATTTTGTTACTACCAAGGCTTGTAAATAATAATCATATAATAAATGGATATTCATGTCGATACTTTAGCATAACTATTGGTCTATAATTTTTTTAATTATCTAGTGCCAGTCTTTGTATTGGTCTAAGTTCTATGATTATATTAATGACATTGCAATACTCAACTTATATATAATTTGTTCGTAAATTTCTATTCTTTTAATACTTCATATGCATATTGTAACTAAATGTAACAAATAATTTCTCTTTCTAATAGAAAGTAGAACTAACAACAAAATGAATTTATAAACCATTTCATAAGAACTCATATATAAAGAAATCGACAGTAAGTAGAGTAACCAAACTTATATGTTTCTTGAATTAAAATGTCCAAGGAAAATTGAATTAGGTAGATCTATGAGCCACACAACAAAAATTTGATATTTTAAACCTTTTAAACTTAAAAGCCACACCCAAGCCAAACCATGATACCACCAAGGTGAATCAACTTAGGGTTTAACAATTTTACTTATAGTTATACATTAACTCAGATCTTCAAAAAATTAAATTGCAAGCACACTCTTATTTTTGCTACATCTAACACTTCCCAATTCTCATAATAGTGTGCATACACATTCTCAATATTTTTTCGTTAACCTGTTCAAGATAATAGTTGTACCAATACATAGACTAATATAGTTAGGAACTCACACTACCTACATCATACGATGCATTCCATTGCTCTTTAGTATGGCCATAGAAGGCTGCAATTTACTATAGTCTGATCAAACTTGAACTATTCTAGGTTTTATCTTGAATTTCCATCTATTTTTCCTTCCTCGACTTCCTTCCTTAATCTACAAAACCATACTTCCTACGACCCCTCTCCCCTATCTCGATTTTTTTTCTTTTGGAAATAGTTTCACCTTGAACTGTTGATCCTCCCTCAAGATAGGGCGACACCTCTCTCTCTCTTTCTCTCTCTAAATTCTTGGAAGATATGACTAAATTTTAGGAAGAGGTTAAGTTGGTTAGACGCTTGGATTTTCTATAACCTTAGATTGTTTTCCCCACTTGTGATATTATGGTTTATCTTATAGTGGTCCTACCCCAAATAAATCTTGGACATTCTCATTAAAACATATTTAGAAATATTTGCAATCACTTCAACATAATAATGTCTCAAAGTGTCTTAATCCCATGCTCAAGTAAGTATTTACATGAAAAATAACTAATAACTAATTAACACCAATATTTATTGTAAGGGGTAATATCCTAGGATATTACATCCCCTCCTCTTTAAAATAACATCGTCCTCAATGTCCATTTATTTCACCAATATTTATATTTGAAACTTAAATGGATATGCCTCTCTCATGGCATCTTATATTTCCTAGGTGGCTTCATATAGGTAAAACTGTTTCCATTGCACCTTTACCTGGGTGATAAATTGGTTCTCGAGCAATGTTTCTCTCTTATATATTATTTGAAGGGGTTCAAATTAGAAATCCCCCTTTGGTAATACCTAAATGATCCAGGTAAATATTGGTGGCCACCCAACTCTTATGATCTAGCAAAAATATCATCTCGGCACTCCTTAAGTCTCTCACCCATGTCAAATATTGGTGGGATGATTATTGCGAGAGACATGTCAGAGATGAGTTTGAAACATGCATGATATAATTCACTTGGGGATATTTTTTTGATATCGTCAAGGATAAATTCTACCCTATCAGAAACTATGGTTACTAGTACACAAAATGGAAAACTTTGATCTAGGAGAGAGACCAGATGGTGTCACTGTTCACCAATATATTCCATACCTTGCACTCAAAGTTGGGTATTTGAGACTCTAAATGACACTTGGTCCTAAAGTAATGTGATGGACTGGATAGGTACATATAAACATAAATGGATTTCATAGACATATCCTCATTGATATTTTCTTATCAATATGTTATAAAGATTGAGCAAAAGTTTAAGTAGAAGAATAAGTGAGAGTTTGGGTTTGCAAATCGACCTTCGTAGAAGATTGGTAAAGGAGATTGTAACTGAAAAAAAAGAGGATAGAGAAAGGATGGAAAAAATTATGATAACCATATGCTAGAATATCATATGGCCTAGTACCATGGTCACATATTAACTAGGACATACTTACATTCGTTTTCCACTTATGTTGCATAGTCCAAACATTGGTTTTGTTGGATTTCAAATGTAATTGGGGGGTTTCAAACCATTAAATGCACCCAAAACACAAGTTTGATCATTCAGGAGCATGCGATCCCTCATTAATTATAGTTTGGTCTCTTGGGGCTCTCCCGCTCATTAAAATAGGGAACTGGTTTGACCAGAGGCACCCATATTGTTTTTGAGTGTTTTTGGCAACTTTGGACCATTTATTGCTACCTGGAGCCACTCCCACTCATCCATGCACTCCAACATGCCTAGAATACCCTTATTTATGACCAATCATGCTTCCTCAATGTTCACATGGCCATTCGTGATCGATTGAGCTGGTTTGGGAGCTTATTGGTCCACCTAGGGGGGATTGAGGTCCAATCTAAGCCTTCCACATGTATGCCACCAATTTTCCTCCAAAGGATAACAATTTTAACTTATTGTATTATAATCATGTTCCAAACATATTTAGATGTGGGACTGTAATAGAAAACATATTTATTGTCACCATCTCTATGTGTTAATTTTGCTCTTTTACATTGTTTTCTTCATGTATTGTCAAATTAATTTGTTGTGTGGATTATCTTAGATTCTAGATATTACTATGAATTATATTTTCATAGGGTATCAGAAATATTTAGAGCTGCAAGTTCAATTTACGTAGTTCATAGGGTTTTAACTGCAATGTAGGGTCTACTCTAGTAGATTGAGATTTTGCATTGCAAGTTGTTCAAGTGTTCTTTGTTACTCAGTGCGAAACAATAAATGGAGCAGTCTCATGTTACCTTTCTCACTCCATTCAAATATTTTTATTGGAAGGATGAGATCATGATCCAATTGAGATTGATATGTTTCTATAGAGTTACCACGGGGACAGAAAATGAGTTGAACTCAATTGTTGAGAAGTCTAAGTATTTCAATAGATTGGATGAAGTGTTTGGGATACTTTGTCTCAATATTTCAAGGGATCTATTATTCCATGTAGATAGTATTAAAACACCAAATGAGGTGTGGCTTAAGCTTCAGTCACTATTTGGGAATACTAATGAGTTGAGAGGTCACCAACTCGAAAATGAGTTGATCACTTTGAATACAACTCACTTTGAGACGATCCAAGATTTATTCACCAAGTTTAAATCCTTGGTTCTTCAAATCAAACAACGTGGAATCAAAAAGAAGGAAGAGAACTGATATTATCCATACTTTTCAAAGCTAGGTCCTGAATATTGAGTGTTTTTTTTGACATTCCACTCGGGCAAGCTGGCAATTCAAAATTGAAGAATGCCAACTTTGGGAGATTTCATGGAGTCTTTGACTCAAGAACAATATAAATTGGTTCAAATGGGTACCATCAAATCCACCAAGGATTAATCCCTTGTTACATTTGTTTAGAATCAAGGAAAGGGAAAGAATAATACTAAGGATTTGAAGCAGCAAGAGAAGAAGAAGCAGGAGAAGCCCAATCTTCTGATGGGGGTTTGATTCCTAGCAAGGAAGAAGGACAGAAGCAAGACAAGACCAAATGAACTTACTATCACAAATATTGGCATCTAGAGAGTGAATTCATGAAGAAAACAATTGACATGATGGAATGACTCCTTGAGAAGAAAAAAATTCCTCTTCTAGATGGTGCACATAAGAAATAGGGAGGTTAAAATTATGAAAACAAGGAAAGATGCCATGCACTGGTTGTTGGATCTTTTGACTCTTCGTCCTTCCTCATAGATTCAGGTTCCTCAAGGAACATGGCTTCCACATAAGACTCTGTCTCATTCCTACATCCATACAGTGGTCCATCCATTCTCATACGTGATAACTCTGAGATCCCAGGAAAAGGGATTGGAAGGATCAATCTTGACAATGGGTACTTCAACAAAGTGTTGTATGTGCCTAATATTGCAGCAAAACTAATCTTTGTCTATCAAATTACACATAAATGTTCAAACAAGAGAGTGAAATTCACTCAAGATGATATGGAAATACCATAAATTTATACATACAAAGTTGTTACAGTGGGTATTGCAGATCATGAGTCGAGAATGTACAAGTTTTCACGCTTTCTTCCTTTCTCCTCAGGGAATACACTCCTGTAAAATTCCAATGAGACCAGAAATATATGGAATGAGAGCTTTGGACACCTTAACTATAGATATCTTCAATATTTGAACAAAAAAAACATGGTTCAAGGAATTCCAAGCATCAGGTTTTCCAAAGGCACATGTAAGGGATGAATTGTTGGGAAGCATACATTGCACAAGTATGACAAGGGGAAGGAAAGAGGGGATGCCCAAGCGCTTGAATTGATCCATTCATATATGATAGGACATATTCCCACACTGCCCTATGGAAATTCAGGGTATTAACATTCATAGATAATTTCTCAAGGTATTGTTGGGTGTATTTTCTCAAGCAAAAATCAGAAGTGTATGAGGTCTTCAAAGTTTTCAAAGAATTGGTTGAGAAATTAAGTGAGAAGAAGATAAATGTCTTAACGAATGATAATGGAAAGGAATATTTCAATGATAATCTGCAACAACTATGCGAATATAATGGAATTCAAATGCAAAATCATGTGCCTTACACACCACAACAAAATGGTGTGGCATAGCGCAAGAATAGAGCATTGAAGGAGATGGCCACATGCATGTTGGAGGCTAAGTATTTGTATCCTAAGATATGGGATGAAGCCATATATTGTGTCAGATATGTTCAGAATGGAGTTCCACACAAAAAATTGGAAGATAAAATTCCCTTTGAGGCTTAGAGAGGTCAGAAGCCCAATGTTTCTCATTTCAGGGTGTTTGTGTGGAGAACCTCTTACAATAAACAATGAGAATGCAAAAATATTGGAGCACAAAAGATATTTTATTGATTGCAAGCCACTTCGAGGGGGAAACCTGCTTTGAGCAAGCTCAATACAAAATAACTCTTCAGTGCTTTCAATTGCCTCAAAACATACGTATATACTAAGTCTAATCTAAACAACTATTACTCCGCATGAATGTGGGATAATGAAACCTATTAACTAGACGACTTAACAACTATTACTTACTCCCCATGAATGTGGGATAATACATCATACTAATTGGATGGCTTACAAAGAATATGCGTCTGACAAAATATACCAACAAAATAAAGAGGGGGGTTGACACGGGTTCTTAACATCCCCTCCCTCTTAGAAAAATATTTTTCCTCAAAGCTTTAGATGTGGAAACAACTTCTGAATCTGAAGGAGGGGTTCCCATGTAGCATCCTCTGGTTGCATGCTGGGCCACTGAATTGAATACCTTTGTGATGGACCGAGAGAGAAGCTAACAAGTACGCTTATTGAGGATGGCCTCCGACTTAGAAATGATGGATCCTTCAGTAACCCATTCTGGTAAAACAATTTGTGCGCTGATGTTGGCGCCAATCACTTGCTGAATACGAGAAGGAGGAAGTGCGAATTTATAAGCAACATACCCAATCTTTTGAAGAACTAGATATGGGCCAAAGATATTTGGAGCGAGTGTTTGATGCCCTTTTTGTTTCACAGAGGATTGCTTGTAACGCTGCAGACGAAGAAAAACCATATCACCAACTTGGAAAGTGCACTCAAAACGGTGTTGATCAGTCTGTTGTTTCATGCGGGCTCTTGTCAAGTGAAGATTGTCTTGCAGGAGGTGAAGAATCTGATGTCAATTTCGAAGATCCATGTCAATTGCCTGAACTGGTGAACTGCTGCGGGTGGATGGGAGGAGTATTGGAGGTGCTTGACCATAGAATGCTTCATATGGAGTCATTTTAGATGCAGTATGGTAGGAATTATTGTACCATCATTCAGCAAGAGGGAGCCACTGTTCCCACTGATGTTGTTCTTCAGAGATGAAACAACGAAGATAAGGTTCCCAATATTTGTTGACGACTATAGTCGGACCCTCTATTGGTGGGTGATAAACTGAACTCATATGCAGTTTGGTGTCAGGGAGGTGAAAATGACTTGTGAAAGTTGTGTTGTGGTCTGAGACAATGGAATAAGGGATTCCATGAAGAAGGAATATCTGGGCCATGAAAATTTGTGCAATTGAAGAGGTGATAGATGGATGGAGTGTAGTTTCACCCTGGTGGTGCTGACAAGGAACACATTCGGCAACCATATGTTGAATTTCGGGTTGCACCCCCTTCCAAAAGAAGTTACGGCGTGCCAGCTCATATGTTTTGAGGAACCCAGAGTGTGCTACCGATGGAGAAGCATGGAGTTCATAAAAGACTGCATGTTTAAGGTCTGTCCTCTGGGGAAGCACCAAACGACCCTTGTATCTCAGAGAAAATCCATCCCAAGAGGAATACGATACCACAGAAGGGTTACTGGCCAACCATTGGATGAATTTAGATAATGAGGATTCATTGACATAGCCATGCTGAAGAGAGTGTAACCAAGTTGGAAGAGGCATAGAAATAACTGAAAGAGAAACATGGGCATCAAATGTGTGGAAAAGAGCATCCACCGCAAGATTGTCCTCAGCCTTTTTATAGTCATAATCCCTGAGTTTGAGAACCCATTGCTATTGTGTTGGGGATGAGACCCATTGTTCCAAGAAATATTTCAAACTCTGGTGATCAGTCTTTATGCCGAAAGGATTCTCTAAGAGGAATGGCCACCACTTTTGTACTGTGTGCAAAATAGTCATAATTTCCTTCTCATATGTAGAGGTGGATAAATTATTTCCAGAAGTGCATTTGTCGGTGAAGGCAATGGGATGTTCATATTGAAAGAGGACAACCCCAAGTCCATTGTCATAAGCATCACGCTCAAGAGTGAAGAGGTTGGAAAAATAAGGCATTTGAAAGGTGCATCGGAATGAAAGATCCAAGGGAGTAGTTGAGACTGCTGAAGGTTGCATATGAATGAAATGGAGCTGAGCGATGACACCATGTGAAATTTTCTTAAGAATATTTTCCATGCGATGCGAACTGATGAGGCCGAGAGACCCTAGTTGTAAGCCACACAATGTGTGTTTGGTACCATTGATTGAAAACTGCATCCAAAGTTCAGCAAAATCCCATAAAATGGGTCCAAGTGTACGTAACCATTAAGCGCCCAAAACCACATCACATCCACCTAAGGGCAAGGAAAACATGTCAGACAAGTTATAATCCCCCATAGATATGCACACATTATGACACTTCCCTTTACAAGCTAAGGTGCCACCATTGGCAATCATGACTTCAAAGCTGGAGCAAGGATGGATGAAACAATCATCCTATTTGGTGATCCTTGTGTCAATAAAGTTGTGATTGCTACTAGAATCAATGAGTATTGTAAGAGGGAGTTTTTTGAAGAACCCTCTGACCCGCATAGTTTTTGGGGTGGTGACTCCGGCTAAGGCATGGGGAGATATCTCTGGTTGGTCCTCTGGAGCAAGAAGTTGTTGAATGTCATCATCATCATCTGTGGGATCCTGAGCATCATAAAAATTTCAGGTGCTAGTGGAGAATCCAAAACCAAGAGATAGAGCTTTTGCGCAACACATCTATGTCCCCGGGTGAATTTATCGTCATAATTATAACAAAGCCCTTTTTCTTGCATTCCCACATCTTTGCTTCAGACAAATGCTTGATAGGATTGGTTCTATGAGTTAGCAGATTTTGGGTTCTTTGAGGAACCATAGGTCTAAATGGAACAAGAGTGGATTTGGAGCGTTGTTGAGCCCAGATCTTGTCCTCTGCTAGCTTAGCCAACCTGAGGGCTTCCATCATTGTGCGAGGGTAGAACATTTTAACCTCAGAGCGTATTGCATCCTTCAGACCACTGATAAAACAACTAAGGTAGAATGCATCAGGCAATCCCTCGGTGTGATTGGCGAGTTCCTCAAATTATGTTTGATACTTCCGCATAGTGCCAGTTTGGCGAAGTTTGGTGAGTGCTCCTGTGAAGTCATCAAAAGCACTAGGACCAAATCACTGCAAGAGGAGTTGGGAAAATTCTGTCCAGTTTGGCTCAGCATGAGCCTTGATGTACCAACAGAACCATTGAAGTACTTCATGTTCCAAATGAAAGGATGCAAGGGATACTTTATTGAAATCAAAAGTGTCATGCAGATTGAAATATTGTTCTGCCCTATAAATCCATCCAGTCGGATCATCACCATTGAAGCGAGGAAAATCCAGCTTCGGCCCGCTGTAGTGGCAAAACACTCAGAACCCAGTGTTTGTCAAAGACTTAGGTTGGTGGTGGTTTTCCATGGGTGAACACTGACGATTGAAGCTGAGAAATTTTTTATCTAGATCCTCAAGTTTGGACTTGATGGCAGTAAGTTCTTCTTCCATTTGTTTATTTGCTCCGATGCGAATAACAACCATAACAATTTTTTTTTTATCTTTTTTTTTTATGTTTTTTATAAGGTAATGGGTAGAAAAGCAAAAATGGAGAGGGTTTTAGAAAAGAAGATTTTTTATTTGGGAAAAATTTGGGGGGGTAATTGGGGTTTTATGGGGTTTTGGGCACTTTTTTAGGGACAAGAAGCAGAAAATGTGAATTTCAAAGGTAGGATGAAGGAATTGGAAAATTTGTCAGAGAGGGACAAGGAAGCAGACTTGGAAAATGAACACCATGGAAAAATTTGAAGGCAATTGGGTGAGAATAAGAGAAGTTATGACAAACTTTAAAAATTGCCAAATATGGAATTTCGGTCTTCAGGAAGTGAAATTGGGAATAGGGTCCTCAATGAAGGAATATGCAGAATGGTATTACGGGGGTGACAGTGAAATTTCAAGGGAAACAAAACTAAATCAAGGAAGATATGGCTGAAAAACAAAAATTATATATATATATTATTATTTTTTTTCTTTTCTTTTCTTTTAAAGAACTGATCTGTGGTCTATGGCGGTGCTAGAAGCTGCGTTTTATCAACATGAAATAGAGTAAATGATCTGTGACAATTCTGAAATTCTGCATGGTATCAACTGTAAATAGAGATGGACCCCAGGTATAATCGGCTTTCTATTGGTTCAAAGGTAGTCACTCGGCCACCAAGACTATCTCAGGCTTGAGTATTAGGGAAGTACCCCTCACTTCACGACGCAAGTAAAACTGCTAACCGCTTGGCCAAAAATGACAACTCTTTGGTTTTCCTCACAGATGGGACTCTAGTCAATCTGGTGGGGGTTGTTTCCCTTTTTGCTTGGCAGGTCTTCTCAATGGCCAGCTACTTCGGGGTTCCTTTGGTACTCCTCACAGTGAGTTTTAGGGCTATGCCTAAGTACTTCCCACAGTTAAGCGGATAGGGTGTATTCCTTGATCCGAATGAAAAATAATACTACAAGAAGAAGAACTACTGCAATAATCACAGTGCCAGAAAAAATGTGGCAAAAATTCCACCCAATGCTCAAAAACCCGTAATTAGAGCTAGGGTTTTGAGACAAAACTTTTAAAATGAGCATAACCCGATCCAGATTGCTCAAAATCGCTATTATAGCCCATTTCTGGAACTGGAACAACCACTCTGCTTTTACCCACGAAATCAGAATAGAAATCTAGCCACCCGGTCAAAAGATTTTCGCTCTGCAATTTCCGCGGCTGTCACCGAAATTCTGAAAAATTGCTGATTTTAAATCCGTGATATCTCCACTTTTAGGACTCCAAATGAGATGATTTTTTTTTTGAAACTGCATATTTTTGAAAGAGGAATTCAGATATGCAACCTGTTTCTTCTAATCCTATGCAAAAGTTTTCAGAAAGTGATATGAAATTTGCCGCCCAATTTTGCCCTCTTTTTTTGAAAAGAAAAAAAATTCCCACTTGTGCCAAGGAAAGTGCTCTTATACCAGATGTGGAGAACCTCCTGCAATAAACAATAAGAATGCAAAAATATTGGAGCATAAAATATATTTTATTGATCGCGGGCCACTTCAAGGGGGAAACCTCCTTTGAGCAAGCTCAATACAAATAACTCTTCGGTGCTTTCAATAGCCTCAACACACACTTATATACTAAGTCTAATCTAAACAACTATTACTCCACATGAATGTGGGATAATGAAACCTATTAACTGGATGACTTAACAACTATTACTTACTCCTCATGAATGTGGGATAATATATCATACTAATTGGATGGCTTACAAAGCATATGCATCCGACAAAATATACCAACAAAATAAAGAGGGGGGTTGACACAGGTTCTTAACAGTTTGGTTCAAAGGCTTGGTCTAGAATTCTTGCTGAAAAGAGAAAAGGGTTGCAACCTCAAAGAAAGGAGTCGATAATGGTTGGATATTATGAATATGCAAAGGGATACAATATCTTTGATCCCTCATCTTAGAAAACATTCGTTGAGAGAAGTGTACAGTTCGAAGAAGAGTTCATGCAAGAGGTCAAGCTAATAGAGGGGGATTGCTCACCCTCCACTCAATGATGATGTAAGCAATGTTTATATTTATTATTTTTCTGATTCTGAAATAGAATATGAATATTATTACATACATGTAGATCATGAATCAACCATAAGCAAAAATGGGATGAGGAAACCATACAAGCAGCTGGTGGTCTTGTTAGAGAGCCACTAGACTCTAGGAAGGCTAGATCTCAGTTTCACAATGCTTTCTCCACTTGTGATTCGAATATTCCATAGAGGTGTTTTATGATGGTTGGATATGATCCATAGTATTATGAAGAAGCATCACATGAACCAATATGGAAAACATCTATGCAGGAAGAGTTCAAGTCTTTGCAAGGCAATGAAACTTGGGAGTTGGTTCCTCTACCTTCCAAGAGGAAACTAGTGCAATGTAAGTGGTTTTATAGGACCAAAATGGTTGTTAATGTTTTAGATGTGAAGTATAATTCTAATTTGGTTGACAATGTATTCTCTCAATTCAATGGAGTGTAATATATAGAGACATTTTCATTGGTTGCAAAGATGGACTCTATCAGGCTAGTTTTGGTCATTGTTGCATCAAAGCGATGGGAGGTGCAACATATGGATGTGAAGAGTGTTTTTATTATTGGTGACCTTCATGAGGATATTTATATGCAACATCATTTAGGTTTAATTCATGATACTTCACTTCTTTTCAGTTTGAATAAGTCTCTCTATGGTTTCAAGAAAGCCCACAGGGCTTGGTATTCTAAGATGGACAAATTTCTTCTCTCAAAAGGCTTTGAAAGATGAAAATATGATCCTAATGTGTATTTGCAGAATTTAGATGACTCTATCTAGATCACAGTACTGTATGTTGATTATATTTTTATCACTAGAAGTTTCATTGTTGATATAGGTTCAATTAAGTATTCATTGCACAATGCATTTTCTATGGCTGACCTAGGATTGTTGAAACAATTTCTTGGCTTTGAGATTGAGCAATCTGATGCAGGTACTAAGGTCATCCAATAAAATTATGGTTCATACCTATTATTAAAGTTAGAAATGTCTGAATTTAAAACATCCAAGTGTCCCTTTCTTTCATGAGTAAAACTAAGTGATTTGGTTCATCTCCATTGGTGGACAACTCGTTGTATAGGCAACTAGTTGGGAGATTATTGTATCTCACAAACTCTCAAGCTGATTTTGGATTATGTTGTAGGTTTTGTTGCAAGATATATGCATAAGCCTCATGAGATACATTGGAAGGATTCTAAAAGGATCTTTCATTATGTTCAAGGAACCAAACACTTTGGGATACACTATGCTGCTAGTTCTCCACTAGAACTGGTTGGATTTACTAATTTAGATTGGGTTGGAGATTCCACTGATAGGAAATCCAATTTATGTTATGTATTCATGATTGCACATGGTCCCATATACTGGTCAAGTAAGAAACACCACACTATATCCCTTTCACCAGCTGAGGCTGTGTACAGAGGAGTAATGAATGCAACTACACAATGTGTGTGGTTACAAGACATTCTTGGAGAACTTGGTTTTGCATTTGACTCACCCACTATCATTTAGTGTGAAATCAAAGTGCAATAAAGATATACATGTCAGATCTAGTACAGAGACATAGGAACACACACATTTATATTCACATACACTACATCAGGAGCTTGGTGCATGAGCCGGCGATATCATTGCTATTGGTTTTGGAGCCTAATCTTTTAGATCCAGAGATATTATTTAGTTGTGTTTTTAACCTAGATGTACTGTACACTCATTCCCCCTACCTTGGGGTTTGGGGGCGGAACCCCCGAGAAATTTTTTTGAGATGTGTGTTGGCCAACAGTTTTGCAGACCCATGGTATTGGGTTAACCGTAGTATTTTCCCATGGTATTTCCCCTTTAAAAGAAAGAATTGGAACACGACTGTGTATGGTATTGTATTGGAAGAGAGACTATGAGAGCGTGAAGAGGAAGTGCAGCGGTTTTGCTGTAGGGTGTATTCCTTCATCTTTATGGACTGTAATAAAAGGACTGGAAATTTCTTTGTGGACGTAGCCCATCGTTTGGGTGAACCACATTATATATGTGTTACTCTGTAATGTTTTAATGTGTTTTGCATCTTATTTATTGATTTAACTATATATCTGTTATTGCTCTGCGGTTCTGTTTTTTAAAAATTGGTATCAGAGCCAAAAGGTCTATTTGGTTGGTAAACTCGTAGGAAAGAAGGGTTCCTGGTTCGAGTGGGAGCAATGGTGGAATAAGGAAAGTTTAGGGTCGAGAAATTTAACAGCCAAAACTATCAGTTATGGAAGATGCAAATGGAGGACTATCTTTACCAGAAGGATATGTACCTGCCATTGCGCGGAAAAGCAAAATAGCCAGCGGCTATCAAGGATGAAGAGTGGGAGGTTCTTGACAGAAAGGCACTGGGAACAATACATCTATGCATGGCTTCATCATTGGCCTTCAATATTTTGAAAGAAAAAACAACAGAGGGTGTGATGAGCGCATTGAGTAAGCTCTATGAAAAACCCTCAGCTTCTAACAAGGTATTTTTAATGAAGCATTTATTTAATATGAAGATGTCGGAAGGTGGATCTGTTGCTGACCATTTAAATGAGTTTAATACACTTACCAGTCAGTTAAGTTCTATAAAAGTGAACTTTGATAATGAGGTTAGGGCTCTTCTAATCTTGTGCTCATTGTCAGAAAGATGGAATAGCTTGGTCATGGATGTAAGTAACTCTGTCCCTAGTTCAAACACTCTTAACTTTGATTATGTTGTTGGTGTTATTCTTAGTGAGCAAATGCAAAGAAAAAGCACAGGTGAGACATTAGGTAATGCATTGACCATGGAGAGCAGAGGGAGACAAAACGAGAGAGGAAGCAACCCAGGAAATCGCAGAAAATATAAAAAGGGAAGATCCAAGTCCAGATTTGGAAAAATAGAGTGTTGGAACTATGGTAAGAAAGAACATTTGAAGAAAGACTGCCGAGCACCAAAGAAGAAAGGTGAGAGGCACCAAGATACTACTCAGGAAGCGAATTTAGCAGGTGATGTGTTACAAGATGCTTTGATTCTTGCATTAGATAATACTAGTGATTATTGGGTAGTATATTCAGGGGCTTCATGTCATGCTACACCCCATAGGAAATTCTTTCATGATTATGTTCAAGGTGATTTTGGGCATGTGTTATTGGGGGATGATGAACCATGTAAAATTGTTGGAAATGGTAAGGTACTAATTAAGTTAAATAATGGAAGTGAATGGCTGCTAAAGGATATAAGGCACATTCCTACTATGAAAAGAAATCTGATCTCAATAGGGCAGTTGGGAGATAGCGGTTGTTTGTCTACATTTGGAGAAACGTGGTGGAAGATCACTAAAGGATCACTGGTAATAGCAAAAGGAGATAGGGTAGGTATGTTATATTTATGTCCTCATAATACTAATTATTTTATCTATGTAGCTTCCACAGAAATAGGTGCAGTGCAGTGGCATCATAGGCTTGGCCACATGGGTGAGAAGGGGATGCAGATTCTCCACTCAAGGAAACTGCTTCCAGATCTGATGCAAGTAAGTTTGGAGTTCTGTGAGAACTGTGTTTATGGAAAACAGAAGAGAGTTATATTTCTCAGGGTTGGGAAACAAAAGAAGAGTGAAAAGTTAAAGCTTGTCCATACAGATGTATGGGGACTCGCTTAGGTACAATCTCTTGGTGGCTCTCATTATTATGTTACTTTTATTGATGATGCAACTAGAAAAACTTGGGTTTATTGCATTAGACAAAAATATGATGTGTTTGATACTTTCAAGAAGTGGAAAGCTTTGGCTGAGAATGAGACAAGAAAAAGGTTGAAATGTCTCAGATCTGATAATGGAGGCGAGCACTGAAACAAGGAGTTTGATAGTTACTGTTCACATAATGGGATTCGCAAAGAGAATACAGTCCCTGGAACACCACAAGAAAATGGTGTGTCAGAAAGGATGAACAGAATGATCATGGAGCGTGCAAGGTGTATGAGATTGCATGCAGGGTTGCCCTTACAGTTTTGGGCTGATGCTGTAAACACTGTTGTTTATTTAATAAACATAGGGCCTTTAAGCACTTTGGATGGTGGCATTCTAGAGGAGGCATGGACAGGTAAACAGGTAAAATACTCATTTCTGAGAAGTTTTGGTTGTGAATCATTTGTCCATATTGATAAATATGATAGAACAAAGCTTGAGGCTAAACACGCTAAATCCAAGAAATGTACCTTTATTGGATACGAGGTTGATGATTTTGGTTATCGCTTATGGGATCTTAAAAATCACAAAATCATTAGGAGTAGAGATGTATTATTCAATGAAAAGGTCATGAACAAAGATCAGTTGCAGGGAAAGAAAGAAGAAAAGGAAAACATAGAGTACACAGTGCTTGATGAAATCAAAGATAATGAAGTTCCAAAGGCACCAAAAAATCAAGAGCAGCAGCAAGTACCTGAAACTCTTGCAACTGTAAGAAAGTCTACCAGGTTAAGTAGACCCCCTGAAAAATTCTCTCCTTCACCATATTATTTATTGATGACTGATTCTGGTGAACCAGAATGTTATGAAGAAGCAATGCAGGTAGAAACTAGAAAGAAGTGGGAGCAAGGCATGGATGAGGAGATGGACTCATTGGTAAGAAACCAGATTTGGGATCTAGTTAAGTTGCCCACAGAAAAAGGGGCATTGCAGAATAAATGGGTTTACAGGTTGAAGGAAGAAGATGGAGGAAAGAAGCGGTACAAGGCTAGGCTTGTTGTAAAGGGGTTTGCACAAAAGAAAGGTATAGACTTTGATGAAATATTTTCTCCTGTTGTTAAAATGACTTCAATTAGAACTATTTAAGTCTAGTGGTGGTAGAAGGTTTGCATATTGAACAGTTAGATGTAAAAAGCGCCTTTCTCCATGGGGATTTGCAGGAAGAGATTTATATGCATCAGCCACAAGGGTATGAGGTTAAAGGGAAGGATAATTTGGTTTGCAGGTTGAAGAAGAGCTTGTATGGCCTGAAGCAAGATCCAAGGTAGTGGTATTTGAAATTTGATAAGTTTATGATAGAACAAGGTTATGATAGATGTCATTCTGACCACTGTGTTTATTTCAAGAGGCTAGATAACAGAAGATATATTATCTTGTTTTTGTATGTGGATGACATGCTTGTTGCAAGCTCTAACATGCTGGATATAAATGTGCTCAAAAGAAAACTAGCTAAATCATTTGCGATGAAGGATTTGGGTGGTGCAAAGCAAATCCTTGGTATGAGAATAACAAGAGATAGGAAAAATCACAAATTGACATTGTTTCAAGGTGAGTAGATAGAAAAGGTGTTGCGGAGGTTTAGAATGAAGAATGAAAAACCCGTCAGTACACCTTTGGCTAGCCATTTCAAACTAAGCAAGGATATGTGTCCAGAGACATAGGAAGAGATAGGTTACATGTCCAAAATTCCCTATTCATCAGCAGTTGGAAGCTTGACGTATGCCATGGTGTGCACAAGAACAGATATTGCACATGCAGTGGGAGTTGTGAGTAGTTATATGAATAATCCAGGTAAAGAGGATTGGAAATCAATACAGTGGATTCTCAAGTATTTGAGAGGTACCACTTCTCATGCATTATGTTTTGGAGGTTCAGACACTGTTCTACAGGGATATGTTGATGCAGATATGGTTGGTGATAAAGACAGTAGGAGGAGCACCACAGGGTATGTGTTTACTGTGGGTGGAAAAACAGTAAGTTGGATTTCAAAAATACAATAGGTTGTTGCACTTTCAATAACAAAAGTAGAGTATGTTGCTACTAAGAGGCTAGTAAGGAGATGATTTGGTTGTAGAGGTTCATGGAAGAATTGGGTAAGAAGCAGGAGAATAGTAGGATGTACAGTGACAGCCAGAGTGCCATTCATCTTGCAAAGAACTTAGCATTTCATTTGAGGACTAAACATATACAACTCAAGTACCACTTCATAAGATCTATTCTAGATGAAGAACTGTTAAAACTGGAAACAATACATACTAGGCAGAATCTTACAGACATGTTGACAAAAGGAGTAACTAGAGAGAAACTGAGTTCCTGCTTGGTTTTTGTTGACCTTCAAGCATGAAGGTGAAAATAAGAAATTTTCCAAGTCCAAGGTCCAGAGCATAGTCCAGCAAGTGTAGTAGCAGTGAAGTTGCTGTGATCAGTCTCCAAGTGGGAGATTGTTAGTTGTGGAGCCTAATATTCTAGATCCATAGATATTATTTAGTTGTGTTTTTAACTCAGGTGTACTGTATACTCATTCCCTTTGCCTTGGGGTTCAGGGGCAGAGCCCTCGATATTTTTTTTGGGATGTGTGTTGGCCAACAGTTTTGTGGACCCATGGTATTGGGTTAACCGTAGTATTTTACCATGGTATTTCCCCTATAAAAGAAAGCATTGTAACAAAAATGTGTATGGTATTGTATTGGAAGAGAGACCATGAGAGCGTGAAGAGGAAGTGCAAGGATTTTTGCTGCAGGGTGTATCCCTTCATCTTTCTGGACTGTAATAAAAGGACTGGCAATTTCTTTGTGGACCTAGCCCATCGTTTGCTTGAACCACATTATATCCGTGTCTCTCTGTAATGTTTTAATGTGTTTTGCATCTCATTTATTGATTTAACTGTATATCTATTATTTCTCTGTAGTCTTGTTTTCTAAAAATTGCAGTATTGCCCATTTGCAAAGAAAATTGCTGACATCTTCACCAAGAGCTTCACATAGAATACATTCACCTATCTGAGGTCACTCCTTGGAGTGGGTGACACATGGTGATGACTGATATTCACTTTCATATTTTTCTCCATGTCCATTTTAGAGGGGAGGTTTTATTCCCATGTGGTTTTCCTTCTTACCTTGGTTATATGGACAAATAAATTTTTGTAAGAGGTGACTTGATCCTTAGTTTCCAAGGCCTCAAATTTTGATGTGCCTATGCTAATTCAGGATTAAGGGGAGGGTGTTATAACATCATACCACCTAGTACCATGGTCACATACCACCTAGGACATACTTACATTCATTTTCCACTTATGTTGCATAGTCCAAACATTGGTTATGTTGGTTTCCTAACGTAAATGTGGGTTTTGGACCATTAAATGCACACAATGCCCACATTTTTATCATTCAGTAGCATGATAACACTCATTTATGAAATTTTGGTCTCTTGGGGTGCTCCCACTCCTTTAAAAAAGGAACTGGTTTGACCAGAGGCACCCATGCATTTGTTTTTGGTGTGTTTGGCTATTTTGGACCATTTGTTGCTACCTAGAGACACTCCCACTCACCCATGCAATCCATGACTCCTATATTACCCTTATTTATGACCAATCATTCTTCCCCAACGTTCACATGGCCATTCGTGACCGTTTGAGGTGGTTTGGGATCTTATTGGTCCACCTAGGGGGGTTTAAGTCCAATCTAACACTGCCACATGTATGCCACCAATATTACTCCAAAGGATAATGAGTTTATCCTATTTCATTATAATCATGTTCTATACATATTTACATGTGGTACTGTAATAGAAAACACAATTATTGGCACCATATATATGTGGTAATTTTTCTCTTTTACACTATTTTCTTCATGTATTGTCAAATTCTTTTATTGCGAGGATTCTATTAGATTCTATATCTTGGAATTAATAAGAATTTAACACCATTCCAAGATGTAGGTAAATAAGGGTAACTACAATTTGAATAAGGACACTGACAAGTGGTGCAATTTTCACAAAATCGCCTAGCACAAAGCTGATGAATATTTCTCAAAACAATCATTATTTGGTAGAATGAAATACTCAAAATCATAATTTATATTGGAATTTGATTTAGATAAATATAAGGTAGAATGGATGATTGAAATGGAACCTAGTTCCACCATCGCAACCAAAAATATCCAACCAAAAGAGTTAGAGGAGACAAAGGAACAATAGTGCCTCTTCTACTCACAATTGTGGGTGAAGGGGAATCTATTGCATTTCATTTTAAATAATGGTAGCAAGAAGAACCTGATATCGATAAAGGTCACCAAGAGATTGAATTTTTTAAAAACACCACACCCCTAACCATACACCATTGGTTTGTTGAGCCAAGAATCAAACATTCACATAAGTCAACAATGTTGCTTATCCTACAACATCAAGCCCTTCAATATGAGGCACTATATGATGTTTTCCCACTTGAATTCTATGATTTTATTTTAGGACAAATATATACGTGGAAACACGATACTATTTATTATTCCAAGCCTTGTATTTACAATGTTACTTTGGAAGGTAAAATCTACAAAGATTCCTTAGAGAGTCCCAATTATCACATTTCCCTTTATCTCCACAAAGAAATGTAAAAAAATAATATATCATACTCCATTTTTTTCCTATGCATGGTTCGATTAGAAGGTGGAACAGGAATGCAGAAAAAGAAAACCGATGAGAGAAAAGAAAAATAACAACAAACATAGCTACAACATTCTTAGCAACAAACATCCTCATTAGTACATCTAGCTCAACTCGGTTCAATAGCTACAATCAACACGAAAAAAGCCAAAGATGAAGAATTGGACCAATTGACAGATGCTATTAATAGGGAATACAAACATAGAAGAGTGAGAACAAAGGAACAAACTAAGAAGCTAGAAGCAGAACATAAGGAATTCTTAACCAAATGTGAAAACGTATCACGATAGTTTGTCACAATTCAAGCAGGAGCCGACTCAGATAGACCCCTCGAAAAATCCTATCAAATTTTTGAAAGTGTCATGTCGAGTTTCAAAGAACAGTTAAAATAATGGCAACATGAGTAGGCAAACGAAACCACTATGTTACTCCGAAATCAATTTACAACATTCACTTCATCCCAAAAACTATTAATCCAATACGTTGCACAGTCTTCTGTCATGATTGATGTCCTGTGAAACTGGTACACTTACTATGGTCAGGTATTTGAGAAAATTCAAAAAATGCATGAAATCATCAGTTCTCTGCAATATCGTCAACTAGTTTCCAATGAAGCAATGACGCACACCATTGAACATCAACCTGTCCTAGAGAATCAGAAGGTTGAGAATTTGGAGCGATAAGAACATCAATGTATCAGTCAAGCTTGGTCTAGTCTAGCCAGTATCAACAAGATCAGGCCACAACTGCAACATCTTCTTTCTGTTGCTAATGAAAAGACAGGACTCTTGGGAACCAACATGATCAATCTTTTGGGCATAGATATGCATCAAAAAATTGAAAACTTGTCGATCCTCACAACTCTAACCATCGACTTACAAACTACCCTTCACGCTTGGGAAGAGTTTCAACATCAACTATATGTCTCTGCATAAGCGATTGTAGAAGCATGTGTTCAACTACAGTCGTTCACCAGTCAAGACAATCCAGAATGAAGGGACAAATAAGATTATAACTATTCAGATAGAAAAAAGGCCACCTTCCCATTTATTCAAGATGAAGAAATATTTTGAGGTGGGGGATATGTTGGAGGATCCTAAGTCGGTTAGCTGACTAGTTCCTGCAATTGACTAAAGTGTAAACATGTCAATCTCATAGGTCGTTTTGGTTGGTTGAAATGATAGGTAGTTATGTGACTATTTGTAAATCATATATATAGGCTGCAGAGTCGGATAAAGGCTTGGTTCGGTTTTATGTATGAACCCACATGTGTTCTTGACTAATATAAGCTATTGTTATTTTTTCTAACATTCCTTGTCTCTTGTCTATATTATTGTTATATGAATCTGTATATGTATCATTGGTAATCTTGCGATATGATTGATTACAAAAAACTGCAATATCCTCAGCATGAGGTCTCTCTAAACAATAGAAGCATGTGGATGAGATTGCAAAAGAATATAGAGATATATTTAACTCACCTAAATGGGTTCCTCTACACTTCCAAGTCAAACATTCAATTGATTTGATACCTAGTGCCCTTTTGCCTATGGCCCAATATATGGAACCCTCTTTTGGAGACTGAGGAAATAAAAAATTAGATTCAAGAAATCATCCAAAAAGGCCACATTCGACCAAGATCCTCACCTTGTTGAATCCTAATTGTGTTGGTACAAAATAAGTATGGGACATGGTGACTCTCTATTGATTACAAAGCCCTAAAAAAAATTACCATAAGAATCAATACCCAATCTCTTGTATTGATGATATTCTTGATCAAGTTAAGGGTGTCTAGTTATTTAGTAATATTGTTTTGAGGTCATGCTACTTGTAATACCCCCAATTTTGACTTGGAATGTATTTGATCAAAATTGTGTAAATGATGTAAATATGCTAGTATGGATTCTTAGTGCGGAGCTTAAGGCCAAGGTTTGACTAGTAAATGGCTAGGCATGTATGATGTATATATTTTTATTGGACTATATGATTGGCTTATCATTCCAATTTGAAATGTATGTAAATATTATACTGAAAAATAATAAAATGGTCCAAGATGGATGTGTAAAGAGCACTATAGGGGCTATGATTCCACCATAGGGGAAGAGAAAAGGAGGCCTATGGGAAGCTAAATCATTTGGTTCCAAGTATTAACCTTAAAACTCATCCAAAGTATGCAAGTTCTTTAAATGAGCCAATCACCTTCTCTTGACTATTAAGCCCAATCATTGAATGCATGTGTGAGGTTGGTGGGAAAAGTTAGTTGATGTAGTTATTGAAGCATGGGGGTTGTGACAGTTATGTCAGTTGTCAACAATCCTTTTCTTTTATGGTTATAAGTTATGTTGGTTGTATGTTCACCATCATATCATATCTCTTGGAGTCAACAATCTTTGGATCATTCTCTCACGTATATTTTCACACTATGTAGAGTTTCCTATTGTTTTTCATGACAATTACCAGACTGTGTTTAACCTAGAAATTCGAATATGGAGATAGAGATGGAGATTTGAAGAGAAAATAGACGGTTGTAGGTGAGAATAGAGGTAGGGAAAGGTATGAAAATTTACCCATTGAGTTTTTCTACTTTTGGATGCTTTAGAATCCATGATTTAATGTTGCAGGAGGTTCTCTAATAGCATACAATAGGTTGGACTCTTACTGCACACACTAATAAGCAATGTAAGTGTTAAATTTCCCGAGGGAACTATCGATCACTAAAGGGAAATTCCTTTATTTTGTTGGGTGGGTTAGTTTGAAGGAGTGCCATGGATGAAATGGATTAGTGAGATCCTTGTAGAGATTTGGATGAGTTTTTGGTTAAGCATAGTGATCAAAATGAGTTGTGGGTTGAGAGAGAGAATCATGTAGGTGTTTCCTTCACCCTCATGGCCTCATAGAATGGATTGGGGGTGGACTCTTAGTAGAAAGATTATATGTTAAGTAGAGTTCCTTTGGCTGGGTGGAAAACCGCTCTTACACAACCAATTGCATGGATCTTGTTTCTTTAAAGATAAATATTCCTTTTTATTTGAATCTGCAATATTTTTAATTGATTCCTATAATTATTATGATGATATATGCCTATTATATGTGTGTGGATAGATTTCATTTTCTATGTGTATTTTTATTATATATCTAAACACATATTTTATATGTAAGAATTCATAATCATGGTTATGAGGAGAAATTTATAATCTCGAATTTAGTTAATATCCCCTTCTGGTGGTCAAATTGAGGGATGGGGATGTCACACTACCACCAAGTCTTAATTAAGCAGGTTGATGTGTGGAAGGAAACCTTCAAGTTTAAAGAAGGCCTTTTTGAGTGGTTTTTCATGCCTTTCAACTTGATTAATTCTCCAACAACATTTATTAGGACGATGGATGATATTTTGCACTCGTTCACAAGTTCTTTTGTGGTTTTGTGTCTAGGTGAAATCCTCATCTTCAACATAACTTGGGTAGAAAATTTGCAACACATTTAGTATATCCTTAATACCTTGTGTCAACACAAGTTATAAGACAATTTGGAGAAATGCTCATTCAACTTGGAGAGAATTTAATACTTGGAATACATCATAGATGAACATGGAGTGCATGTGTACCCGGCCAAGATCCAATATATTCATGATTGGATATTCCAAACAACTCTAATAGAGATCCAAAACTTATATATCCTTTCCAACTTTTACCATAGATTTGTGTTGTGGTTCTCTCGTATCACTTGTCCCTTAAGCCAAGTGAGAAAGGGTGGATCTAATGCTAGGTTTTCTTAGGGTGCATCATAATAGAAATACTTTGAGGATATGAAACAATGACTCTATTCGATATTAGTCATCACTTTTCCATACCTGAAACAACCTTTTGAGATTGATACGTATTCCTCTTCTTGACACTAGTACTCACTATGCCAAACTTGTAACTACCTTTTCATATTGAGATATATTCCTTTGAATATTCTATCAGTCCAGTCTTGACTCTGCATGGACATATAGTGGCCTATCATATCAAGGAACTCTACTATTCTATTCATAGGAATCATGCCTATGACATGGAAATGTACTCCATTGTTTAGGCATGTCATCAAAAGAAGCATTACATCCTAGGAAACAAGACCATGATTCAGATTGATCATAATGCACTACAATTCATGAAAATGTATGGAAAGTTACAAAATTACCACCATCAGAAGTGGTCAACATTCCTGCAACATTTTTACATGAAAATCAATTATAATAAGGGAAACACCAATCAAGTTGTAGAACACCTCCATCGACCCCCATTTCCTACATTGACTACTGTGCTCAATTCTCGTGGACACGAGACATTCATGTGGCACAAATTGTATGACAATGACCTTGAATTTTCTATTCCCCATCATACATTACATGTAGGAAGATCAGTCTCGATCTTTCATCTCCAATATGGTATTTTATTCCATCTTGTCCATTTTTGTGCTTTGTTAAGTGAGTGTGAGAAAATGATTTGGGACGCACAATATAGTTGAGTGGTAGGGAACTTTAGTGTATGGAATACAATGGTAGTGTTAAATAAGTAATTCTACTATCCAAATCTCTTACAACGAATTGGTTAGAACATCAAATTATGCACCACTTGTTCCATTTCCAAGCCTGCCATCAAGAAGAAAGGGTTGTACCCTTTGTTGCATAGTCCAAAAAGGCCTTAGGATTTTATCTCCATGGACTGCATGTCCAACTTTCCTTCAACCAAGCATGACAATGAATGTGTATTTGTGGTTGTTGACCAATCCCCTAAGATGGTTATTTTAACTACCTATAAGAAGAGCATCACAACAAAGGCCACTACTAAGATATTTTTTGAGGGTGTTTGGGTTCATTTTTACCTCCTACAAACCATTATTTTAGATCATGATATAAGGTTCCTACATACTTTTTAGTCCATCCTATTGTCGATCATGGACACCAAGCTGAAAAAACGGATTTCCTTCCAACCCAAACCAATGGACATGAAGAGGTGGTCAACATGATGCTTTTCCATATCCAAAGAATGTACAAATCTAACATTCCCACTCTTGGGGTGAGGGTATTCTTTATGTTCAATACAACTATTATAGATCCCTTCACAACTATATTATCCACAACACATTTGAGGTATGATTGGGGTTCCAACCATTATCCCTAATTAGTGTAGCAATGACCATTGTATATTCATAGGAATAATCCTCATATGCTCAATCTGAGGCTAATTGGGAATCCAAATTTGTTGAATGGGTCCAATACATCCACCTACAAGTTCATTAGATATCACATAAATCCAATTCCAAGTATAAGTAGCAGGATGACCAGCACCAAGTTCAATATAAGTTTTAGATTGATGATAAGTTCAGGTTACATTTACATTTGGATTTGTTCTTATGTTCAAAGGCCCTTTTTAGTCTCTTTATAATCATCTCTTGCAAATGAGTGTAGCTATCACATCTCTCTTCAAAGATAAGATACTAACATTTGAGGTAGTTTATTGCTTTGGATACTGTGGATTCTGAGGTTAGATAGTAATGCAAGTTTATAATCCACTATACCTATATTGGATAAAACTTCAAATACTCCATAAAATCTAGGATAAAGTTTAGCACACTTCCCTAATTTGAAATATTTTTTGGTTTTAATTTTAGATATACATGTTCTACAACCCTAAATTATTTATGTAGTATTTTCAAGTCCACATAACTCTTTTTTCAATCTTGAGTTGTCTTTAGGTTTTGTTTAACTTTATTTACATCGTGTTCCATTTTATTTAACATATATTTGGGCCCAACATGACCTTATCCACAAGATTATCATAATTGATAGGTGTATTACACTTCCTACCATAAAGGACTTCAAATGGAATTAATTTTGAATATGCTCAGTGCCCATCATTGTAAGAAAATTCTGCTAACTCTAGAGAATCCTCCCATTGGGATGTTTATCCATCACATACATGAATACAATTCTTCCATGTTGGAACCTAATCTGTTAGGGTTAGGTGAATATTGAGAGTCATCTTGGAAGTCCAAGAGACTCCTTGGAAATACAAAAATAATGGGTCACACATAATTGTATTTATACATGTATATTCTTCATGAAATTTATGTTATTCATGCATAATTCTCTATTTTTCTATCTGTTTCTATCTAGTATTTGGTTATCTGCCCAACTAGCATTCCTACATTCCAAAATATAATTATTTATTTTTGTTTTCCCATATGTTTGTGGATTATAGACTATACTGAAATTCAATTGTGTTTTCAATCCTTCAAATAATACCTTCCAATAACTAGATGTAAATCTAGAGTCTTCATTTGAAATTATTTCCTTAGGAGCTCCATGCAATCTAAACACTTCATAAATATTTCTGCAACATTTATTGCCTTAAAACTAGACTAACTAGGTATAAAATAAGCAACTTTACTTAGCTTATCTACTACAACAATGTTTGTGTCATATTGTTTCTTGGTCTTAGGCATGTCTTAGGTAAACCTATTATAAAATCCATGGAAATGAATTCCCATTTCCATTCAGGAAATGATAAATGTTGGAATAATACAATAAGATGTTGATTCTCAAATTTAACTTGATGATATACAGGGAATATTTCTATGTAATTATCTATGCATTTCTTCATACCTGACGAGTAATAAGTTTTTTCTAGTGTTGGTAATCATTTTATGATACCTAGGATTCCTGAAATAAGGATTTTATGGAGCTCATTCATAATTAACAACTTCATATATGTTGATTTTGGTACACACAATATGCCCTTATACAATAATAATTCTTCTTCTCTCAACTAATATTCTTTGCATGTTTGTTCAAATTTATATTTTTGTAGTTTTATTTTCATTTGTTCATAAAATTTATCATTCATTTGAGCCATTTTACCCTTTCCTTTAAATCAAATTCACATTTGCTAACATATGTCGTATGAATTATCTTCATACTTATGCTTAATGCATTAGAAACTTTATTTTCATTTCCTTCAATGTGTTTAGTCTCAATGCTATTCATAAAGAAAGACCAACCACCTGTCTTGTTTAGAGTTCATATTTTGTTGCTCAAATAAGTATATCAACCCAATATGAACCATTAACATCATACATTTTCTTTCTAAAATATAGTGTCTTTATACTTTTAAGGCATGAATAATAACATCCAATTTAATATCGTGAGTAGCATAGTTTTGTTCATGCTCTTTTAATTTTCGGGAACTGTAGCATATCACATAGTTTTCCTAAAGAAGTATTCCGCCTAGCCCTTCTTTATAGACCTCAGTAAATACTACAAAGTCATTGTATGGATATACAATATTCAAAATAGATGTTGTAGTAAGAAGATACTTTAACCATTGAAAACTCTCTTGACACTTTGATGACCAAACAAATTTCATTCCTTTATTTTGTAGGGGTGTAATGGGATAAGCTATTTTTGAAAAAAAATATATGAATCTCCTATAAGAACTTGCAAGAACCATAAAGGATCTCATATCAGTTACATCATTGGCAGTGGCATGTTCCATGATAGATTTTATATTACAAGATGAGAAGTTGCAGTTTGCATTGAAATGGATTCCGTTAAGACAATCAACATTTCGAGACCACTACTATGGCTCTTAGTCAGGACAAAAGGAGATTGTTAGGATCGACTGCAATTCCATTTTCAATAATAATATGGCCTAAATATTGGATCTTCTTTTGATAGAAATCACACTTTTGAATTTAGCATATAACTTGTGATCTCTTAAAATGTGTAGTATTGTTCGAAGCTATTTTTATGTTCATATTTAGTTTAATATCAAATGAGTGTGTTGTCAATAAGGAATAGGAGAAACTTATCCAATTATTTACTAAAAATATTGGTCCTAAGACACGTACAAGTGGCAGCTTCATTTGTAAGGAAAAAGAGAATGACCATAAATTCATAATCACCATATTTGATTTGAAATGTTGTTTTATAAATGTCCTCATTTTTAATTCTCACTTGATGATAGCCTGAACTTAACTCAAAATTTTAAAACACTTTTGCCCCTCTTACTTGATCAAACATATAATTAATTATAGGAAAGGGATACTTATTATTTATGGTAACTTTGTTTAATTGTCTATAATCTATGCATAGTCTCATGGTTCCATCTTTCTTCTTAACAAATAAGGTTTGTTATCACCAAGGAGATACACTGGGTCTCATGTATCCTTTTTCCATAATTTCTTGGAACTGAATCTTTAATTATATTTGTTTCATGGCACTCATTATATAGGGTGGTTTAGAAACAAGAGCAGCTCCGGGCATAAAATCTATAGTAAAGTCAATGCCACTTTTTGGAGTAAAACTTGGTATTCCCTCAGGAAATACATCCTTAAACTCTTGAAGTATTGTAAAGTCTTCAAGTTTTTTTTTCTCCATCCTCTCTTGAATCAATACATGGATAACATATAATTTACATCCTATTCTCACACAAGTAATCAATTGTAAGGTTAAGAGCTGTCTTATGGAGACAACCTTATGAATGGAAGTTATCGTATTATTAAAGCAGACCAATACTACTTTATGTGCTTCTAACTAGATCATACCTATTAATATGTCATAAGAGCCTAAATTTAAAATATTTAAGTCTTTACAATTTTTAGTCAATTTAATTCTAACTGACATCACTATATCAATTTTATTATTTTTCTTTTAGTTACTATAGCTCGTTGAACTAACCGTAATTTTTTTGTTTTCTCTTCTTTAGTATGAATGATTCAAAAATATTAGGAAAACTATAACTTTTACTAGAACCGTGATCAATTAATATCGAAACAACATTTTTAGTAATTGTACCTTTAACTTCCACCATGAAAGATTGGTGGTTTGCTTATTGATATTCGAGGGTAGCACACATCGTTGTGTTCCTTGTAACATCATTTATTATAATAGCTTCATGAATATTTTAAAAAATCCTAGTCTTCTCATTCATGTGTGGACAATTTCTAAATGAATGTGATTCACTGAATGGTCCTTGAAAAAGTTCATTTAATTTCCTTCTTATAATGTTAGCAAGTTTGTTTCAACCATGAGCTGGAAAATTATGCTAAAATTTACCCTTTCCAAGATAATTAGCTTGAAAACATCTAGTTTGATTCCTAAACTATGAGGGCTTATACCCCTTCTTTATTTGTTCAAACTTTTTTTTTTTTTTCTTTCCAATATTTAGGGTTTTCAACTCTATGTTATAGTATTGATCATAATATAATTTTGTTTTTCTTATGATTTCCTCGAGTGTTTTTGGTTCATCGAACTCAACTATGTCCTAATATGACTGAGGCAAACTGCTTAAGAACCATTGTATTTTCACTTTGTCATCTCTAATGTATAGAACCTATCTTAATAATTCCAAAAACTTATTTGCCAACTCATCTATGATAATCATCTATCCGAGTTTAAGCTCACGATATTCTTTAATATTTACATCATAATACATTTATGAAAGATACTTTCATTTAAAAAATTTCTTAAATTCCTTCAAACTGATTTTTCTTTCACTAACTTTCTTCACCAATTTAATAACTTTCTACCATATGGATTCCTTACCATTCACGCTGTAAATTTCTACCCTAGCCTTCTTGTTATTAGAAAAATCATGGATAGTAAAGAATTTACTTATTTCTAATAGCTAGGATTTAACTTCTTACGTTGTCTTCACCTCACTATCAAAGGTAGGTGGTTTGATCTTTTTAAATTATCCTTTAAGATCCTCCTTAGATTTCCTCTTTTTCTTCTTTCTTTTTGATGATAGCTTTGAACTACCACTTTCAAAACTTTCTATAGTAGTCAATTCATTTCTAGATGAATTAGTTGAAGCATCACTTTCATAGTAGAACTCAAATCCTTATTTTCATAAGATTTTCTTTATAAAGATTCCTTACTAGCATTACTAGAAATCTATCCCTATTTTGTTATTTTCTTTAAAACTCTACAACTCTACTCATAAACTCCTCATAATCTCAAGCATATATGAAGGTTTTTCGTGTTCTCTCATTTCACTTGTTTTCATCTCCATGTTTGTATTTGTTTGGATCGTAGTTAATTGAGAATTGGGTACTTCCTCTTTCATGGTAAAAAGTGTTATTAAATCTTTCACTGTTTAAACTGTTTTTTATTTATTAAAAAGATTGTTAAAAAATTCTTTTCTATATGCATTAAAGATAAATATATAAATTATTAGTTAGTCGTTCTCCTCATCCCATAAGATTTCATAATGTTGAGACCTTCGCTATGACACCAATTTGACACCTACCCAAATTTCACTCTATTACTAACAAATAAAACAAAAAACCAAAAAAAACATAAAGTAAAAGCGGTTCTACATTTGATGCGATGCTAATCTATATAATGTGCATACAATTATTAAGCATAATATAGACTCTTTAAAGTAAAAGTTGTTCTACGTTTGATAAACTATGATTGCCAAAGTTTTATAGCAGACTGCATACCAAATTTTGTTATTGTCGTATTATTCATTTAATGGGTTATTTCAGAAAGACAGTGTCAAATACATTTGACCAAATTGGGAACATGATATATCGTTATCCAATGGCACCTAATAACGCTCAATGGAACTTACATTCTTTAATTAACGTATTTATTCAACCTCGATGAAGGATATTAAGATTATGGTCGTGATCGTCAAGGGTAGTCTTAAGTCTTCATCATATTAAGTCTCTATTGGGTTTAAACTCTAATTTTTGGTATAATATTAAGGTATCAAGAAAAAATACAAATACAATTGAGTTTTAGTCCCCTTGTAGAATCTAGGGTTATCTAGCCTACCCTTATTCGTTAGGTGATATTTGTACGACGTTATATATATATATATACACATTACAAACAAACATTAGTATATGATGGATTCATCGTTGAATTACAAGTGTTACATATTGTAATTATGGAGGCATATCTTGAAAAATAATGAAAATTAATACAACCTTAATTCTTAATTGATGTTACAACACCTTTAGTACATGACTTTAATCGGCGTACCTTGGATTACATATTTAGACAATTATCAAAACGCTAGGTGGAACCTATCTAGCTTCATGGAATTGTTGTGCCAATTGATTAAGGTAACCTATCTAGTTTCCGTTTCATTCTTCTTTGTTTCCTTGAGAGGGCCAAGCCTTGTTGCAGAAATCAAACTTCATATCAGTAGCAGATTAATACAGAACTTTTGGATAGAATAGTCATACATCTTCTCTCCAATTTGGTACCATTGTTGGTTATTTTTACTCTCATGGATCTTCTTTACTATCTGAATCAAGTTCGTATTGTTATCTTACCATATTTCATTTTTTACTTAGTGTATTAGTTAAACCAATCTCAATGGCCATCATATGCACCCGTTAATTTTATTTCTCTTTAACTTGAATGGTTATTAGCATTGGTGCTTGCTTAGATACCTATATGATTTCATGGGAAAAATACTTTTAACTATCCACGTTACAAGTATTTGGGAGAAGATATATATGGTTTAGTTTCTCAACCTGATCTGAATTGGATCCTCAATAAATAAATAAATAACTTTTTGTAATTATTTGTTAAAAAAATTAATTGTTTGGCAAGGTGACAAAAGTTTAATTTTTTCTTGAAAGATGAAACAAACTGTTTTGATAGTTTTTCTTTTAAGGCCAACCAATAAAAAAATGAAAGCTGGAGTAGAGGAGGATTCATTATTGGGGAGCAAGAGCAGAGGAAAGAAGGCAGAAGATAGTGGCATCAATCACAGTTTGAAGAGGTTAACCTGCTTTAAGAATGGTGGATTAAGAAGTCAAGGATCCTGTCCACAAACAACAAAGGTGTCTCTTAACCATTGCCATCTGCTATTTTTGTATTTATAAGTGAGTAATAATGCATAGTCTCGGTGTATATCTCACTCTATATCAATCTTCTGAGCAATAAACAATCCCCTTCGTTTGTTAGGTGGACTGATGCAAAAGGCTCAGGATATCTATTGGACTGAGAACCGAGTGGATATAGTGGTTAGCACTTTCTATGAATATATATCGTACGAGCTTTTACGATGAGAAGTGGTCTATCCATATCCCAAGTAGGAACGAAGATACATTTATTCGGCTAGGTTTCTATGGTGGCCATTTAGATACATATAAGCCTTATGGTGAGAATTTATACTACTATGATGTCAACTCCTTATATCCATTTATCATGAAAAAAATTCCTATGCCGGGTGGTGTCCCTATGTGGAATGGTCATTTGCAAGGCAAGGAATTATCCGACATGTATGGATATATTGAGGCATTCCTGATTTGCCCATAAAATTTTGGCTTTCCCATTGTGTTTCCAACATAATATTTGTGTTGAATGGATATGAATGTTGTGTTGATGATTCTCTATCCATTAACGATTAATTTAAAAATGTTGGGTCCTATTTAAATACTTGTTGGGTGTTTTCTCATTGTCTATGAGAATTAAAAATTGTCGAGACGGTTTTTATTACTACTGGGTGAGGGTATTATTTATGTTCAATACAACTATTATATATCCCTTCACAACTATATTATCCACAACACATTTGAGGTATGATTGGGGTTCCAACCATTATCCCTAATTAGTGTAGCAATGGCCATTGTATATTCATAGGAAGAATCCTCATATGCTCAATCTAAGGCTAATTGGGAATCCAAATTTGTTGAATGGGTCCAACACATCCACCTACAAGTTCATTATATATCACATAAATCCAATTCCAAGTATAAGTAGCAGGATGGCCAGCACCAGGTTCAATATAAGTTTTAGATTGATGATAAGTTCAAGTTACATTTACATTTGGATTTGTTTTTATGTTCAAATGCCCTTTTTAGTCTCTTTATAACCATCTCTTGCAAATGAGTGTATCTATCACATCTCTCTTCAAAGATAAGATACCACCATTTGAGGTAGTTTATTGCTTTGTAGTTTACAATGTTTTACATTCCATTCATTAATAGAATTTGGATTTTATTGTAGTAATGATCTCTCTACAAAATATTCATGTGTATGTTTCCATTTTATGTTATTTCCTTCATTTTGTTCTCTAAATAATCTAGATCACTGAATAAAATTCCAATCAATTACTCGATTAGGATCATGAATGTAATTTTTAAGTAAGGAAACATGAAAAATACTGTGGATTCTGAGGTTAGATAGTAATGCAAGTTTATAAGCCGCTATACCTATATTGGATAAAACTTCAAATACTCCATATCTAGGATAAAGTTTAGCACACTTCCCTAACTTGAAATAATTTTTTGGTTTGAATTTTAGATATACATGTTCTACAATCCTGAATTATTTATGTAGTCTTTTCAAGTCCACATAAATATTTTTTCAATCTTGAGTTGTCTTTAGGTATTGTTTAACTTTATTTACATCTTGTTCCATTTTCTTTAACATATATTTGGGCCCAACATGACCTTATCCACAAGATTATCATAATTGGTAGGTGTATTACACTTCCTACCATAAAGGACTTCAAATGGAATTAATTTTGAATATGCTCAGTGGCCATCGTTGTAAGAAAATACTGCTAACTCTAGAGAATCCTCCCATTGGGATGTTTATCCATCACATACATGCATAAAATTCTTCCATGTTGGAACCTAATCTGTTAGGGTTAGGTGAATATTGAGAGTCATCTTGAAAGTCCAAGAGACTCCTTAGAAATACAAAAATAAGGGGTCACACATAATTGTATTTATACATGTATATTATTAATGAAATTTATGCTATTCATGCATAATTCTCTATTTTTCTATTTGTTTCTATCTAGTATTTGGTTATCTCGCCAACTAGCATTCCAACATTCCAAAATATGATTTTTTTCCCCATATGTTTGTGGATTATAGACTATACTAAAATTCAGTTGTGTTTTCAATCCTTCAAATAATACCTTCCAATAACTAGACATAAATCTAGAGTTTTCATTTGAAATTATTTCCTTAGGAGCTCCATGCAATCTAAACACTTCATAAATATTTCTGCAACATTTATTGCCTTAAAAGTAGACTTAGTAGGTATAAAATAAGCAAATTTACTTAGCTTATCTACTACAACAATGATTGTGTCATATTGTTTCTTGGTCTTAGGCATGTCTTAGGTAAACCTGTTATAAAATCCATGGAAAATACTTCCCATTTCCATTCAGGAAATGATAAATGTTGGAATAATACAATAAGATGTTGATTCTCAAATTTAACTTGATGACATACAAGCCATCTTTCTATGTAATTATCTATGCATTTCTTCATACCTGGGGAGTAATAAGTTTTTTCTAGTGTTGGTAATCATTTTATGATACCTAGGATTCCTGAAATAAGGATTTTATGGAGCTCATTCGTAATTAACAACTTCATATATGTTGATTTTGGTACACACAATATGCCCTTATACAATAATAATTCTTCTTCTCTCAACTAATATTCTTTGCATGTTTGTTCAAATTTATATTTTTGTAGTTTTATTTTAATTTGTTCATAAAATTCATCATTCATTCGAGCCATTTTACCCTTTCCTTTAAATCAGATTCACATTTGCTAACATATGTAATATGAATTATCTTCATACTTATGCTTAATGCATTAGAAACTTTAGTTTCATTTCCTTCAATGTGTTTAATCTCAATGCTATTCTCAATGCTATTTATAAAGAAATACCAACCACCTGTCTTGTTTAGAGTTCATATTTTGTTGATCAAATAAGTATATCAACCCAATATGACCCATTAACATCATACATTTTCTTCCTAAAATATAGTGTCTTCATACTTTTAAGGCATGAATAATAACATCCAATTTAATATAGTGAGTAGCATAGTTTTGTTCATGCTCTTTTAATTTTCGGGAACTGTAGCATATCACATAGTTTTCCTAAAGTAGTATTCTGCCTAGCCCTTCTTTATAGACCTCAGTAAATACTACAAAATCCTTGTAGGGATATACTATATTCAAAATAGATGTTGTAGTAAGAAGATACTTTAACCATTGAAAACTCTCTTGATCAATTTGGTGGCCAAACAAATTTTATTCCTTTATTTTGTAGGGGTGTAATGGGATAAGCTATTTTTGAAAAAAAATTCTATGAATCTCCTATAAGAACTTGCAAGAACCATAAAGGATCTCATATCAGTTACATCATTGGTAGTGGCACGTTCCATGATAGATTTTATATTACAAGATGAGAAGTTGTTGTTTGCACTGAAATGGATTCCGTTAAGACAATCAATGTTTCGAGACCACTACTGTGGCTCTTAGTAAGGACAAAAGGAGATTGTTAGGATCGACTGCAATTCCATTTTCAATAATAATATGGCCTAAATATTGGATCTTCTTTTGATAGAAGTCACACTTTTGAATTTGGCATATAACTTATGATCTCTTAAAATGTGTAGTATTGTTTGGAGATATTTTTTGTGTTCATATTTAGTTTAATATCAATGAGTGTGTTGTCAATAAAGAATAGGAGAAACTTATCCAATTATTTACTAAAAATATTGGTCCTAAGACACGTAAAAGTGGCAGCTGCATTTGTAAGGAAAAAGAGAATCACCATAAATTCATAATCGCTATATTTGATTTGAAATGTTGTTTTATAAATGTCCTCATTTTTAATTCTCACTTGATTATAGCCTGAACTTAAGTCAAAATTTTAAAACACCTTTCCCCCTCTTACTTGATCAAATATATAATTAATTATAGGAAAGGGATACTTATTATTTATGGTAACTTTGTTTAATTGTCTATAATCTATGCATAGTATCCTGGTTCCATCTTTCTTCTTAACAAATAAGGTTTGTTATCACCAAGGAGATACACTAGGTCTCATGTATCCTTTTTCCATAATTTCTTGGAACTGCATCTTTAATTATATTTTTTTCATGGTACTCATTATATAGGGTGGTTTACAAACAAGAGCAGCTCTGGGCATAAAATATATAGTAAAGTCAATGCCACTTTTTGGAGTAAAACTTGGTATTCCCTCAGGAAATACATCCTTAAACTCTTGAAGTACTGCAAAGTCTTCAAGTTTTTTTTTCTCCATCCTTTCTTGAATCAATACATGGACAACATATAATTTACAGCCTTTTCTCACACAATTAATCAATTGTAAGGCTAAGAGTTGTCTTATGGAGACAACCTTATGAATGGAAGTTATCGTATTATTAAAGCAGTCCAGTTCTACTTTATGTGCTTCTAACTAGATCATACCTATTAATATGTCATAAGATCCTAAATTTAAAATATTTAAGTCTTTACAATTTTTAGTCAATTTAATTCTAACTGACATCACTGTATCAATTTTATTATTTTTCTTTTAGTTACTATGGCTTATTGAGCTAACCATAATTTTTTGTGTTTTCTCTTCTTTAGTATGTATGATTCAAAAATATTAGGAAAACTATAACTTTTACTAGAACCGTGATCAATCAATATCGAAACAACTTTCTCAATAATTGTACCTTTAGCTTCCACCATGAAATGATTGGTGGTTTGCTTGTTGATATTCTAGGGTAGCATACATCGTTATGTTCCTTGTAACATCATTTATTATAATAGCTTCATGAATATTTTAAAAAATCCTAGTCTTCTTATTCCTGTGTGGACAATTTCTAAATGAACGTGATTCACTGCACCCCCAACATTTTAATGGTCCTTGAAAAAGTTCATTTAATTTCCTTCCTATAATGTTAGCAAGTTTGTTTCCACCATGAGCTGGAAAATTATGCTAAAATTTACCCTTTCCAGGATTATTAGCTTGAAAACATCTGGTTTGATTGCTAAACTATGAGGGCTTATAACCCTTCTTTATTTGTTCAAACATTATTTTCTTTCTTCTTTCCAATATTTAGGGTTTTCAACTCTATGTTATAGTATTGATCATAATATAATTTTGCTTTTCCTATGATTTCCTCCAATGTTTTTGGTTCATCGAACTCAACTATGTCCTAATATGACTAAGGCAAACTGCTTAAGAACCATTGTATTTTCACCTTGTCATCTCTGATGTATAGAACATATCTTAATAATTCCAAAAACTTATTTGCCAACTCATTTATGATAATCATCTATCGTAGTTTAAGCTCACGAAATTCTTTAATATTTACATCATAATACATTTATGAAAGATACTTTCATTTAAAAAATTTCTTAAATTCCTTCAAACTAATTTTTCTTTCACTAACTTTCTTCACCAATTTAATAACTTTCTACCTTATAGATTCCTTACCATTCACGCTGTAAATTTCTACCCTAGCCTTCTTGTTATTAGAAAAATCATGGATACGAAAGAATTTACTTATTTCTAATAGCTAGGATTGAACTTCTTACGTTGTCTTCACCTCACTATCAAAGGTAGGTGGTTTGATCTTTTTGAATTATCCTTTAAGATCCTCCTTAGATTTCCTCTTCTTCTTCTTTCTTTTTTGATGATAGCTTTGAACTACCACTTTCAAAAATTTCTATAGTAGTCAATTCATTTCTAGATGAATTAGTTGAAGTATCACTTTCATAATAGAACTCAAATCCTTATTTTCATGAGATTTTCTTTATAAAGACTCCTTACTAGCATTACTAGAAATCTATCCATATTTCGTTATTTTCTTTAAAACTCTACAACTATACTCATAAACTCCTCATAATCTCAAGCATATATGAAGGTTTTTCTCGTTCTCTCATTTCACTTGTTTTCATCTCCATGTTTGTATTTGTTTGAATCGTAGTTAATTGAGAATTGGGTACTTCCTCTTCCATGGTAAAAAATGTTATCAAATCTTTCACTATTTAAACTGTTTTTTATTTATTAAAAAGATTGTTAAAAAATTCTTTTCTATATGCATTAAATATAAATATATAGATTATTAGTTAGTCGTTCTCCTCATCCCATAAGATTTCATAATGTTGAAACCTTCGCTATGACACCAATTTGACACCTACCCAAATTTCACTTTATTACTAACAAATAAAACAATAAACTAAAAAAAAATTAAAGTAAAAGTGGTTCTACATCTGATGCGATGCTAATGCTATATAATGTGCATACAATTATTAAGCATAATATAGACTCTTCAAAGTAAAAGTTGTTCTACGTTTGATAAATACTATGATTGCCAAATTTTTATAGCAGACTGCATACCAAATTTTGTTATTGTCGTATTATTCATTTAATAGGTTATTTCAGAAAGACAGTGTCAAATACATTTGACCAAATTGGGAACATGATATATCATTATCCAATGGCACCTAATAATGCTCAATGGAACTTACATTCTCTAATTAACGTATTTATTCAACCTCGGTTAAGGATATTAAGATTATGGTCGTGATCGTCAAGGGTAGTCTTAAGTCCTCATCGTATTAAGTCTCTATTGGGTTTAAACTCTAATTTTTGGTATAATATTAGAGTATCAAGAAAAAATACAAATACAATTGAGTTTTAGTTCCTTGTAGAATCTAGGGTTATCTAGCCTACCCTTGTACGACGTTATATATATATATATATATTACAAATGGATTCACCGTTGAATTACAAGTGTTACATATTGTAATTATGGAGGCATATCTTGGAAAATAATGAAAATTAAAACAACCTTAATTCTTAATTGATGTTACAGCACCTCTAGTACAGGACTTTAATCCGTGTACCTTGGATTACACACTTAGAGAATTATCAAAACGCTAGGTGGAACCTATCTAGCTTCATGGAATTGTTGTGCCAATTGATTAAGGTAACCTATCTAGTTTCAGTTTCATTCTTCTTTGTTTCCTTGAGAGGTCCAAGCCTTGTTGCAGAAATCGAACTTCATATCAGTAGCAGATTAATACAGAACTTTTGGATAGAATAGTCATACATCTTCTCTCCAATTTGCTATCATTGTTGGATCTTCTTTACCATCTGAATCAAGTTTGTATTGTTATCTTACCATATTTCATTTTTTACTTAGTGTATCAGTTAAACCAATCTCAATGGCTATCATATGCACCCGTTAATTTTGTTTCTCTTTAACTTGAATGGTTATTAGCATTGGTGCTTGCTTAGATACCTATATGATTTCATGGGAAAAATACTTATAACTATCCACGTTACAAGTATTTGAGAGAAGATATATATGGTTTAGTTTCTCAACCTGATCCGAATTGGATCCTCAATAAATAAATAAATAACTTTTTGTAATTATTTGTTAAAATATTAATTGTTTGGCAAGGTGACAAAAGTTTAATTTTTTCTTGTAAGATGAAACAAACTATTCTGATAGTTTTTCTTTAAAGGCCAACCAATAAAAAAGTGAAAGCTAAAGTAGAGGAGGATTCATTATTGGGGAGCAAGAGAAAAGGAAAGAAGGCAGAAGACAGTGGCATCAATCACAGTTTGAAGAGGTTAACTTGCTTTAAGAATGGTGGATTAAGGAGTCAAGGATCCTGTCCACAAACAACAAAGGTGTCTCTTAGCCATTGCCATCTGCTATTTTTGTATTTATGAGTGAGTAATAATGCATTGTCTCGATGTATATCTCACTCTATATCGATCTTCTGAGCAATAAACAATCCCCTTCGTTTGTTAGGTGGAGTGATGCAAAAGGCTCAGGATATCTATTGGACTGAGAATCGAGTGGATATAGTGGTCAGCGCTTTCTATGAAGATATATCATACAAGCTTTTACGATGACAAGTGGTCTATCCATATCCCGAGTAGGAACGAAGATACATTTATTCGGATAGGTTACTCAGGTGGCCATTCAGATACGTGTAACCCTTATGGTGAGAATTTATACTACTATGATGTCAACTCCTTATATCCATTTATCATGAAAACATTTCCTATGTTGGGTGGTGTCTTTGTCTGGAATGGTCATTTGCAAGGCAAGGAATTGTCTGACATGTATGGATATATTGAGGCATTCGTGATTTGCCCATAAAATTTTGGTTTTCCCATTGCGTTTCCAACATAATCTTTGTGTTGAATGGATATGAATGTTGTGTTGATGATTCTTTGTCCATTAACGATTAATTTAAAAATGTTGGGTCCTATTTAAATACTTGTTGGGTCTTTTCTCATTGTCTATGAGAATTAAAAATTGTCGAGACAGTTTTTATTACTACTGGGGATTTTTTGTCTCTGCTAGGACATTTTTATCATTGCCTGGACGAATTAAAACACGCTGGGCATTTTTTTATCTCTCTCAGGATATTTTAACCATCTTGGGGTATTTTTAGTCATTCCTGGATGTGTAAAATGATGTTTCGGTGCTTCTATTGATGCTTGAGGTGATTTAATACATTCTTGGGTGAATTTGAATTGTGCTAGACTGTCACGTCCCGGTTTTGACCCCGTTGCGTTAGATGTATATGATGTGTATATTGTAAATGATCATGGTGTGGAGTTAAAGGCCAAGGCCCAACCATTGATCAGCAATGCTATGTTTTGGATTTAAATTGTCACCGATGGTGTATCGGGGCATGCGACATATATATTATGTTGGTCATCATGTAAATATGCATCTATAATTAATTGAATGAACACAACCAGCTATGGTCGCAGAAACTAAATCGAAAGGGGCATGATTTTCACAAGGATAAGGATGTGGGGGAATTGTCCAACTTTAGCCAATGGGGCCAAAATCCATGTGTTTTCTTACCTTGTTTATCCCAACCACTTTCATTGAAGAATTGATGGTGGTGGTTGAGGCAGTTCATTGCTTTGGGAGTGGGGTGGAAGGACTGTCAGTCCTCACCCACACGCACACTCCACCACAGCGTTTGACTTCACCATGGAAGGAAAAACCTTCACGCACTCTTCACTCATGGAGACATTTTCTCTCTCCACGACTGTGCCGAAGGCTCATGCACTTCCAATTCGCGTCCTTCCTGTTGGTGTGCATCCACAGACAAAAACAGAGCTGTTCTTCCTCACGCAGGGCCTCCATTGTCTGTTCATTCCTCATGGGGTCTGATTGTTCCTCTCACGCACAGGAATTTCTGGGTTTTCCCACGTCGTTATTTTCCCTGCGAAATCACGGATGCTGTGGCTATCGAAAGTCGGTATTTCTCTCTTGTCTTTATGTGTTTTCTCAGTGGTTCTGTTGCCCAGGACGGGATATATTCGCCACGTTTGCTGTGAGCTGTGCTCACTGATACATTTCGAGACTGTTATTTTCCCACGTTGTTGGCTCTGTTGCCATGGTCTTCCTTACATCCTTGGGGCTGTTGTAATTTCATTTGAAGAGTCATTTTGGCCACGATAGGGCCAAGAATGACTCAGAATTTGTCTTCCCTGTTTAAGTTGTGGCAGCTAAATTAATTGCCTGAGGGCAATGGTTGGTCTTCGGACTGTGAGAGGAGCAGGGAAGGGGGCTTAGTTTTTCTTGATAAACCGGGTGGCTGGAAACCACACAGACAGAGCTAGAGGGCTAGCCTTCTTCTCCATCACCCCTGAATAGCACTAGAAGGGAATGCAGGGCCTGAGGGACTGTGTAGCAGAGAAGGGACTGATTCCTTTTGTTGGGTGTGTTTGGGTGTCTTAGAGGTCAGGCTAGTTTTGGTGTAGGTGTTCTTGGCTCTGTAATGAGCTCACCAGCTTAGCATTGAGCCTTTCCCAACTCCTTGATGGCCTGATAAACCCAACTTTGTTGGCTTGGCTGTGTGTTTTGTATATCCTTGGCTATGTGTAAGCCTGCTAGTTCCCTTATTCCTTGGAGAATCATGCCCAGCTCGGGGGTGGAAGCGCTACTGAGAGATTAAGGAGCACGCTGGCCTATGGTTGGGTGAAACTTTGCAGCGACATAGCTGGTTGCGGATCGAGTTCATCATAAGATAAGTGATTTTGTCCATTTTACTTCTGCAACTGTAAATTCGGTTAATGAAAATCATGAACATGTTAAATGAATGCTTGCTTAAATGTATGATGTTTCTGCAATGCCTGATAAATGTGTGCATCTTAGCATGATAAATGTTCATGTGTGTATGTTTAAGCATTCTGTTTCAGCAATTTTTATGCCTGTACATGTTCATGGGGCTCATAGCCCAGGTGGTCAAAGCTTGGGTCGCGTCCTCTACGCCGGTCGGAGGCATGGGGACATGACAGTATGGTATCAGAGCTTGGGTTTGCAGCAATGGGCCTCTATGGGCCAAGAAGGGTGCAGTGACAGAGGTAGTATTCCTCTCTCTCTGCCCAGTGGAAATCAGACTGCAAATTCAACAAAAACAAGGTTTAAGTGTTGGTGCAGTTGGAAGAGTTCATGGAAATTTCTTCCGCTGTTGCGGAAGGGAAAGTGGTTTCCCGTCCATCGTTGCGGAAGCCCAAACCGCAAAGTCTTCCGACGGTAGAAGGAAACGCAAAGAAAATCGTGGAAATTCCTAAGTGTTGGGTGACCGGCAGAAGGATTCGGACTTTGGTGAGCCGCCGTTGCGGAAGCCAAAGTCATTTGGCTTCCGATGCAAGAAGTCAGCCGACGCCCGAAGTTAAAAAAAATTCTCCAAGTAAGAGCGGACGTTGGAAGGAGTTGGACTTTGGTGAGTCTCCGTTGCGGAAGGATTGGAGCTTCCGAGAAGCCGCCGTTGCGAAAGGATTGGAGCTTCCGAGAAGCCGCCGTTGCGGAAGGAAGAAGGGTTCCAGGAGCCGATTCAGCGGAAGGAATAGGGGAAGAGATCCGATTCTGTGCAAGGGGAAAATTTGAGCTTTCCATGATATTTTTCCAGCAGATTTTAACTATTTCCCAGTGGGATTTTTGGACTGTTTCTCAGTGAGATTTCAGGGCTGAAAATGAGAAAAGAGGCAACGATCTTAAGCGCCGGATTGCGCGAAAACCAATGTTTTACAAAAAAAAAAAAATGAGGGCGCTGCCCTCGACCCGCCCTGTAGTGGCGCAGGGAAGCCACAAGGGGGGAAGCCCCCCCGACCCCTGTCGTCCCCCTTAGATAGATGTTCTTAATGAAGAAAATTTTGTGTGTTTGGGCAAATTGTTATTTTATGGTTTTTCTCGGAAAAGGTAAGTGATTATGATTTATATCAATTTTATGCATCTAACAATTGTGCTATTAACACATTTGCAGAATCATAGTCACCTTCAAGAGAAGTATTCCAGGTAGTGCAATTTGGTAGGTAAGTGGTGGTTCATCCATGAGAACCCATGATGGGTATGATGCTCGGGATTCCTATGAGCAAGCAGAAGATGCCGCGGGAGAAAATGTCCGTAATAGAAATGATGACATTGAGTCTAATGGAAGAAGATTCCAAGAGACACTGTCAGATGTTGCAGCCACTATGAGAAGCTTGATCAAAGCCCAGGAAGAGTAGCAACAGTTGAATGCTGCTATGTTGCAAAGTTTGATAGACTTACATAGGAAGGTAGACTCGGGACGAGGTACAGCAAGGCCAGAAGGCAGTAAGAGTAGTACTAGGAGAAGGAGAAGGACTCCTAGTGGATCATCTGATTCTGAAGAATCCAGTGGGGATTTAAGCTCCTCTTCTCATAAAACAAAGAGAAACAGACACCATAGGGATCGCTCTCGAGATGAATTCAAGAAAGCTAAACCTCCTACGTTTGATGGTGAGATAAATACTGGACAAGAGGCGGAAGCTTGGCTTCTTGGTATTAAGAAGTACTTTCAAGTGCATGACTATTCAGGAAACATGAAGGCAAGAGTTGCCATATTAATTCTGAATGGAATGGCATCCATTTGGTGGGAACACTTCAAGCAAGTGAAAAGGATCAGTGAAAGGAGACTTAAGTGGAAGCAGTTCAAGAAGTATTTCAAGCAGAAATACCTCTCTGACAGGTATTATGATGACAAGATTAAGGAGTTCCATGAGCTGAGATTGGGACAGCAGACCATGGAAGAGTATGCTAATAAGTTTTTGGAACTGTTGAGGTATGTACGGTACATCCGAGATGAAAAAGTGAAGGTCCAACATTTTCTGAGTGGATTACCTCAGTCCTACAAAGATAGAATTGAGTTTTATGAACCTAGAACTCTTGAAGAAGCAATAAGAAAGGCTAAGTATTGCTATGAGCAAAGCAAAGGTAAACCAGATTACCATAAGGCATGGAAGGACAAGAAGAATGAGAAGTTCGACCAAAGAAAGAAAGGTTTCAAACCTTCCAACTTCAGGAATCAGCAGAAGCAGCCATCCCAAGCTGTAGGTAAGCCGGTTGGAGTGACAGGAGAAAAGCCTAAGGATCCACAACAGAATAGAGGGCCACTTCAATGTTGGAAATGTGGAGGACCCCACATGCGCAGAAATTGTCCCCTTGAGAATGAGAGTGCAAGGCCAGCTTATAACGTTCAAGAAGCAGAAACAGTGGGTCAAGTAGCAAGGGCAGTTCCTAAGATTTATGTAGCACTGGAGGACCGTCAAGCGGATCACCAGTCAACTGTGGTTGAAGTAGCAGGTAAGATTGTTGAGCAATCTGTTTCTATTTTGATTAACCCTAGTTCTACGCACAGTTACATTACTCCTAGAGTAGTGGAGATTTGTGCTTTGGAGATTGGAAGCTTGTAAAGCATAGGAAAGCATAGGAAGTCTTGGTTAGTTCAGCTAGCCACTAGAACTAAGAGAAAGGTCAGTGAAATGGTAGAAAAATGTCCATTGGTCATAAATGGATTAATCACTTGTGTAGATCTAAATGTTCTACCGCTTGGTTCCTACGATGTTCTCATTGGAATGGATTGGTTAGAAGCTCACAGGGTGAAGCTTGATTGCTACAATAAGACTTTTGAATGCATAAATGAAGAAGGGAACCTAGTAGTTGTGAAAGGTATTCCAAAGGTGATTTCAGTACGACAGGTTTCAGCAATGCAGCTAAAGAAGTTCTGTAGGAAGGGTTGCCAGTTGTATGCAGCTCAAGTTTTGGAGGAAACAAGAGATGAAACTACTAGGTTGGAGGACTATCAGGTGCTACAGGAATTCAGGGATGTGTTTCCTGACGAGAGTCCAGGGCTTCCTCCAAAGCGGGACATTGATTTCACTATTGAACTTGTGCCAGGAGCAACACCAGTGTCCAAGGCACCCTACAGAATGAGCACACTGGAGATGCTAGAATTGAAGACGCAACTGCAAGAGTTGTTGGAAAATAAGTATATTTGACCGAGTGTGTCTCCTTGGGGAGCATCGGTTCTGTTTGTCAAGAAGAAAGATGGTACACTCAGGTTATGTATCGATTACACGTAATTGAACAAGGTTACTGTGAAGAATAAATATCCTTTGCCCAGGATTGATGACCTCTTTGATCAAATGAGAGGAGCAAAGGTGTTTTCCAAGATTGACTTGAGGTTTGGTTACCATCAGGTAAGGATCAAGGATGAAGACATTCATAAGACAGCCTTCAGGACAAGGTATGGAAATTATGAGTTTGTAGTGGTACCGTTTGGTCTCACAAATGCACTAGCTACATTTATGTGCCTTATGAATAGCGTCTTCAGCAAGTATTTGGATAAGTTTGTTCTTGTTTTCCTTGATGACATTCTTGTTTATTCTAAGAATGAGGAAGAGCATGAAGAGCATTTGAGATTGACATTGAATTTGCTCAGGGAGCATCAATTATATGCAAAACTGAGCAAGTGTGACTTCTATAGAGATAGAATTCAGTACTTGGGTCACATTATCTCAGAGGAGGGTATATCTGTGGACCCTGAAAATATTGAAGCCATTATGAATTGGCCTACTCCAAGAAATGTGACAGATGTAAGATATTTCATGGGACTTGCAGGATACTATCGGAGATTCATTGAAGGATTCTCCAAAGTTGCACATGCAATTACTTCTTTGCAAAAGAAGGGGATGCAGTTCGAATGGACATCGAGATGTGAAGAAAATTTCCAGCGGTTGAAGAATCTTCTCACCAGTGCACCAGTATTGAAGATTGCAGATCCAGAGAAAGATTTTGTGGTGTGTACCGATGCATGCGGACAAGGGCTTAGAGGAGTCCTTATGCAGGACAACCACGTGATATGTTATGAGTCAATAAAGTTGAAGGAGCATGAGAAGAACTATGCCACTCATGATCTAGAGCTTGCCACCATAGTACATGCCCTCAAGATGTGGAGGCACTACTTGATGGGTAGGAGATTTGAGCTCAGGACGGACCACTGTGGTCTGAAATATTTGTTTGATCAGCCTACTCTGAATGCTAGGCAAGCAAGGTGGATGGATTTTTTATGTGAGTTTGATTTTGAAATCAAGCACATAAAGGGAAAAGAGAATAAGGTAGCTGATGCAATCAGTAGGAAAGTGCAGGAAATGCATGTGGCATCTCTTAGTATTTGCCAATCAGATTTGAGGCAGCAGGTTGTTGATCACACTGCTGGAGATGAATTGTATGAGCAGGTAAAAGACAAGTTACAGCAGCAAAGTCTTGAGAAGAGGTATGAGGGATATAGATTGGAAGGCGATGGACTTCTCACTTATAAAGGTAGAATTTATATTCCGAATGTAGCAGATATGAGGAGAGTTGTTATGGATGAAATCCATCAAGCTCCGTATTCTGGTCACCCAGGATATCAGAAGACGATTACTACGGCCAGAAATCAGTACTTTTGGCCAGGTATGAAAAGGGATATGGCTGAGTACATTTCAAGGTGCATGAAATGTCAGCAGGTAAAGGTTGAGCATCAACACCCAGCAGGTTTGTTCCAGCCTTTTCCAGTTCCGGAATGGAAATGGGAAGTTATTTCCATGGATTTTATTACAGGATTGCCGATGACTTGGAGACAACATGATTCTATCATGGTTGTGGTAGACAAATTGACAAAGGCAGCACATTTTATACCGGTTAAGTCCACACATTAGACGGATGACATTGCAAAGATCTTCATGAAGGATATTTTTAGATTGCATGGATTGCCAAAGGCAATAGTCTCTGACAGGGATGTCAAGTTCACTTCCAACTTTTGGAAGGGGTTGTTTGCAGATTTGGGTACAAAGCTAAACTTCAGCACTGCATACTATCCTCAGACAGATGGTCAGACAGAGAGAGTTAATCAGGTGCTTGAAGACATGCTTCGCATGTACGTAATGGACAAACCAACCAAGTGGGAAGATTACTTACACTTGGTAGAGTTTTCTTATAACAATGGACATCAAGCATCCTTGGGGATGAGTCCGTATGAAGCTTTGTATGGAAGAAGGTGTAGAACACCAGTGACTTGGGATAATCCATTGAAAAGGATTGTGCTTGGACCAGAGTTGCTCAAGGAAATGGAGCAAGAGGTTGTAAAGATCAGGCAGAATCTGAAAGCTGCACAGGACAGACATAAAAGCTATGCAGATAAGCATAGGGTGAACAGAGAGTTTAGTGTTGGGGATCATGTTTACCTCAGAGTGAGGGCAAGGAAGAGTTCCTTGAAGCTTGGAAGTTGTGCCAAGTTGTCACCAAGATATTGTGGGTCGTTTGAAGTGCTTGAAAGGATAGGGCCTGTTGCATATAGACTTGCATTGCCTGCTAGCACTAGGGCTCATAATGTTTTTCATGTTTCTTTTCTTAAGAGATATGTACATGATCCTAACCATGTGATAAATTGGGATGTGATTCAGGTGGAACCCGAGGGAGAGTTTCGAATCGCGCCAATACGCATCCTCGATAGGAAGGTCACAATGCTCTGAAACCGAGCCATAGGGAAGGTAAAGGTGCAATGGGAGCACTATGGGCCTGAAGAGGCTACATGGGAGCTGGAGGATGCCATGCAATTGGCACATCCATTTTTTTTCAATTCTGCGGAACACTGAGGCGATACCAGGGTAAGTTTTGGTTCGATTTTGTAAAGCACTAAGGACAGTGCTATTGAAGGGGGAGGGGAATGTCACGTCCCGGTTTTGACCCCATTGCGTTAGATGTATATGATGTGTATATTGTAAATGATCATGGTGTGGAGTTAAAGGCCAAGGCCCCACCATTGATCAGCAATGCTATGTTTTGGATTTAAATTGTCATTGATGGCGTATCGGGGCATGCGACATATATATTATGTTGGTCATCATGTAAATATGCATCTATAATTAATTGAATGAACACAACCAGCTACGGTTGCAGCAACTAAATTGAAAGGGGCATGATTTTCACAAGGTTAAGGATGTGGGGGAATTGTCCAACTTTAGCCAATGGGGCCAAAATCCATGTGTTTTCTTACCTTGTTTATCCCAACCACTTTCATTGAAGAATTGCTGGTGGTGGTTGAGGTAGTTAATTGCTTTGGGAGTGGGGTGGAAGGACTGTCAGTCCTCACCCACACACACACTCCACCGCAGCGTTTGACTTCACCATGGAAGGAAAAAACTTCACGCACTCTTCACTCACGCAGACATTTTCTCTCTCCACGACTGTGCTGAAGGCTCACGCACTTCCAATTCGCGTCCTTCTTGTTGTTGTGCATCCACGGACAAAAACGGAGCTGTTCTTCCTCACGCAGGGCCTCCATTGTCTGTTCATTCCTCACGGGGTCTGATTGTTCCTCTCACGCACAGGAATTTCTAGGTTTTCCCATGTCGTTCTTTTCCCTGCGAAATCGCGGATGTTGTGGCTATCGAAAGTCGGTATTTATCTCTTCCTCTGCGTGGTATTTATGTGTTTTCTCAGTGGTTCTGTTGCCCAGGATGGGCTGTATTCCCCACGTTTGCTGTGAGCTGTGCTCACTGATACATTTCAAGACTGTTATTTTCCCACGTTGTTGGCTGTGTTGCCGTGGTCTTCCTTACATCCTTGGGGCTGTTGTAATTTCATTTGAAGAGTCATTTTGGCCACGATAGGGCCAAGAATGACTCAGAATTTGTCTTCCCTATTTAAGTTGTGGCAGCTAAATTAATTGCCTGAGGGCAATGGTTGGTCTTTGGACTGTGAGAGGAGCAGGGAAGGGGGCTTAGTTTTGCTTGATAAACCGGGTGGCTGGAAACCACACAGACAGAGCTAGAGGGCTGGCCTTCTTCTCCATCACCCCTGAATAGCACTGGAAGGGAATGCAGGGCCTGAGGGACTGTGTAGCAGAGAAGGGACTGATTCCTTGTGTTGGGTGTGTTTGGGTGTCTTAGAGGTCAGGCTAGTTTTGGTGTAGTTGTTCTTGGCTCTGTAATGAGCTCACCAGCTTAGCATTGAGCCTTTCCCAATTCCTTGATGGCCTGATAAACCCAACTTTGTTGGCTTGGCTGTGTGTTTTTTATATCCCTGGCTATGTGTAAGCCTGCTAGTTCCCTTATTCCTTGGAGAATCATGCCCAGCTCGGGGGTGGCAGCGCTGCTGAGAGATTAAGGAGCACGCTGGCCTATGGTTGGGTGGAACGTTGCAACGACGTAGCTGGTTGTAGATCGAGTTCATCATAAGATAAGTGATTTTTTCCATTTTACTTCTGCAACTGTAAATTCTATTAATGAAAATCATGAACATGTTAAATGAATGCTTGCTTAAATGTATGATGTTTCCGCTATGCCTGATAGATGTTTGTATCTGAGCATGATAAATATTCATGTGTGTATGTTTAAGCATTCTGTTTCAGCAATTTTTATGCCTGTACATGTTCATGGGGCTCGTAGCCCGGGTGGTCAAAGCTTGGGCCGCATCCTCTACACCGGTCAGAGGCATGGGGACGTGACATAAACGAATTTAAATATGTTGGGGAAAATTTATACATGCCTTAGTGTTCTTGTGTCTGTTACGTGTTCTCAAATAGTGCCAGACACCTTCCTATTACTACTGGATGCATATTAGACAACTTGGGGATGAATAAAATATTTTCTCTTCATATGAAACAATTCATAGATTAATAAAAACATTTTGATGGTGAATTAGCTCACTTTGGTTTTGTTTTGATAAATTTGCTAAGCTATGGTTGAAAAAATGATTTAATTATTTTTTTTGCAAAAATCTGTGTTGGTGAGACGAACAAACCATAAACCTACCATTTATGAATCATAAGCTATGCGAGACCTCTCTTACTCAAACTCAAACTCAAAACGATCTTTGATTAATAAAAACATTTTGATGATAAATTAGCTCACTCTGGGTTTGTTTGATAAATTTTCTAAGCTACAACCATATGTGAAAAATGATTTAATTATTTTTTCCAAAAAAAACTATGTTAGTGAGACGAACAAACCATAAACCTACCATTTACGAATCATAACCTAGGTGAGACCTCTCTTACTCAAATTCAAAACGATCTCTATTTAGTTCTTTTACTTTTAATTGTCATGACTTAGATGTTTGTGCCTCTGTTTACTCCACGAGTTAGGTGCATGGTTTGAGGGTTTTCATTTAGGTCATTTGTTGTACATTCACTGAATCTCTTATTCAATTTTCCCTACCTAAACGGTATTCTCCATAGTGATTTAACATCCTCGTAGGGTTTAGTTTAAGGATAAATTCCTATATTAATAAAAGAAAGTTTTACATCTCCAAAATAATCTTAGAGTCTTTTTTCTTCTTACATATCAAGACATCAAGATATAAAAAAAGTATTAAGCTAACCCTTTTTACAAAAAAGAAACTTATAGATTGAAAAGCTTATGAGCAACTAAATCTTCCCATCCATAGATTAGACCATGTCTATGAAGTTAGTCTCTCCTTCATGTATCACATTTCCTTCCAAAAATTTTGGAAACCTTAAGTGTCCAAATTTAAGAGAAATGGCACTTTTTGAGACAGAATCAACCCTCGAAATAAAGTTCTGGAAATATGCCTGAAAGCGATCTGCTTGAAGGATCTTCTTAATTCTTGAATTTTCTGACACCATTGATTGAGTAAAAACACCTGAAGATTGAAAATGACATTCATCCATTCTATTAAAACTTTGGAGTCACCAAAGATACTGATATCAGATATACCAATAAATGCAACAAATTGAAGAAGACCATTTAAAATCAGCAGCTCAGCCTTAGTATTGGATCCCTGTCCTCCACCCATTCTTAGAGAAAAATAATGATCTTTGTTTAATATAAATACCATACCACATCCACAAGAGGAAAAATTGGAAGCTCCATAAAAAAAGCCTTTAGAACAAGAAATAGAAAAAGCAGGCGGAATACCTTTTGGTCTTCCTTGAATTGTTGAAAATTAGAAATTCTTTAAAGAGGTTAATACCCCTGAGCCCACAAAGAAAAACATTGGGACTAATATCTTGAAAAACAACTTTATTCCTTGAAATCCAGAGAGACCAAGAGATACTGAAATGTCAAATCTCCCTGACACTTCTTCTTCATCAGTACATCGTTCCCTTAGTTTCGGGATAAATGGGATGAATAATTTAATCTCCCAAATGCCTGATCAACCTGTGTTGAACATGCAATGTCAATCCTGCACCCAGATTAGATCTTCCATCCAAATTCTATCAAATTGGGTCTTGTACAAAAGAACATAGGACAATACAATAACTGGCTAACAACTAGCACTCCAGCTAGTTGTCAGATTTTCAGGGCTAGCCTCAGAATGGTGGCGTTGGATTCCCCAAGAATCCAGAGAAGAAATGTTGAATGCTGAAGATGCAGACCAACAAATTCTTACTGCCCTTGGTAAAGAATTCTATGGTTCCGATGAAAATGAAGATTATGAACATCTTGCATCTTTATTTATGTCTGCCAGAATCTGTGACCTAAATAAGAGTGAAGAATATTTTTGCTATATGCAAAAATTGTTGATTTATTTTGGCAATGCTGATAATCCCGCATATCTGAAACATTACTTGAGAAGCTTTCCTGGCCATGTTCCTGATGCTGTTGAACAACACATTAAAGATAAAAACATCCCTCTGTCAGGTCTTTCCCTTTCCCAATTGCATGGTTTCATCATGGAAACTTGGCAAGAACATTGTCTGGAGAAAAGAGTGGCTAAAGATTTCAAGCGACACTCTTCAATGTTTTCCCTAGGTTTTTGTAAAGACGTTGCAAAAATTCCATATTGGGGGTGTGGCACCCACAACCGAGGACACTTCGGGCATGAATCATGTAGTTGTAAGAAGAAACAACAGCCAAAATATACTAGTGTACCTAGATTTCATCCAGACAAAGGCTATAAGCATAAAAAAGGCAAAATATTTCAAAAGAAAGCCTACTTTAAGAAAAGATATGAACCTGCAAATAAAGAAAAATGTTTCATCTGTGGTAAAAAGGGTCACTGGGCTAACAAATGCCCAAATAAAAATAAAAATCCTAGACTTGCTGCCATGTTTTCAGAAGACCTGGATCCAGCCTGGTGGGATCTAGCTTGGTGTGCAGCAGGAGACTACCCTGAAGGTGAAGTCGTCTTCTTACCAGAAGAAGGAGATTCCTCTGATTTCGACCCTGCCTCAGATAAATTTGCTCGAAAATAATCTGAATCTTCTTCTTCTGATTCTGATGAAGAAGCAAATTTAGGAGGATGCTCTGGTCCTCCCGATTTCAGTTTTTATATGTTCTCTTTCAACCTGCCTAAGGTCTCCTCAGAATTTAGGATTGCTGAAATAGACAAAGAATTGTCTAATACCCTAGTCTATCAATATATGAAAATTCAAGATTTGAAAGATGAAAGAAGAAATATTTTAACAAGAAGAAAAGCAAAAGAAAAATTCTTAGAAGAAAAAGAGAAATCTGTCTCTCCAGAAATTAGCAAGAATCCAGCATTCTACCAACCTACTGATTTATACAAAGGCTATCCTGATCATCATGAGGATAGACAAAAGTTTAGAAAAGATAAAGAAAATATGATAAGACTACAGATCAAAGATAAGCAGTATTCCCTAAAGAAGCTGGTAAAAGAAATAGACTCAATTGAAAAGAATGCTTGAAATAACAACAAGAGAAAGAGACCAGTCCTCTGATGAAGAAATGTGCAGAGCCTATGCTGAAGCATTACAATTACCAAAAGCTGTTGAAAGTCCAAAACATTCTCAGCACACTAGTGATTCGAGAACAGAAGACTATCAGAATGATGAACCATCACTAGGATCTCTAGGACTATTCACTGGTCCTAAATATTTCATTAAAATAAAGTTTTGTCCATCTGAATTCAAATCTTATGAGCTTGATTGTTTGATAGATTCATGTTGCCAAATGAATTTGGAAAAAGGAAATACTATACCATCTTTTTACTGGAAAAAAACAAACGAACATGGTGTATCCATTGAAGGAACTCCTGTACAACTCAAAGGACGAGTTCCAGATTTTCCAATAAGCATCAATGGAATAAAAGAAGTTCTGCATCTCAACAGACTAGTTGACCTGAAAGAAGATTGCATCATAGGATCACCCTTCTTGCATAAAGTCATCCCCATCACAGTTGATGAGCCCAATATGATTTTTTCTTGTACAATAAATGGCAGAAGAGTTTCCACCTCTCTATACTATTCTGATTCTTACAAATGTAAGAATCTTGTTCCCCAATCCAACCCCACTCTCAATCTTGCAGAACTATTCAAAATGGAAAGATGCATCGCTTACACAGAAATGCACAAAGAATCTGCCCTCTGCGAAATTTCCTCTAAACTAGAGAAGGATTGCACCTCAGAGTCACCTAATGCATTTTGGACCAGGGAAAAATACTTTGTTTCCTTACCTTTTAACCCCCTAGAAAAACCAAAAGGCCAAAAAGCCTCTGTTGCCCTTATGTCTCCCTCAGAAAGAGAATTTTGTGCAAATGAAATCAAAGAACACTTGGACAAAGGCCTTATAGAACCTTCTAAGAGCCCTTGGGCATGTCAAGCATTTGTTGTCAATAAACACTCTGAGATAAAAAAAGGAAAACCCAGACTAGTTGTGAATTTTAAACCCTTGAACAATATCCTTGAGCCAGTCCGTTACCCTCTGCCTGATAAATCTAGTTTGTTGCAAATAATAGCAAGATGCACCATTTTTAGCAAGTTTGACCTGAAGTCTGGTTTTTACTAGATTGGAATTGAAGCAAAAGACAGGTACAAAATTGCTTTGTTGTTCCTCATGGTTTTATAGCCCAAAATGACACATCTTTTCCTGTGACCACTTTCCCATGATTTCGTCGCATGTCGGCACTTCATGAAAGTCACTGAAAAAACACCTATCTTGGAGGACCCATATCTTGAGTTCTGTAACTCTATTTGACCTCATTTCTGTGCCGTTAGAAAAGTATTTCAGTTAACTAAAACTTTCCAGAAGACACCAAAGTATGAAAATGCCCAAAAATACCCTTAAAATGTGTTTTTTTGTGTATACACGACTCTCCTTAAGGCATAGTCGCGTATCATACGCGAGTCTAGTGTTTTACAAGTCGCGCATGCATATATTCGCAGGTTGCTCTTGTGTAAACTTGCGTATCATGCGCGGGTTGCTTTCCTTCATAGTCACACATCTGTTTCTTAACATTAAAACATAAAAACATGCCTTTTGAGTTGGTTTGGGTAGTTATGCAACTGACTCCTTCAGTTGTAACCACTTTGGCTTCGCCCCTAACTCTTCTTCATCATATAAATAGAGGTAGGGAGGTTCATGAAAGAGGACTTGAATTTCTGCATTGTTATGCTAGAGGAATCGAGACTCTCTTTGCCCACACCTTTGCCCTGGAGGTCTTCCCCTTGTGTTGCAGAGCTTGGAGGCTGAGTTCTTTGGAGAAGAGAAGCAGCAGAACCAGATCAAGGTTTCGTGAGGTGCCAAACTTGAAAAGAAAGGTATATTTGTACTTGTTTTCAAGATTAATAAAGATGTGATGTCCTTCTTCTTCCCAAATCATTGTTCAATGTGTGATTGAATTTCTGTTTCTGATCATATATGATGTTATTCAGATCATTTGTTTCATATTCATTTGATTATCATTGTCTTATATGTGGTCATAATGGTTTGAGGAAGGTATAATTCGTTTTGCAGGTCTCTTGGAGCGAGAGGAGCAAGAAGAAGATTGAAGAGAAAGCTTGGACCAGCCTTCAGTTAATCAGGTGTGGACCTTTATCACCTCTGAAACTTGCTGTTATATGCTTGCTGAACATTGTGCATCTCTCTTTCAACCCCAGTACGTTGATGGCCTCTTAAACCCTAGCCATAGGATACTTTCCTTTACAACAGAACTGGCGACTCCGCTGGGGATAGCCTTGTCTATTTGGGGTTTTTCTCTTGATTTCTTTCAGCTTTTTGCATTGTTTCAGGTCCTTCTTTCCACTTAGGAACACCTTATAAGTCTGATTGCATCCCTCCCCTGCCTTCTTAAGGCAGTTTTCTACCCTTGATTGTGATTTTTACACCTGTTCGCGGGTTGTTCTTTTGAACAGTCGCGAATACAAGTTTGCATGCACGGGTTGTTCTACTGAACAGTCGCGTATCATTCGCGACCTGCCCTTATAGACAGTCGCGTATATACCTGGAAGTTAGGATTTTTTAGTCAAGTTTTGCTTGTTCCCTTCTTCAGGTAATCCCTGTTTGTGAGTGGTGTCTCTTTATGAATGCTGTGTAGCTTGTCTGAAGACTTTTGGTGATCACCCTACCTGCTTTTTCAAAATCCTTTGAGTCTTTTTGCTTGGGGTAATTCTTGCTTGTTTGCTTTATTAGATCCAAGTTTACTCAAAGCACAGTGCATTTTAGGTGCATGGTGGGTCTGTTAAGGTCTTCTGTGGGTGCATGAATCCAGGGAGTTTGTGTCATTCTGTTTGCTGTTCTTTATCTATGTGGTGAGCCCCTTTATAGCATTAGGATTTTCTCTTTGCTCTTTCACCTGTCTCTTTTGCTTGGTTTGTTTTTTGGCTTATGTTTCTGATCAGCCTCTGTTAGTGGCCTTTGTTTGATTTCAGAAGCTTGTGGGTATTGTTTTCCTCCTTCTTTTGTTGGTTTACTTTACCTTGCCAAAGTTGTTGACTTATCTCTTATACAAGCCTTCCTCCCAAGTAAAGTTTATGCTGACTTTAGTTCTTTCTAGAGTTTGTTGGGTGGTTGCATAGCAAAGTTCCTTTTGCTTTGTTCTTTTTATCTGCATGCTTTGCTTTGTAGGTAGTTTTTCTTTTGCACTTATAAAAGAAAATTAAAAAAGAACTTTATTTCTTGCTTTTTCCCCTACTTCTTTCTTTGGTTTGACCTTGTTGGACAAGGTACTGAGCAGCCTTTATTTGTAGGTTAGATTGATGCTTGAGACTTCTTGAACTTTGTTTATGTCAGTCTTCATGCTCAGTCTTTTCATTCCAAAGTGTTGTCTTGTTTACTTTTGTAAGCTTTCCTTTTAAAAGAGGTTTATATTCAACTTTAGGGAAATCTAGGGTTTGTTTTCGGGGTATAAAGTAGTTGTCTATTTTCTTTGCTTTTAGTACTTGTTTGCATAAGTAGATAGGCTGATTTTTCTTTTGCATGTATAAAAGAAAAATACAAAAACATATGGTTGCTTTATGTGCATATAGATTAGGCTGTTAGTCTAGATTGCATAGCATAGCATTGTTTTTGGAAAATTTAAAAAATATAAAAATATTTGATCTTTTTGGCTTTCAAGTTATTTGAAAATATAAAGAGAATAGCTATTTGATTTTTTGCATTTCATTTCTCTTTGCTTAGTCATTTTGTTTCATTTTTTGAGTCAAAACACCACATCAGTTTCATGCCATTTACCCTCTGAGTAAGAAACAACCCATAAAATAAACGATATAATTTTAAAATTTACTAGTAAGTTTCATTTTATAGGGTCATACACCTACTAGCTTAGGCTAGACTTGTGGGCTAGGAAGTGTAAACTCCCCACAAGTGTTAAATTTCAGACCTAGTTGGCCTATCGCTAGGTAAATCCTTGATTCTACCGCTGTATCTGGGAAGCTCCTCTCAAACGGGAGTTAAGCACGAGGCCGCGTGGAGGCTTGGACAGAGGGGATAACCCCCCGAATCCTTGTCAAAACGTAACTCAGGACTTTTACGCATCTGGGGATTCTGTCTAGGCATAATTTCGGGCTTAGCTACCCTGCCCATGCATACGAGTTCGGCTTGCGACTGTCCCCCCAGACAGTAGGTATTATCAAGGTAGCCTTTAGTCTCTTGTCTTTTAGGGCTCATACACAGGTAAACCGGAAGGTTATTTCTGGTTCACCTCGGACAGACTTGGAAGGTAACCCTTGTGGAAAGTGTAGGAGGGTGGTGGGTGATTCCTCCACTTGTGCTTGAGAACCCCTCAAGCACGCCAAGTAACTGTTCATCAGCCTTCTTCTGGAAGGTATATCTTTATAGCCTATTTAGATTGCTTGAGACTCTAGGATCTTTTAGTGAGTGCTGTGTGGTTTGTCTGTGCTTAGTGGGCCTTTAGGTGTCTGCTTTTTAATTTTGGTTGATCATCAACCTCAGACTTTGTCTCTTGTTTTGAATCTATGGCTAGCACCCCTTTGAACACCAACCAAGAGATCCCCATGATGGGAGCTCCTTGTCCTATTCCTCTCACAGGGAATGTTGGTGTTCCCTTGATGGCCACCTTGAATCTTCCGGGATTCACCTTAGGGCTACCGATGTGGTTGTTTTCCACTCCAACTGTCCTGAATGCTCCTGATGCTTCTCAAGTAAGCACCTTATATCAAGGCCATCAAAACACTATCTCCCCTTCACCTGTAGTTAGTTCTCCTCCTCCTTCTACCTCATGCGGTGAAAGTACTGATACTAGTAACCGGCAGTCTAAAAGGAGTAAAAGAAGGAGGAATAGGAAGAAAGCACATAAGCAAGGGGGAACCTGTTCAACCTCTGCAAGTCAAGTTGAACCTCACCACCTAGCCTCGGTTGTTCAGGCTGGGGGCACCCATCCAACCTTTGCAGGTCATGTTGGATCTAGTCACTCAACCTCTAGTGTTCACGTTGAGTGCACCCGTTCAACCTCTGGTTTTCAAGTTGAACCATCCAATCCAACCTCTGTTGTTCATGTTGGAGCTATCCATCCAGCCTCTGGTGATCAAGCTGGTGGGATTCTTCCAACCTTTTCAGGTCATGTTGGATCCTGTCACTCAACCTCTGGTGTTCAAGCTGAGTGCATCTGTTCAACCGCTGGTTTTCAAGTTGAACCTTCCCATCCAACCTCTGGTGTTCAAGTTGGATCCATCCATCCAACCTCTATTGTTTAAGTTGGATCCATCCATCTAGCCTTTGGTGTTCATGCTGGTGGGATCCTTCCAACCTTTTCAGGTCATGTCGGATCCTGTCACTCAACCTCTGGTGTTCAAGTTGAGTGCATCCGTTCAACCACTAGTTTTCAAGTTGAACCTTCCCATCCAACCTCTGTTATTCAAGTTGGATCCATCCATCCAGCCTCTGGTGTTCATGCTGGTGGGATCCTTCCAACCTTTCCAGGTCATGTCGGATCCTGTCACTCATCCTCTGGTGTTCATGTTGAGTGCACTCGTTCAACCTCTGGTTTTCAAGTTGAACCTCCCCATCCAACCTCTGTTGTTCAAGTTGGATTCGTTCACCCAGCCTCTGTTGCTCAAGCTGGGGGCACACACTCAACTACTGCAAAGCATGTTGATCCTAACCATTCAACTTATGTTGTTCATGTTGATGGTGCCCGTCCTACCTCTGCAAGTCAAGTTGGACCTAGTCTCTTGGCCTCTGCAAGTCAAGATGGGGGCAGTCTCTTAGCCTCTGTACTTCACGCTGGAGACAACCCGTCAACCACTGTGAGTCATGTTGACACTATTGACAAGTCTACCCGTTCAAAACACAAGCTCAAGTTTCCTTGTAAGCTTTGTGAGGGAGACCACCTTACTTATAAATGCCCTTCTATTGAGGAGGTACGAAGAGTTTGGATTCATGGTCATCCCATTTTTGAACATTATGGAGTCTCTCAACAACCATCCTCTCTTAGTGAGGTTGGACCCAGTCACCCAGCCTCTGTTGTTCACGCTGGGAGCAAACTCTCATCCTCTGCAGGTCATGTTGAGAGAAAACAGTCAGCCACTACTAGTCATGCTGATACCGTTGAGAAAACTGGTTGTTCGAAGCATCATCTTAAGTTCCCTTGTGTGCTATGCAAGGGAGATCATCTTACTCATCTGTGCCCTGCTATCCCAGAGGTGCGAAGAGTGTGGTCCAAGACTCATGGATTTCTTTCTTCTGAACACCCTATAGTTTCTCAACCTGCTACTCAGCCTTTGGTTGATCAAGTGGTCGAACAAATCTCAGATTTAGTCGATCCCACTCTTCTTTCGAAGAGTGTTCCTCATGTGATTGAACCAATGTCATCTTTAGTCAATCCCACTCTCCCTTCGGAGAGTGATTTTCATGAAGCGGTTGAATCGATCCTAGTATCGATTAATCCCACTCTTCCTTTGGAGAGTGAAGTGTCTACTAGTCACATTTTCTTCACTGCTAGTTCAGAACTTACTGAACAAGGGGGCACTGAACTTGCTTCGGATCAACCCCCACCAAGCTCTCGGATTGCTTCCTTTGATTGGGATAGCCTAGTTGAGCCGCGCCTTCCTTCCCATGCACCTTTCCAGATAAAGGTCAAAGTTGAACCCTATACAATTGCTCGTTGCATTGTTGATGAAGGAGCCTCAGTTAGTATTTTGTCTGCTCATGCTTGGTGAGGTATGGGATCTCCCAGCCTTGTGTTAACTGCTAGTCAGTTACTGGCGTTTGATAGAAGAACTTGTGTAGCCTTGGGAATTCTTGCTCAAACACCTGTTACTTTGGGTGGGAAGACCATCTTAGTTGACTTCATGGTGATAGAAGACCCCTTGGATTTTAATATGCTCCTTGGACGTGATTATGTCTATGCCATGCAAGCTGTGGTGTCAACATTCTTTCGTGTGATGTATTTTAATCATGGTGAAGAAATTATCACTATCGATTAGTTGGATTTTCTTGATCCGTCTTCTGACCCAACTAGAGACCAAGTCTTTCCTTTATTGATTCCTAGTGTTTCTGTAGACACTACCCCGCCACAGGTGAACTATGTGGCTTCTTATCATTTGTGTTCAATTGCTACTGAGAGGCAGCCTCTGTTTTCATGCTTACCTTCTCGGGACTTGGTCCCAGCAATTGATCGGGTGAGTCATTCTATACAGATTGTAGAGCCTTCTCTCCACTCTGTCCATCCATTTGAAAGTTCAGATATGTGTCCTATCTCGAATGATTTCCTCCTTTTGGATGAAGTCTTCCTGGAGTCTTTGATACAGTCTGACCTTCTTTTTCAGTTGTGATTAAGTCTAAACCTGGTTTTCTTAGTAAGCCTTCCCTTTTTCTTATGTTGGTTTTTGTTGAGTCTTTTGATTCTTCATTTGAAAAGCAAGTCAGTGATCCTGATGAGTTTGATTTTTTCTTATGAATTTCTCAGCTCCTGTGATATTGAGTTTGTTCCTGCAGACTCTATCTCCCTTGTTGATTTTTGCTCTCCTTCTGAGGTTGATCTTATAGATTATAAACCCTCGAGCCTTGGTCCTATAGAATCTTCTTCGGTTGATTCTTCCTTGACTTTACTTTTTATAGAAGATAGCAAAGTCACATGTGTTTCTTCTAAAGTGACTCGCATCGGATCTTTTCTTCTGAATATGATCCTGATGTTGTTGTTTCTTGGAGACAGGATTATTAGTTGGATTCACAATTGTTTATGGGCCTCACCTTGTTGTTCAAGCTGTAATTGCATTTACATGTGCCTTGCTCGCGCTTATGAGCCTAATTCCGGCTTCCACGCTTTTAGCTCGTTGTATAAACCCTCATCTTTGTTCTCATTGCCGCCTAGCCTTGTATCATTTTGCCTTTGCAACTTGACAACCTTTACCTCGAGGAGACGTTCCCCGAGTGTCCTTATCTTGCTCACTTTCCTTGCATTATGCATAGGTTTGTTCCTTGCACTTGGAACTAGTTTCGCCTATTTATGACACTTGTCTCCTCGCCTTTAGAGCATTCTTTCTGCTCTCCTTCGAGCTCGTTAAAAACAGTAAGGAGGATGCGAGTTGACTTTTCCGGACTCGTTAAAACTTCACGGGAAAGATTATGAGTTTCTTTAGGCCCAAGTCTGACTCCTCAGA
>LPNX010423279.1:7465-71740 GCA_001517045.1 Pseudotsuga menziesii | reverse complement strand
TCGTAAAACTCAGGCTGTATATGCTGCTTTTGAAGGAGCATTGGGTAGGTGGTAATTTAACCTTTTTCGGACCTTCCTGACTAATTACAAAAAAGGTGCACCTTATCTTCTTCGAAAGTTAAGAGAGTTCTTCTCTGGTTTGTTTTATACTTTTTCGGCCTTAGGAGACTAAATTGTATGAAAAAGGACCCCCCTGGAGTCTTCTTTGGAGTTTTCAGACTCTCTAAACTATGAAAACACCGTTGAGCATGTACTAGTTCGGGCTCATAAAATCCACGAATCAGTGCCTTATCAAGCATTCTTCTTTCTTTTCTTCGAGCTTGTCAAAAAATGAAGATGGTCCCGAGTTTGCTTTCTTGGACTCGTTAAACCTTTACAAGAAAGAAGGGGAAGGGGAAAGGTTATTTCCATGTATTTTTACATCATGGCAGCAAGTCTTGTTTCCTTGAACAAAGCACCAGTTTTGAGTCTATCAACAGTTGGGTCCTAGTCTTTTGACCTTATCCTGATTCAGAGTTTTCTTACTCCTCCAGTTGGTCTCTTTTCCAATTATATGGGGAATCTGTCAATGTCTCCTACATTGTAGATTTGTTTCGTTGGTCCTATTTTGTGTCAAAAGCTACCTAAGTCACTTTGTGTCATGCTCACCATTCAAGGATTAAACCTTTGTCGGCCATTCTGCAGTTGCCTTGACCTTTTGTGTTGGCCATTCCCTGGTATCAGTTCATTACATCATGTCTTCAGTGGTCCTTTTTGTGAAATTCAGTACCAATTCTAGATCCAATTAGTCTTTGATTTACCTCGTGTTGGATGATGAAGGATGCCTTAATGCCTTCCTTCCAACGGATCTCTTCCTATCGACTGAAACACATCTTGCTCTGGGGACGGGATTTAGAGTTTTATGACAGTACCTTGGGAATTGTTGTCCTCAATGGCAATTTCCCTCGCTATCGGGTAGTGGGGATACCTTAATGTCTCCTACTCAATGGATTCTTCAAGTGTTCGACTTCAAGTCCTTGTACTCACACTTGTTAGAATGTACTAGGTAACTTGGGGACCATTTTCATTAATGGTGGTTTCCCTCGCATTTGTTAACGGTTTTCATCATTGACCGGTAATCAAACGATTTCCTCCATGTTCGACTTCAGCTCCTTTATTCGCATGGTTAGGATTTGTACCTTTTTTGGGCGGTTTGGATTGAAGACCTTGGGGCCGACAGTAGCATTGCCATTTTTTGCTATTGCCCGAGTTGCGCAAGACCTTGTTATACTTTATATGACATTTTGCTGAGACATAGATCCACCTTGTATTTTTGTGGCTATGATCGATTGTTGAGCATGGATCCACCTTGTTCATTTGCGGCCATGGCTCCTTTAGATTTGATATGGCGCCTTTTTGCATATTGAGCGACCATGATAGTTTCATCAGTTATACATATGTTGGATCTGCCTATATATTTATGGCAATGTTTTGTATATGGACGTGTATGTTCCAGAGATCAGTTTTCTGACATTTATCTCTCTTTCAGGTATCTTCACTTGAGCCTTTCGATCTTGGATTCTCTGCTCTCTCCATACTCAGCTGTTTCCTTTATAATGTATTTAGGCTATCATCTTCCCCTCTAACCTCACACATTAGGGGGCATCTGTTATAGCCCAAAATGACACATCTCTGCCTGTGACCACTTTCCCATGATTTCGTCGCATGTCGGCACTTCATGAAAGTCACTGAAAAAACACCTATCTTGGAGGACCCATATCTTGAGTTTTGTAACTCCGTTTGACCTCATTTTTATGCCATTGGAAAGGTATTTCAGTTAGCTAAAACTTTCCAGAAGACACCAAAGTATGAAAATTCCCAAAATACCCTTAAAATGTGTTTTTTGTGTATACGCGACTCTCCTTAAGGCATAGTCGCGTATCATACGCGAGTCTAGTGTTTTACAAGTCGCGCATGCATATATTCGTGGGTTTCTCTTGTGTAAACTTGTGTATCATGCGCAGGTTGCTTTCCTTCATAGTCGCGCATCTGTTTCTTAACATTAAAACATAAAAACACGCCTTTTGAGTTGGTTTGGGTAGTTATGCAACTGACTCCTTCAGTTGTAACCACTTTGGCTTCGCCCCTAACTCTTCTTCATCATATAAATAGAGGTAGGGAGGTTCATGAAAGAGGACTTGAATTTCTGCATTGTTATGCTGGAGGAATCGGGACTCTCTTTGCCCACACCTTTGCCCTGGAGGTCTTCCCCTTGTGTTGCAGAGCTTGGAGGCTGAGTTCTTTGGAGAAGAGAAGCAGCATAACCAGATCAAGGTTTCGTGACGTGCCAAACTTGAAGAGAAAGGTATATTTGTACTTGTTTTCAAGATTAATAAAGATGTGATGTCCTTCTTCTTCCCAAATCATTGTTCAATGTGTGATTGAATTTCTGTTTCTGATCATATGATGATGTTATTCAGATCATTTGTTTCATATTCATTTGATTATCATTGTCTTATATGTGGTCATAATGGTTTGAGGAAGGTATAATTCGTTTTGCAGGTCTCTTGGAGCGAGAGGAGCAAGAAGAAGATTGAAGATAAAGCTTGGACCAGACTTCAGTTAATCAGGTGTGGACCTTTCTCATCTCTGAAACTTGCTGTTATATGCTTGCTGAACATTGTGCGTCTCTCTTTCAACCCCAGTACGTTGATGGCCTCTTAAACCCTAGCCATAGGATACTTTCCTTTACAACACATGGGCAGTATCAATGGAAGGTCCTTCCATTTGGCATTAACAATGCACCATCAGAGTTCCAGAAAAGAATGGAAGATATCTTCAGAGAAAAGAAATGGGCATTAGTATACATAGATGATATTCTTATTTGTTCCCGCAATCTGTAGGAACATTTGAAACATCTTCAAGAATTTTATTCTTTGATTTTCAAACATGGATTGGTTTTGTCAAAATCCAAAATGGAAATTGGCAAAAAGGACATTGAATTTTTAGGATATAAAATAAGTAAAGGACATGTGATCCTCCAAGACCATGTCTTGATGGTTTTTTCTAACTTTCCTGATCAGATCTTAGAAAAGGTTCAATTGCAGAGATTCTTGGGAAGCCTAAATTATATTAGGCCATTCTATAAAGGACAAGCATATGACATTCATTTGCTACAGCAACGACTGAAGAAAAATCCCCTAAGATGGAATAAAGATATGACGGATGCAGTAAAGCAAATCAAAGAAAAAGTAAAACAACTTCCTCCACTCTCACTACCACAAGGCTCGGGTCAAATGGTGATTGAAACAAACACCTCCAATAAAGCTTAGGGAGGTATTCTCATAGAAAAACATGGTGATCAAGAAGAAATCCGCGGCTATGTTTCAGGAGCATTCAAAAATGTAGAAATCAATTATCCGTCAAGTCACAAGGAAATCCTTGTAGTCAAAAAGACTGTAAACCATTTCAAGCTTTATCTAAAACCTGTCAAGTTCATTATTAGAACAAATCTGAAAATAATGCCTGGTATATTCAAAAATGAAAATCTTATGGCAGAAAATAGTTCTAGGATTCTAAAATGGTTTCTTTGGTTGCAAAACTTTGATTTTGAAATTGTATATAAACCAGGATATTTGAATTGTGTTGCTGATATGCTAACCAGAGAAGAATTATAGGAGAAACCTAGCCTCAACATGTTTGGCTATGGAGCATCCAGCTCGTCAAACAAAAAATCTAAACTTCAGAACTTCAATGATCCCTTGACAGAGGAAGAAAGAGAAGATTTATTGAATTGCGCCAGAAAAAAGGAAGCAGATAAGTATCTTTCCCTCTCCTTGATCCAACAAGTAAATGCCTCTCCTATGAAAATACAAATATTGGAGAGATGGGAAAAACAAGCCTATAAAGGCTTAGAAAATGCCATGCACCAGATTCAGTAGCTTAATCACGTTTGGGTTGATACAGCTTATACAGATGGATGAGAATTGTATTATGTGGATATCGGTCCAGGATTTTTAACATGGAATAGTTATAACCTCATATTGCAGTTCTACAGATAATAAGGAGAAATAATAACTTGTGGAGACACTTCTACACTGGTGCAACAACAATGGTCCGGATGGATAGAATTTTTCCTTGACAAATTCTATCCAAGAAAAGATTGGGTTCAGTGACGTGCAAATTTAATTCTACACCTTCAAGCAGATATGATTGTAGCACACCACAATCATATGTGGTTTAAATTTAAACTATGACATCTTTGAGGAGCTTACTCTCCTCTTGAACCCCCTATTTTCACCCAGCAGAAATTCAGAAAAAATGGACAAAAATGGTCACCTCTTAGATCATAAAATTCATACAAGAAGAATTCCTTTAAACCTTAAAGTTGAATCCATTTTTCAAGGAGAATTCTGTTGTATTCCTAATGAAGTCATGCTCGGATCTGATGTGAAACAGTGTTTCTCAAATTGCTTATTTTCGGATACTGAATTTGGTTTAGATAATGATTCTGACTTTGATAGATTCACTAGTTGTACATGTGGGGAAAACCCATGTATTTGTAATCATGAAAATGAATAATGGAAAGCGTCATGGGCCGCTAATAGTAGCTCCACTTTGTAAAAAGTCCAGTCTAGTTGTCAGTCCATAGATTGTTTCACATGGATTGGGTGACTTACCCAACAAAAGGTGCGATTTGATCCACTGCCATGAGATCCGAATCAAGTATTTTTACCGATAGGTGTAAGTTTTGGGTCACCGGTTTACCGGCTAAAATATGTATAAATAAGGTGCTCCTCCCCTCATTTGGACACCGAGTGTTTTTTGAGTCTAGTAAGCTTTCTGCATTTTCTCTCTGTGTCAAGCACTGTGTATGCTCTCCCTCTGCGCCTCGAGCGATCAGCTAGGATCAAAAGCAATGATCTCACTTGTAATGAGTCTGTAAAACCAGTAGCGTATGCTCTCCCTTTGCACTTAGTGTGATCAACTGGGATCATAAACTCTAGTTAGTGTAAGTTTGCTCTTGTGATGATCTTCACCCTCTGAAGACGAATAAGTTTTTGAGTCTGTATTAAGAAGCTGCTTTCATCAGTTGCATTCACATTCGATCTTGGCGTCTCTCTTACAAAGGTTTTATTGTAAATCATTACAACTCATAGTGATTTAGATCCTTGGTTCTATATTCCATCCAATGAACATTACTATTACTAATTTTATTTTATGTTTGTATTAAGGAAAAGTAACTTTCTAAAGAAGATCTCTCCTTCTCTCTATTTCTATATATATTGAAAAGAAAAATATTATCTTGTCCCCTTGAAATAATTTTCTCTATTATTGTTTTTTTCTCCACTTCCTTATAGTAGTAATATTGTAGATGTTATTTTAGGACTATTTTAGTTCAGACTAAACCAAAATGAAATGACTGCAATTTTTTTTCTTTATTTTTAATCTTTAATATTATTGGATACAATAATTTTACTTGAAAAAGATTATATTAAACTCTATTTTGTAAAGACAAAATATAAGGGTGAAGCTTTCATAATGTTAAGAACTGTGGAAGAAATTGTAAACAAATTTATTTGTTTACCTTGGTTTATAGTTTAATTGTTTTCAAACAAATATGATTGAATTGAATCTATATAACCTCTATTCTGTTACTTCCAAGGATTGTAAATAATACTCATATAATAGATGGATATTCTTGTCCATATTTTAACATATCTATTTGTATGGTTCAATTATTTTTATTAAGTGTAAGTATTTTTATTGGTCTAAGTTCTTCATTAATCTTAATGACATTGTGATAATTTATAAATCGAGTTGTTTATACAAGTCTCAAACAATTTGTTTTATATTCTTTTAGTCTTCCATATACATACTATATATACATACTATAACTTAATGTAACAAATAACTTAGATTTCTAACATAAAGTAGAACTAACAACAAAATGAAACTATAAGCCATTTCGTAAGGACTCATATATAAAGAAAATGGTAGTAACTGGAGTAACCCAACTTATATCTTTCCTGAATTAAAATGTCCAAGGAAAATTGGCTTTGGTAGGTCCACGAACCACCTAACTATTACGAAGAAAACTTCCTATGGCTTGGGGCCGGTGGACCACAATAGACAATATGACACCAGACTCATCGATCAATTTCCAATATGCTAAAGATATAAAAAGGTCTAACACTAGGGGATGAGAAATGTACCTTATTCCAGATGTTCGTAGAAGATCCTCGTTGAGCTTTTAATCACACTTGTACCTACATTCCATCCTCAACAACAATGAAATACACAAGCATGATATATATTAAGTGTTAGAATGATCCAGGTCATGCCCAAGTGCACGTTGGGTACAATAGTTCGACTAAAGGAGTCGAGCACTACTATGGCAAAAGCTTAAAATAATAAGTAAAGAAGGAAACACACTACATAGAGAGAAAGTATGCACACCGAAAATATGCAATAATTCGAACCAATTTATGTTATTACTTCTTCTCCATGAAGGTTGATTGATTGATACAATAATGTACAAGTTTATATAGACTATTGAGATTCTTGGGTGACTACCCATTACATTCAGTTACAAAGAAGTTATAATGGTTCAGAAGTTCAACCGCCATCGATGAATGGAAGACATAGAGACAATCTGCCGATGTTAGAAAGTCGTCAGTGATGATCAGGAATGTCAATATGTTGTATGTCGAGCATGAAACATGTCGAGGTTGTCGAAGTCGGTTGTGTCGAGGTCGATACTAAACTTGTCATAGTCGGTTGTGTAGAAGTAGTCAAAGTGATATACTTTGTCAAAGTTCGACAACATGCCAACTGCTGAGTGGAGCATTCCTCCTTCCTTAAGAAACAATTGTCTGCATTGTGTTCTCGTTCAGGTGAGGAAACTTGGTGGTTAATTCAGTAGAAGAGTACCACTTTCCTTGTGTGGGAAGCTGTTCGACTTTAGCCACTTGAAACAAGGAAATGGAGTTCATCCTTGTATGGTGTATGAATCATCCCACAATGGTGTCAGAAACAAGAGGTTCTTGAACATCTAGATGGATGTCTTCAGGTTCTACTATTTGAAAGTCATTATGTTCCAACAATGGTGCATGGTATGGTTGAAGTAAGTCTTCATTGAAAACTGGATGTAGGCCAAGGCATGTATGAATGCTGAGCTAAAAATCATTTTCTCTAATTTATTTAAGGATACTGTATGGACCATATTGCAAAGGTTTCAACTTTCTATATGGGCCATTGAAGCGCTCCTTCTTTATATGTAACTAGACATGATCCCCAATTTGGAATGAATGAGTAATATGATGCTTATCGTGTCGGGCCTTAGATTTTGGATTAGCTCGTTGCAACATTTTCACGTGCTTGCTTTTGGACGTTTTAGATTTGATCTCAGAACTTCAATGCTTTCTCAACTTCTCGTCCTTCGAAGTAGGTGTCATTCGACTCTGTCAAGGAGATGATCAAGTCGATATGGGATGAGGGTTGAAATCCATAACATATCTCAAATGGAATATTTCCCATAGAACTATGTTGAGCATGTTTATAGTTGTGTTGTATGTATGGGAGACTGTCATCCCATGTTTGACTATGCTTGTGGTTGTACATGCAAAGAAATTGTACTACCAAGGGATTTATGACTTCCATCTGTCCATCTATTTGAGGATGGAAGGTTGTCGACAAATAAAGTCTCACGTCGAGCTACTACTAGAGAGTTTTCCAAAAGGTGCTGACAAATATAGAATCTCTATCAGAGATAATGGTTTTCGGAAGGCCATAATGTTTACAGACATGTTCGAAGAAGAATTGAGTAGTCTGCTGCGCTATAGTAGTCTTCTTACATGGTATAGTTATAACCATCTTGGAAAATATGTCGACTACTACTAAGATCGAGTCATGCTGATATTTGGTATTAGGATAACCCATCAAGTAGTCCATAGAAATAGATTCCCATGGTTGACTAGGAATTGGCAGGGGTGTGTACAGTCCTTGTCGTTGATTCAAAGTTTTAGCAATGACACAAATTAGGAACGATCGAATGTACTTGTTGACGTCAAATTTATGTGAAGGGAAATAAAAACACTTTTGGAGGATAAAAAGTGTTTTTGCAACTCCAAAATGTCCTATAGTCTTGTTGTAGTGCATGTCCCAGATGAGCTTATGTCAGTGCTCATTGGTTGGTACAAAAAGCTGTCCAATCTTATATAACAAGGTGTCATTCAGGAAGTAGTCGCTAGTAGACAGTGTGTTGGCCTAAACTGTCGATATATTGCGAAGAAGTCACAGTCTACCTGATGTAGGAGCATCCAGCCCGAAGTTCATTTACTGATGAGTCATCTTTCCTTGTAGTCAAGTTCCAGATGGATAGGGTTCGATGACAAGTAGATAGAATTTGTTTTAAATTTGTAATAAGTGGCAATTTTTCCTTTGTTCTCCTTATTCCCTGCATGGATTTCTCAAGGATTGATCTTTGTCGATAGGGTTTTCTTTTATTAGGTACTCATGTCCAACTTAGTCAGATCTAACATGTTTTCTGAGTGTTATAAATTAATTTGAGTGTAATAGGTCTAAAGGGGGGCAAAAGGAAAAGGAAAATGGAGTGAAAGATGAGAGAATAAAGAGTGTACATAAAAGGAGTGAATAAGTTGAGTTATCTGTGTTTGGAATTCCAATCAAGTTGAATAAAGAATAGAGGATTACATTTCGTGTGTGTTTTGATGGATTCCTGGTTTTATATAAATATGTAGAGATATGAATTCATCTTGCATTCACTCCATATAGTTCGGTGTATAAGTTCTTTAGTTTTTGAATTGTAGAGAAATTGATCCTTTTAGTGATCAATTTGGTGAGTTACGAAGATAGATCTCGGAGAAGATCGAATGACAAAGAAATATCACTATAGAAATCAATGGTTACAATCTGTTCCACATCTAGAGATTGATCAACAGGCGAGAACTAATATACAAGAATCGACGGTGCTGAAGACTTCGAAATTTTAGAAATCGGGAAACATGGAAATTGTGGGAACTTTGTTTTTGATAAGTCAAGTTCCGGAACCTGCATGAGGGATAGACTATTGCGGCAGTGATTAGTTGCATAAGTTCAATTTTTTAAAATAAAAGTTGTAAATCCACATCGCGCAATCTGTAGTGTTGCAGAAAAGGAGTTGTGGGAAATGTATTGTGGAATGAAGAAATTGCGGAGAACTTGAGTTAAAGGTAAGAAAGAATATTTCAATCAGGAATTCAACCTATAAGTTGAAGAATTTGATCTAGTTGGTATTTGAGGCCATTAGTTTTGGTATCAGAGCAGGACAAAGATTCTGTGTAGTAGCTTAGTTTATCGGTTGATTCTGTGAAGAAAGATGCCTCCAAGAAGGGGATGCATACATGGAGTTCCCGTAGGACATGGTTGAGGAAGACAACCTATAGAAACAGAAATGGAAAGAAACATGAGAATACTAGAAGAAAGATTAGAAGCTATGGAACTTAAAGAACCATTCAGACAATTTAGATGGCAGTGATGAAGAAGCCGAATTTGAATCCTTTGAGGAAGAAGAAGATCTTGATGAAGTTAAATCTTGAATATGTTGATGAAAACCAGTGGCAGACCAAGAATAGAAGTACCTATGTATTCAAGTAACTTAAATGTTGAAGAACTCATGGATTGGATTAATTCCTTGAGTAAATACTTTGATTTTGAAGAGATATAAGACAAGAAGAAAGTAAGATATGCAACAACTAGATTGAAGGGATATGCAGCTATCTGGTGGGATGAGCTCCAGATCCATCAAGAAACAAGAGGTAAGAAAAAAATTAACTCTTGGGATAAGATGTTGTATAATATTAAAATTCAATTTATGCCTAAGTACTATTAGTTAAATCTTCTTAAACAATTACAGAACCTTAGACAGAAGGCTATGACAGTAAAGGAATATACAGAAGAGTTTTTTAGACTAAATATTAGATCTGGACACATAGAGGGAGGTATAGAATGAGTATCTAGGTATATGAATGGGTTGAGATATGATATACAGGATGAACTCAGCCTATTAAATTTGAAAACTATAGAAGATGCATATTAGGTGGCTTTAAAGGTAGAAGAGAAATTGCTAAGAAAAAAAAACCAGGGAAACAAAGTAAAGAACATGGTAAGAGGCATAGGTGTTCCAGATAGAGGAGGTAGAACTTCTAAAGATGAATATGAAAGTTATAGAAGTAGTAGTCAATCATTCCGGATAGGAGGATTCATACGAGGCAGAGGAAGAGGTAGAAATAGAGAAGTAAGATGTTATACTTGTGGAGAGGTTGGACATATGTATTGGGATTGTCCAAGAAATAAATATACAGGATAGAGAAATGTGAATGTTACAGAGGCTCAGGAAGAATCAAAAGAAGAAACAAAGGTGAATAATCCTCCAGAGGATGGAGAGGCTCTTATGTTGAAGGGAGTCTTGGTGAAGATAGAGAAACGGGTACATGAACTAGTTCAAAGGAAAAGTCTGTTCAGAACAAGGTGTAAGTCACAAGGTAAGTGTTGTAAAATGGTTATTGATAGTGGTAGTATTGATAATCTAGTTTCAACAAATATGGTAAAGAAGCTGGGATTGAAGAGGATGAAGAATCTCACTCCTTACAAAGTATCATGGTTGCAGAAAGGACATCAACTCTTGGTGAATGAGTAGTGTAATGTGGAGTTCCAAATTGGTACTTACAAGGATGAAATATTCAAGTGACATAATTCCTATGGATGTGTGCCATATACTCTTAGGGAAGCCATGGCAGTATGACAGAAAAAATTTTCATGATGGGAGGAAGAATACTTATTCTTTGGACAAAGATGGGAAGAGACATACCTTGTCACCCTTGGAAGATGAAGCAGTTCAAGGAAGTTCAGGATTAATCATTTTTCTGATGTATGGAAAAGAACTCTTACAGGAAGTTTAGAAAGAAAATGATCTACATTTTTCTCTTATTGGTAAGCCAAAGGTAATTTTAACTTCTACAGATTTAGATGATTTTCTAGATGAAGTTAAAATTTTTCTTGATGAGTATGCTGACATTATGGTGGATGAATTTCCAAATGAATTACCTAATGTAAGAATTATTAGTCATCATGGTGACTTAATACCTGGTGCAAGTTTACCTAGCAAAGCAGCATACAGATTAACCCCTCTAGAAAATGAAGAAATCAAACATCAAGTACATGAGTGGTTGGAGAAGGGATTGGTGAAAGAGAGCTTGAGTCCTTGTGTCATACCCACTGTGCTAAGTCCAAAGAAAGATGGTGGGTGGAGAATGTGTACTGACTCCAGGGAAATAAACAAGATCATTATTAGGTATAGATTTCCTTTACCTAGAATTGATGATCTGATGGACTGTTTAAGTGGTCCAAAATATTTTTCCAAAATAGATTTGAAAAGTAGATATCATCATATTAGAATAAGGGAAGGGGATGAATAGAAAACAACATTTAAAACTAATGATGGTCTATATGAGTGGATAGTGATGCCATTTGGGCTTACAAATGCACCCAGTACTTTCATGAGATTGATGAATGAGGTTCTGAAAGAATTTACTGGAAAATTTGTGATAGTATATCTAGATGACATCCTGATTTTTAGTCAGAACAAAGAAAAGCATTTAAGGCACCTTAAGTTGGTGTTGAGGAATTTGCAGAAGGAGAAGATGCTGATAAATTTGAAGAATTCTAGCTTCCTGAAAAACGAATTGGTCTACTTGGGGTTCGTGGTTTCAGAAGAAGGAATTAAAATGGATTCTGATAAAGTGAAAGCAATTTTAAATTGGCCAGTTCCAAGGGATTCTTACGAGGTAAGAAGTTTTCATGGACTTGCTAGTTTCTATAGGAAGTTCATTAAAAATTTCAGCCAGATTTGTGCATCTTTAGTAGATACTTTCATAGGAAGTGAACAACCTTTCCAATAGACCGAAGCAGCTGATAGAAATTTTAAATTATTGAAAAAGAAAATAACTGAGAAGCCTATTTTGGATTTGCCCAGTTTTGATAAGGTGTTTCAAGTGGAGACATATGCCAGTGGAGCAGCAGTGGGAGCAGTTTTAAGTCAAGAACAAAGGCCACTGGCATATTTCAGTGAAAAGTTGAATGAAGCTAAAAAAAAGTACTCTTCATATGATAAAGAATTATATGTTGTTGTGCAAGATCTTAAAAAGTGGAGACATTATTTAATTCCTAGGGAATTTGTTTTGTATTCTGAGAATCATGCTTTACATTTCATCAACATCCATCTTAAATTAAATTAGAGTCATGCTAAATGGGTAGAATTTTTGCATAAATTTACCTTCGTTATCAAACATACAAGTGGTAAGTCTAATAAAGTTGTTGATGCTTTGAGCAGGATAAGTTTGGTAATGCAAGAAGTTAAGGTTAGTACTTTGGGATTTGAAAATTTGATTGTTATGTATAAAGAGGATGTAGATTTCAATGATATTTATGCTGCCTATGAAAATCTAGTTACCCATCACAGAATCCAGTGGTTAGATTATATGATGCAGGAAGGATTGTTGTTCAAATATAGTAAGTTGTGTATTCCAAGATGTTCAATGAGGGAAAATTTAATTCAATAAAAGCATAGTGGGGGTCTCTCAGAACATTTTGGGCAAGACAAGACTTTTGCTTTGGAGAGTAATTTTTATTTCTGGCCAAAGATGCAGCATGATGTGAAGAAATTTGTTGAAGGATTTAGATTCTGTCAACCTATGAAAGGGAGAATTCAGAACATAGGATTGTATCAACCATTACCTATTCCAGCTAGGCCTTGGGGTTCAATAAGCATGGATTTTGTTTTAGGTTTACCTAGAACTCAGAGAGGTCATGATTACATTTGTGTTGTAGTAGATATATTTTCCAAAATGGCTCATTTCATTGCATGAAAAAATACTAATGATGCACCAAACATTGCTAATCTATTCTTTTCATAAATTTTAAAGTTCCATGGTTTTCCATTGAGTATTGTGTCTTATAGAGATACAAAATTTGTTGGTCATTTTTGGAGAACCATATGGAAGAAATTGCGGACTAATCTCAGTTTTAGTTCTGCTTATCACCCTCAGACTGATGGACTGACTAAAGTGGTAAATATATTGAGAAGTATGGTGTATGAACATCCAAAATAGTGGGACTTAGCTTTAGCTCAGTCTGAGTTCACATACAATGATTCACCCAATAGAAGTATAGGTATGAGTCCTTTTCAAATTGTCTATGGGATGCATCCAAGAGGTGGATATGAACTTAGAGATTTAGGAAAACAGGAAAAGAGAAGTGCAGAGGGTGAATAATTTGCAGTTATTATGCATGAGCTACAAGAAAACATCAAGAAGAGATTACATGAAAGGACTGAGAAGTATAAACAGAGAGTAGACATGTTATCACTCCAGGAAAATCCTCTAGGTTGTAGCTCGAGGATGCCTGGTAACTTAAACTATTTTTGGGGATTTTATGAATTGGATCAAGCCGGATAACCTATATAACCTCTCACTCTCAAGACATGCATAAAGCTCACTCAGTCACAAGGATTTTAGTTGCAACTTGTTTAGTAGTTTTGACAAAAAGGTGCAAGGATGGGGAACTCACCAGGATGGCAGACTTACACACATAACACATGCATATAAATGGCTAAATCCTACTGAGGATGGTGTTTATAAATCAAATATCACTAAATAACCAATAGGATTATGGTTATCGGCCCTTTAATAAATCTGAAAATTACCTAAATGCACATGCAGGCAATAAACACAGTAAAGAAAGAGATGGCTGAACAAATCACAACAAAAGAGCTTATACTTAGAATAAACCAGATGAGATGCTTGATAATGGAATAGGCTCATAAATCCCCAGATTCAAACCCTTATTAATGAAATAATCATGGGCTTTATAGCCTTTTACAAAATTTACAGATCCTAAAAATATGATCTGTTTACATCAAAAATAAATGAAAGTCATAGTTTTTTCCTGATTAGGGCTTCAAACCCTTGATAACAATTTGTTTATTCATCATGAAGATCTAGTTCATTGGGCGATCTTTTAATGACTCAAGTGGTAGCTGATAACCACTACTGCTGGTTTGCTGTGAAATTGCCGCCAACAACCAGTGTATCGACATTTAATTGAATGCTTTTCCTCATTTAAACCACTGGATTTTTCTTTATTTTGTCGCCGTAGATTCAGCGCTCCAATCCTCTATTTTTCTGCCGTTTACCGCCATGGCCACTGATCGAAGGCCTTTTCCTTTAGTCATGGAAGCCTTGTCTTTTTGTCTTCCATAGTTGCGACTCCATAATGGATTATTGTGCCGACGATTAGTCTTTAGTTCTTCCCGCCACTGTCGCCGATCGGAGTTTGGTTTGGTTTCTCTAGCCCATCGGCACTCCAAGCTTGAATGTTTACCGCAGTTGCAGTGCTCCAGGCCTCAATTCTTCCATATTTTTCAGCCGCGATCACTGATCGGAGGATTTTTCCTCTATTCCATTGGCCCTCCAAGCCTCATCCTTTCCGTAGTGTCGGCTCCTTAGTGGGTTAACTCGCTGACAATTAGTCTTTATGATTGCCGATGATATTTTATCATGCTATCAGAAGCTTTTTTATTTAGCGGAAGCTGTAGTCTATTTTTCTTCCGCTGTTGCGGCTACCCCTTGAACTATCATGCTGACGGCTAGTGATTCCAAGTTTTGACGCTGACACTGTGGAAGTTTTCAGTTTTAACTCATCGCTACGTTTTCTTTAGTTACTCCAATCGACGATGTTTTTGTATTGTTTTGGAACCTGTAGTCTATTCGATTTATGCCATTGCGGCTCTTTAGTAGACTAACTCGCCGATCGTTAGTCCCTTGAACCTCCGATCGCCGTAGTTTTCCTTTGGTCACGGAAGCGTTCTCTATTTGTCTTCTGCAGTTTGGCTCCTTAAGGGACTATCCTGCTGATCATTAGTTCTTTCAAGTTCCGACGCCAAAGTTTCCATTCCCTCCGATTGGCAGTGACTTTGATTTATCGAAATGCTTAGTCACTATTTTATCCGCTGTTGCGGTGCCTTTGAGAACTAACTCGCCGATTTATTAAAGTTTTTGAGTCCCGAATTGATTTCGTCTGCGATCAGAACTCAAAACCTCTATCCATCGAAACTCTTATTATGTATTTCCTCCGCTGTTGCGGTGCCTTTGAGAACTAGCTTGCCGATGATTTGCCTTTTATTCCTTCGGTCGCCGACGATTTCCTGTTACGCTATTGAAAGATTTTCTATTAATTTATCGGAGGCCTTGTCTGTTTATCTTCCTTAGTTTTGGCTCTTTAGAGGACTAGCTTGCCAATCGTTAGTTCCTTGAACCTTCGATCACCAAAGTTTTCCTCTGGTCACGAAACCCGTGTCTGTCTGTCTTCCGCAGTGAACTATTTTTCTGCTGGTTAGTTCTTTCAAGTTTTGATGCCGAAGTTTCCATTCCCTTCGATTGGCGGTGACTTTGATTTATCAGCTGCCTTTAATCATTATATTTTCTGTAGTTGTGGAACTTCTAGTCACTGTATTCCCCGCAGTGGTGGTTCCATAGTGAACAAAGACTCCACAATGTCGGTGATTAGAACTCCAAACCTTCTCACCATCAGAACTTTTAACCGCTACATTCTCCACAGTGGCAGAACCTTTAGCCACTATCCTCTCCGCAATGGTGGAAAAATAGAGGACTACACCTCCGATCAGTGTCTAAAAATGTTTTGATGGCAGTGAAAAGTTTAGCAATATGCCTAACTACCGAAGGGGTCTTCCACTCGCCATTTATCTTCCATATTTTGGTGGCTAATGAGATGTTCTGATCCTCGCCCAAGCCACCGAAACCACAACTTTGTGAAATTTGCATTAAAAATTAGAGATCTTCAAAACTGTTAGTGATCTTCATATCCTTCATTGCATCATTTAAATTCTTCATACTATCAAAAATAAATTTATTTTGTTTGGGAGATAACATCTGGCTCTTACTCGGGGATGGGAACCTCTCTGTGAGGTCCCAAGAACCCCAGACCAAAATGCCTTTCCCTAAAAGCAACTAAGTAACTTAACATTATTCTCTATTGTTCCATTGGGCATGGAGTCTTATTCCGAAAGAAAAAACAACCAACAATATACTAATTTACAATTATAAGGCCTCAGATCCTCAAATAAAATAGAGTTTTAGGTACCGCCCATTTACTGGGCCATCGAATACCTCTTCACCTTCCAGATTCTGCAATTTGAAGGAGTTATTCTTATATACCTGGTCTATAACAAAAGGTCCAATCCATAAAGAGTCAAATTTTCCATGTTTCCCCTTCTCTTGTCTGACAACATCCCACCTGAGGACCCAGTCCCCGACCTGGAAGTTGTCTGCCTTTGCTCTTTTGTCAAACATGCCCTTTATCCTCTATTGATGAGCCTCTGATTTTCTTGCAACTTACTCCCTGATCTGCTGTAACTCCACCAAATCCATCATCCTTCTCATCATATCATTTGGTTCATCTTCCTCTTCTTGAAAGAAATTTGCCACTAGAAGGGTGAGATGGATAGGAAAGATGGCCTCAGTGCCATAAACTAGTTTGAATGGAGAAGTCCCTATGGATCTTTTATCTATCACCCTATCAGCCCATAAGGACAACTTAAGCTTTGAATCCTAGCTTTTTTGATTTGTCTCTAGCAATTTCGTAATGATCCGGACTAAGCTTTTATTGGATGAGTCAGCCAGGCCATTGCCTTGTGGGTAATAGGATGTGGAGTGCACCAGTTGAATACCCATTGATTCACACAACTTAACCAATGCCCCAGCTTTAAAGGCTTGTGCATTATCAGTTACTAACCTTACCGGGAAACCAAACCTGCTGAAGATGTTCTCATATAAGAATATCATGATGACTTGATGAGTGGCATTTCTGGTGGGTATTACTTCTATCCATTTGGTAAAGTAGTCAGTGGCTACTAAGATCCATTTATGCTGTCCACTGGAAGATGGATTTATTTTACCTATGAAATCCAGACCCCATTGCTGGAAAGGCCCATTCACTGTAATAGGCCTAAGGGGCAAGGATTTGAGCTGCTGCTTCCCTACAAATATTTGACATTGGTCACAGGCCCTTACAAAAGTGCATACATTAGCAAAAAGGACTGGCCAATAGTACCCTGCTTTTAATATCTTGTGGGATGTGTTTTTCCAGTAGTGGTGGCCTCCACATGTACTGGAATGAAAGTGATGCATGAATTTCTCTGCTTCCTCTTTATCTAGAAACCTTAACAAAATCCTAGACTGATCCCTCCAGTACAGAAGTTTGTTAATTATGCAAAACTTAACAGATTTCAATTTAAGAGATTGTGCTTGGTTAGGAGTAACATCAGGAGAAACTTCTAATTTTATTAAAAATTGAATGATACTTGAGTACCACTCACATGAAGATATGTTCTCAGCTACTACTGGACTATTATTATGATCTTGATTTTCTTCTATTTCAGCTGCTACCATAGTCTGTACCTTTGCTGATCTGACGTATGTGAAATTCATTCCCAGCAGTTCACAGTTTTCTTTGGCCATGAGTTTGGCTAGACCTAATCCCTTTACCAACTTGGTGGGTTTCACCTCTACATCAAAATCAATGAGTTTGGAAATCCACTTAGCTCTCTTCCCATCAATGTCAGGCTGAGTCAAAACATCCTTCACAGTAGCTGAAGGGACATACGCAATGACCTTTGCATGGAGAATGTAGATTCTGAAGTTCTTCAAAGATTTTATGAGGGCATAAGCCTGCTTCTCAATTGGGTCATACTTTAGCTCAGCATTTTTCAGGGTTCTACTGAAGAAAGCAATTGGATGATCAAGACCTTCATCATTCTTTTGTAATAGTATAGCTGCCACTGTGTCATAAGATGCAAAAGAGAAAATGTAAAAACCCTTGATGTAGTTGGGACTAATCAGGGTTGGGGCCTCCATGATGGATTTCTTAATGTCTTCAAAAGAATTTCTTACCTAGTCGGTCCATTTGATTTCTGCATCCTTTTTCAGCATGACTATTATATGCTTTACCAGCTCGGAGAAATTTGGAATGAATCTCCTGACAAAGTTTATCTTTCCTAAAAAGGACTGAATGTCTCTTTTTGACCTTGGTATTGACAGCTGTTGAATTGCCTCCACTCTTACTGGATCGATCTTTACACCTTCATCTAAGACTATGTGGCCTAGGAGCTTTCTTTCATTGAGTGCAAATTGGGACTTCTTGGGGTTCAATGATATTCCATACCTTCTGCACTTCAAAAATACCTTTCTCAAATGCTGCAAGTGGTCATGATGGATGTGAGAGTAAATTGTTAAGTCATCCAAATATATCAGCACATATTTATCTTTTATCCCTACAAAAGTTAGGTCCATATCTCTCTGAAAAGTAGCCCCAACATTCATTAGCCCAAATGGCATTTTAGCATACATGAAGGTGCCCCAGGGGGTGGTAAAGGCAGTCTTCTCTTGGTCATTTGGGTGCACAGCCACTTGGTTGTATCTAGAGAAGCCATCAAGGAAGGACATGACCCTGGACCCAGAGACTCTCTGCAGCAGATGTTCCATCTTGGGCAGTGGATAGTTGTCTTTTTTGGAACGTTTGTTCAGGTTTCTAAAATCCACACACAATCTGATTTCTCCATTTTTCTTTCTTACCACTACTAGATTTGCAATCCACTGGGAATACCTGATGGGGATTATGATCTTGGATTTGAGGAGTTTGTGGATCTCTTTCTCAATCACTGGTAATAGAAGAGGGCTGACGGGTCTCAACTTCTGTTTGAAAGGAATGGTGTCCTTCTCCAAAGGAATCCTATGCTGGATGATGTTGGTGTCATAAGTTTTTAGGTCACTATACTCCCATGCAAAGACATCAGCAAACTCTTTCATCAAGCTGCAATATTCAAACTTCTATTCAGCAGTCAGCACAGTGGATAGATTTATCAGTTTTGGATGGCTCTGGCTGCCTATGTTGTGCTCTTGGATAGCAGGATCTATCTCCCTTTTAGCAGGCTTGAAAGGGACATCATTGTGATCAAACAGTTCTTCCAGTGGTACTAGACCTCGGGGTATGTGGTTGCTGGGAAATTGGAAAATATCGTGCTCAGTCACTTTATCCTTTAGCTTGAGTTGCTTAGATTCCTCCAGGTTAAGGTTTTCCTGGTCTATGTGTATGTCAGAGAATTCATCCACTAACTGAAGGAATTTACTAAGCTCCCCATCATTTTCAAACACCCTCCAAAATTTTACATTGTCTGGCAGAGAGGGTCTGTACTTGACCTGAACATCATAGCTAAGCCTAGGGGGTAAAGGAGGAACAAACAGACTTACAGAGACAGCCAGGGAATCAGCCAGGTGATTCAAATCTCTAGGAATATATGACAGTTCAAAAAACATAAATGAGTCTCTGAGTTTCCATACCTCACCCCTGTAGGCCTTCAGTCTGATATTTTTCGTCTGAAAAGTGTTGTTGACCTGCTGTATGATGAGGTCTGCGTCCCCAAAAGTATTCATGCACATGATCCCCATCTCCTTGGCCTCTTTAACTCCCAGCAGCAAGGCTTCATATTCTGCTACATTGTTCATGGTTTTGAAATCGATCTTATACGATAGGTGGATGTTCTCCTTAGATGGGGAGATCAACACGACCCCTGCGCCTGCTGAGTTTTGAGCGCTTGCCCCATCGAAATACATGGTCCAAATCATTGTTGTGACTTCTTCAGGCTGCATATGGGTGGGCTCAGTGAGCTGAAATGATGTCTGCTGATTATCATCTATTTGCAAGATGCAAGATCCAAAATCAATGTCCACAGCGTAGATGGGGTGATTTACTGAGCGACTCTCCTTGCTTATAATGTACGCTAGCTGATTTTCCCTGTACAGTTTCTTAGTTTCTCCTCCAAACATGGGAATGGTGGCGTATGTGATATCCATCAAAAGGGTGCCGTCCAATATCTTGCTCCGTGACCGGGACAGAAAAAGGCCAAATTTTGGAGGAATATTAGCCAATACGATGTCCATCATTACGCTCTTTGAAGGCAGTTCAGTTAAGTTTACGGCAAGGTCTTTGATGAGGCCCAAGCACTTGACCTTCCTGGACTCAAAGGAGAATAAATCATGGTAGGGCTTGGTAATCCTGAGGCCGATCTCATCCATCATAGCCTTAGGCATTAAGTTATGAGAGGCTCCTGAATCTAGTAAATAGTTATGGAGGATTTTATCATGGATGTTCAAGGATATATAGAATGGTGGGCAATATTCCTTTAGGTCTTCGACCACAGGACCTAGGGTTACAACAGGATTGTCATCTTCCAGGTTCACAAAGTCAGTGTCAATGTGCACATTGGGCTGAAGGGAATTCAGAATGGAGGTTTTAAATGCGTCATTCTTCATCAACTCAATTAAAGGGAAAGGGATTTTCAATTTTTGAATTTCAGACTCAAGGTTGAAGGAATAATGCAGCCTATCTGGAAACCTTACCTCATGAGTTGTAGGTTTGAGTTGGACTTGATTAGGTGTGGCTGAAGGTGCTGGTTTATGCAATGCTTTGGATGGAACATCTACTTTTTTCAGTATAACAACAACCTTCCTAGCAGGTACAGTACGCTGCTTGACAGGTGCAACATTCTTTTTGAGTGGAGCAACCAACCTAGACCTTAGTTGGTAACCTCCCTGATCATTAGCCTGATAGACAGCCTCTTCAGCGATCTGCTCATCAATCAGGGCTTCTTCATATTCTTCCCAGGTCAGAAAAGAATAGTCCACCTCATCCTCCATGCAGTGGATATTGTCTTCAGCTTCTCCTCATCTTCAATGAATTCTGGCTCTTCTTCTAATACAACGTTTTGAAATGGAGCTCTTATCCTTTGGTCTTCCCCTCGACTTCTCTCCTTTCTAAGAATCTAAACAGAGGGGTTTCCTCTTCTATAAGGAACAAAATTTGGGTTTCGCGGAGAAAAGTCACTTGGCCCCTTACCCCTCACCGGCATATGTCCTTGGTCCTTTAATTTTGACATTTCAGCAGTCAGGTTATCTAAGAGTTTGGTCATTTTTTCAATCTTGTTCTTTGATGCTGAAGCTCCACTATAGTTTGTTGGCTGCTTTCTCCTATCTACCTTCCCTTTGACCTTCTGAGATGATAGAATGTTTGACTCTACCTCTAGGGCAGCATCCTGCATAAGTAATAAGGAGGCAGACCTCCTTTCTTTGAGAAGTAGGCAGCAGTCAGAGTCAAAAGCATTCACATAAGTTATCATAGCTGAGGTACCGGTGGGCTTAATCTTAGAAGGGATCTTGCTGTACATGTTGTTGAATCTTTTGGTAAAGTTGGAGACAGACTCACCATTTTCTCTTCTCAGGTTGCTGAACTCTGTGATGTAGTAGAGGTGGTCTCTCCTCTTTCCCCAATGCTTTAGGAAAACATCATCTAGGGCCTCTATGCCTGCCACTGACCCAACAGGCAGTTCCTTAAACCACTTTCTAGCCTGGCCATCTAGGCTTTGCATAAAGACTCTTGTCCATACGTCTTCTTGTTCTATATTTATATTTTCAGCATAGCTATAAAAATCCTCTAGATGTTCTTCAGCAGTGAAATCCCCTTCCCTTGTAAACTTAGGCATATACTTGAGGTAATCCCTGGTAGGCATGGATGCAAGAGGATTTGGAAAAACTAGGGGTGCATACCTAGCTACTAGGATCCTTTCCATCTTGGAAAATTGACGGGTAGCCATATTGGAAATGGGTATGGAGATGGAGGTGGAAGGCAGCACTAATGAGGATATTTGCTGAGAAGGCAGTGGTATACTTATCCCAGCGAACTCACCAGGGATTGGACCTTCACAAGCAGTAGTGCTTGAAGATTCCCAAGCCCTAGATTTTTTTGATGTATCTAAAAATTTCTGGGAATTAAAAGTTTCAGTAGAAGAAATATTAGCAAAAATATTTCTTGAAATACATGATGTAGTGTTTTGTGCAGCACTGCTGGTCTGTCTTAGTAAAGCCCTAGCTTTCCTCAATATTTATTCTAAATCTAAAACAGGTGTTGCTGGTGGCCCCTTTGGGTTTGCTCTGGTACTTGGTCTTCTTGAAGCCACCTTTTTTCAATGGAGTTTCCAGATAGATGATTACAACTGTAATAATGTCCAAGCTTTGTCTATCATCAAAGCATGGATCTATGTCGTCTCCTAGGGAAGCTGAGCTTCAATCTTCTCTCCCCGGTAGCGGCGCCACTTTGTTATCACTCCAGGAAACTCCTCTAGGTTGTAGCTCGAGGATGCCTGGTAACTTAAACTATTTTTTGGGTTTTTCTGAATTGGATCAAGCCGGATAACCTATGTAACCTCTCACTCTCAAGACATGCATGAAGCTCACTCAGTCACAAGGATTTTAGTTGCAACTTGTTCAATAGTTTTGACAAAAAGGTGCAGGGATGGAGAACTCACTAGGCTGGCAGACTTACACACATAACACATGCATATAAATGGCTAAATCCTGCTAAGGATGGTGTTTATAAATTAAATATCACTAAATAACCAATAGGATGACAGCTATCGACCCTTTAATAAATCTGAAAATTACCTAAATGCACATTTAGGCAATAAACACAGTAAAGAAAGAGATGGCTGAACAAATCACAAGAAAAGAGCTTATACTTAGAATAAACCAAATGAGACACTTGATAATGGAACAGGCTCATAAATCCCTAGAGTCGAACCCTTATTAATGAAATAATCATGGGCTTTATAGCCTTTTACAAAATTTACAGATACTGAAAATCCAATCTGTTTACATCAAAAATAAATGAAAGTCATATTTTTTTCCCAATTAGGGCTTCAAACCCTTGCTAATAATTTGTTTATTCGTCATGAAGTTCTAGTTCACTGGGTGATCTTTTAATGATTGAAGTGGTAGCTAATAACCACTACTGCTGGTTTGCTGTGAAATTGCCGCCAACATCCAGTGTATCGACATTTAATTGAAGTGCTTTTCCTCATTTAATCCGCTAGATTTTTCTTTATTTTGTCGCTGTAAATTTAGTGCTCCAATCCTCTATTTTTCCACCGTTTACCGCCGTGGTCGCTGATCGGAGGCCTTTTCCTTTGGTCACAGAAGCCTTGTCTATTTGTCTTCCGTAGTTGCAACTCCTTAATGGATTATTGTGCCGATGATTAGTCTTTAGTTCCTCTCGCCACTGTTGCCGATCGAAGTCTAGTTTCTCTAGCCCATTGACACTCCAAGCCTGAATGTTTACCACAGTTGCGGCACTCTAGGCCTCAATTCTTCCATATTTTTCAGCTGTGGTCACTGATCGGAGGCTTTTTCCTCTATTCCATCAGCCCTCCAAGCCTCATCCTTGCTGTAGTGTTGGCTCCTTAGTGGGTTAACTCGCCGACAATTAGTCTTTATCATCGTCGATGATCTTTTATCATGCTATCGAAATCTTTTTTATTTAGCGGAAGTTGTAGTCTGTTTTTCTTCCACTGTTGCGACTACCCCTTGAACTATCTTGCCAACGGCTAGTGATTCTGAGTTCTGGCGCCGACACTACAGAAATTTTCAATTTTAACCCATTGCTACGTTGTCTTTAGTTCTTCCGATCGATGATGCTTTTGTATTGTTTCGAAACCCGTAGTCTGTTTGATTTCCGCCGTTGCGGCTCTTTAGTAGACTAACTCGTCGATCGTTAGTCCCTTGAACCTCCAATCACCGTAGTTTTCCTTTGGTCATGGAAGGCTTGTCTGTTTGTCTTCCGTAATTTCGGCTCCTTAAGGGACTATCCTGCCGATCGTTAGTTCTTTCAAGTTTGGATGCCAAAGTTTCCATTCCCTCCAATTGGCGGTGACTTTGATTTATCGGAACGCTTAGTCACTATTTTATCCGCTGTTGTGGTGGATTTGAGAACTAACTCGCCAATTTGTTAAATTTTTTGAGTCTCGAACTGATTTCATCTGTGATCAGAACTCAAAACCTCTATCCATTGGAACTCTTAGTCTATATTTCCTCCCCCATTGCGGCACCTTTGAGAACTAGCTTGCCAATGATTTGCCTTTTATTCCTCTGTTTGCCAACGATTTCCTGTTACGCTATCAAAATATTTTCTATGAATTTATCGGAGGCCTTGTCTGTTTATCTTCTGCAATTTTGGCTCTTTAGAGGACTAGCTTACCGATCGTTAGTTCCTTGAACCTCCAATCACTAAAGTTTTCCTCTGGTCATGGAACCCATGTCTATTTGTCTTTCGCAGTTGCGGCTCCGCAGTGAACTATTTTGCCACTGGTTAGTTCTTTCAAGTTCCGACGCCAAAGTTTCCATTCCCTCTGATTGGCAGTGACTTTGATTTATTGGCTTCCTTTAATCATTATATTTTCCATAGTTGCAGAACTTCTATTCATTGTATTCCTGGCAGTGGTGGCGCCATAGTGAACAAAGACTCCGCAATGTCGGCGATCAGAACTCCAAACCTTCTCACCATTGGAACTTTTAACCGCTATATTCTCTGCAGTGGCGGAATCTTTAGCCACTATCCTCTTTGCAGTGGCGGAAAAATAGAGGACTACACCTCCAATCACTGTCTAAAAATGTTTCGATGGCAGTGAAAAGTTTAGCAATATGCCTAACTACCGAAGGGGTGTTCCACTCGCCATTTATCTTCCATCTTTCGGTGGCTAATGAAATGTCCTGATCCTCTCCCAAGCCACCGAAACCACAACTTTGTGAAATTTGCATCAAAAAATAGAGGTCTTCAAAACTGTTAGTGATCTTCATATCCTTCATTGCATCATTTAAATTCTTCATACTAGGAAAAAATAAATTTATTTTATTTGGGAGATAACAAGACCTAAAGAGGAGAGAAGTGAATTTCCAGATTGTAAATTTAGTGATGGCCTATCTTAAAAAGGAAAGGTTCCCTAAAGGAACTTATAATAAGTTGAAGCTTAAAAATATTTGACCTTGTAAAGTTTTAAGGAAGTTTTTTGCAAATGCTTATGAAATTGAACTTCCTTCTGGCCTTCAAATTTCACCAATTTTTAATGTTTCAGATTTGTATCCTTTTAGAAATCCAAGTATCCAACCAGATGGTGTAACTTTAGATAGAGATGATCTAGCTATAGATTGGAAAGGAAAAATTCCACAAAAAGAACAACATCATATTGAAGCCATCCTTGAAAAAAGAATCTTAAGGAAGATCAAGAACAAAACCTTCTTTCAATACCTGGTCAAATGGAGGAATCATCCTACCGAAGATACAGCTTGGATGACACAGTAAGAAATTTCCAAGTACAATGTACTTCTTGAAGACTTAATGAAAAATTATTTTCTTCCTCAGGAGTATGATGTAGGAGCATCCAGCTTGAAGTTCATTGACTGATGAATCATCTTAGAATCCATCTCAAATTTCATTTACTGATGAGTCAACTTTCCTTGTAATCAAGTTCTATATGGATAGGGTTCGATGACAAGTAGATAGAATTAGTTTTAAATTTGTAATAAGTGGTAATTTTTCCATTGTTCTCCTTGATCCCTGCATGGATTTCTCAAGGATTGATATTTGTCTATAGGGTTTTCTTTTATTAGGTCCTTAGGTCCAACTTAGTCGAATCTGACAGGTTTTCTAAGTGTTATAAGTTAATTTGAGTGTAATAGGTCTGAAGGGGGGAAGACGGAAAAGGAAAAAGGAGTGAAAGATGATAAAATAAAGAGTGTGCAAAGAAGGAGTAAATAAGTTGAGTTCTCTGTGTTTGAAATTCCAATCAAGTTGAATAAAGAATAAAGAATTACATTCCGTGTGTGTTTTGATGGATTCCTGGTTTTATATAAATCTATAGAGATATGAATTCATCCTGCATTCACTCCATATAATTTTGTGTATAAATTATTTAGTTTTGGAATTGCAGAGAAATTGATCCTTTCAGTGATAATTTGGAGAGTTACGAAGATAGATATCAGAGAAGATCAAACGATGAAGAAAGATCACGATAGAAATCAATGGTTACAATCTATTCTAAATATGGATACTAATCAATGGGAGAGAACTAATCCATAAGAATCGATGGTGCGAAAGACTTTGGAATGTTAGAAATCGGGAAACATGGAAATTATGGGAACTCACTTTTCGATAAGTCAAGTTCCTCAACCCGCATGCTGGATAGAATTTTGCGGCCACAATTAGTTCCAGAAGTTCAATTTAAAAAAAAAAGTTGTAAATCCATATCCCGCAATCCTCAATGCTGTGGAAAAGGGTTGTTGCAGAAAAGGAGTTGCAAGAAACGTCTTGCGGAATGACGAAATTATGGAGAACCTGAGTTAAAGGTAAGAAAGAAGATTTCAATTAGGAATTCATCCTGTAAGTTGAAGAATTGGATCTAGTTGGTCTTTGATTCCATCAACACTGGATACAATTGTGGCCAATAAGTGGTGTCGTAGCCCTGCATACTCATAACTATAGACAATAGAGTAATGGGTGGTCGGCTGAGATAATCAACCGCGGCATTGGCTTTGGCTTTATGATATTTAATTACCCACTAAAATTCTTGCAGGTAATTAATCCACTTGAGTTGTTAAGTTGTCTGTAGTTTCGACTGGGATGGGGCAAACTGTGAAGGCTTATGGTCAACGAGAATGACCATTTCCTTTCCAAGAATGTAGTGTCTCAATTGCTTAAGAGCTTGTACAATGGTGTACAATTCTTTTTCATATGTCGAATACCTTATAACAGTGTCATTGAAAGTTTTGGAATGAAACGTGACTAGATGACCTTACTAAGTGATCACTATGCCGAGGGCATAGTTCGATGCGTCATCTCAATCTCAAAGGGCTGATACAAATCAGGTAACACAAGTACTGGTATAGTACAAAGCTTGTTTTTATGTTGCTCAAAATCTTATTGTTGTGTCGATGTCCATTTCAAGAAAATTTTCCCATTTCCTTTAGTCAACTAATTCAAAGGACATGCGATCCGGATGAACTCAAGTATGAACCATCGATAGAAATTCGCCAAACCAAGATAACTTCTCAGTTCATGAATCTTTTGAGGAATGGGACAATCTTTGAGAATCTCTAATTTTTATGGGTCGACATGAACGCCTTCAGAGTCAATTACATATCCCAAAGATTTGATGTTGGTCATTGCAAATGAGCAGTTGTCCATATTCAAATATATTCGATGTTGCTGGAGAATATTAATGACTTGTCAAAGTTGTTTGACATGTTCTTCCCATGATCGACTAAAAATCAAGATATCATCAAGATAGAAAATGACACACTTTCTGATGAAAGGTCGTAGAAGGTCATCCATAAATCTCATGAAGGTTGTAGGTGCATTGATTAAGTCGAAAGGAATGACTAACCATTCAAACAATCCTTCCTTGGTCTTGAAAGTTGTTTTCCATACATCAGTGGACTTGATCGGAATATGATGATGTCATGATTTAAGGTAAAGCTTTGTAAAGAACTTAGCACCTTTCAGATTGTCGGTTAGTTCATCTATCCATGGAAGAGGGTATCTGTTCTTTACTAAAATATTATTGAGAGACTGATAGTTGATGCACATGCACCAAGTCTCGTATTTCATTGGAACTAAGATGAATGGAATTCCACAAGGAGAGGAGTTGGGGAAGATGTGACCTTTGTTGATCAAATCATGTATTTTCCTACAAATCTCTTCATTCTCAAGAATGGATCTTCTGTAAACAGATGCATTAGGTAATGAAGAACCAAGAACAAGTTTAATGGAGTGTTTTACCTGGAAGTGCAGAGGTACTCAATCCAGATCTTGAAATATGTTTTGATAATCGTTAAGAATATGGTTGATCTGTTGCTGTTGTCGAGAGCTGCATTGGTCGGCCAGTTGACTCGTTGCTACAGTCTTTCTGGAATTTTGAGGATTTATCATAATCAATGCTAACTTTTGAGCATGTTTGATAAGGTTATTTGTTTGTTTGGAATATATCATAGAAACCATTAATGTGGGTTGTCTCTTTGGTATGTCGTACCATTGATTCTGAATTTTGGAAATCACCCTCTATGGCTGTGACTGATATGTATCGTGTCGATCCCATAAGTAAGGTTTCCTCAATAGGGCGTCGGCTATGAAAAGTGGTGCCATGTCACAAAGTACTTCATCTTTAGAAGGATTAATGAAGTAGGTGAGTCTGCATTGGCAAGTGATCCTTAGTTCTTGTCCATCCTTCATCCAATGGATATTGTAAGGTTGAGGATGTAGAGGAGAAACAAGACCTTATTTCTTCACAAGATATTCAGAAATGAAGTTCTTCTGGCACACATTAACCACAATCATATGTAAGGTATTTTTATGAACCCATATCTGTGTATGGAGCAAGCGTTCTTGTTCCTCCTCATCGATGATAATCGAGGATGTTAGAGTGGTTGATGTCGAATCCAAGAGGGTCGAGGATTCTAGGTCGGATTCTACCAGTGTTTGGTTGGATAATTTTAAGGTCGATAATTTTTCCAAAAATTTCTTCCGAGGTTTGCATTTCGACATATCATTCTAGGATGAATTGTGATAATCATACCATTTCCCGATAGGATCTTGTTTTCTACGATCCTTCTTGTATTTTAGGAAATGATTCTTATGATAGTCAAGCTTTGGTGGAGTTGGTTGGGAAGGGTTATTTGACTTGTTGGAGTCGGTTGGGAAGGGTTCTTTGACTTGTCGGATTCAACTGATGACTTCTTATTGAATGTTCAACTTGTCGGCTTGTTCGCAAAAAATGCTTTTCCTTTTTGTTTAGCTTCAATCTTGTTGTCGTAATGAAATGAATCTACAAGCATAATGATAGTTAGAAACTCCATTTCTTGTTGAATGCAGAGGGATAAACTGTTGATGTACTTCAGGACAAACAAGTTCTCTTCTTCTTCGATGCCAAGTCTAGCTATGAGTCGATAAAAATCGTCAATGTAACTCTACACGGACTAGTATTTCAATTGCATTAGTTGCTACCACTTGTTATACTATTGTTCAAGATACTTGGGCGGGTAGAACTCATTTTATACGTACTCAAAAAAATTTACCCATGTGTCTATGGGGTATCCTTCTTTTTCAGTGTTTGTCAATAAATTATCCCACTTGCAGTGTACAGAGGTTGACATCTTCAAGGATGAAATGGTGATCTTTTCCGCTTCGAAGAGTTGATTCATAGAGTAGTAAGATTCTAGTTTTTGTACCCAATTGTCGACGGATTCCACCTTAATATTTCCTTAAATATTCGGCATGTCTAGATTCATTTGTACTTTGAAGGGGATGATTTTATTGAAGTGGGGTCTTGTCAAGGACTCTCTGGATGTCAAAGCGAATCGCATGAGAATCTCATTGAACTAGGTGAACATTTTGGTTCGCTAGCGATCTAGTGCTTTTTCTATGAGTTTCTTTGTCTCTTCAGTTTCATGTCTATGTTCTTCTTATTCGACCATCTTTTTTAAATTCGAAGATAGTGTTTGCTTGTGTTGCTAAGTTTGCAAGTGTGTTTGAACATGCATAAGTTAAATAACTTCGATGGAAGTGCTTATGTAAATCAAGCTCTGAACAATATCTAATACCAATGATCTAGGTCTTTCCCAGGTGCATGCTGGGGACAACAGTTTGAATGAAGGATTCGAGCATTGTTATGGAGGAAGCTTAACATAATAAGTAAAGAAAGAAAAACACTACATAGACATAAAGTATGTGAACAGACAATATGCAATAATTTGAACCAATTTCTATTTTTAATTCTTCTCAATGAAGGTTGATTGATTGATACAATAGTGTACATGTTTATATAGAATGATGAGATGCTTGGGTGACTACCCTTTATGTTCAATTACAAATAATTTATAATGGTTCGAAATTTCAACCATCGTAGACGAATGGAAGATAGAGAGACAATCTGTCAATGGTCGACAGTCGTTGGTTCCGACAAGGCATGTCAAGATGTTGTATGTAGAGTGTGAAACATGTCGAGGTTGTCTAATTTGATTGTGTCGAGGTTCATAATTTTTGAAGCCAATACTGAACCCATCCAAGCTAGTTGTGTTGAAGTGCTAGACTTTGTTGAAGTTCGACAACATGCCAACTACTGAGTGGATCATAAAACCTAATGTAGCATATATAAACCCAATATATAATCAAAGAAACTACATCCATGGATACAAATATTCATAGTTACACATATAATGGATGAGAAATGGATATTTATATTAAATGTAAACAAATATACAAATGAAAACCTCTATCGGCACCTCGTCGAAATCGAGAAACCAAGTCCTCCACCTGAGCCTCCATCACTTCAATCCTCCATATCAAGGCAAGTTCACAAGACAAAAGAAATCTTGGGAAAATGCAAATGGTTGCTCCAAGGATAAAGGGATACAGAATCAAGTATGCAAGAATGGGGCACAAATACACTGTAGTCTCTTTTCTCTCACAAGTCCTCCTCCTTAAATGCTTCCAAGTATCTCAATATATAGCCCGTCAATGAGAAGTGAAGGGTCGATTCGAAGCGTTTCCAAACATATGGAAGGCCAAGAGTCAAGTTATTCGTTACTTTATGAGGGAAAAACTCCATATATTTATTTTTTAGCACACTTCCCGATGTACGTGGTTCATAGTGGAGAAATATGCGTGTACACACGGGAAGTAAGACGGTCACCTGTGTATACCCATAAATATGAATTTTTTAAGGGATTCTCTGTAGCATCAAAGTAATATTGAGCAAAGTGGTTCCAAAGAGTCTGCATAGGGACAGGGAAGGCCATAAAAAAATGATCTACCAAGTGTGGAAAATCCAGCTATAACATATGCCCCTTAATGTGTGAGGGAGGGGAACATGATGGTTGAAATACATTGCAATAGTCCCAGAATTGGAGTACTGAAGACCCAGGTGGAAAAATCATCCACTCATCAGTATAATACAATGATAGATCTCTGCATGTGACTGACAATATGAAGTGTATGTTCCCCTAGATACAAAATAGTATAATGGCCATGAATAGGAAAAATATGCATATCTCACATGTGGTCATCCCCACGTATAATATATAGTGAAACAAGATCTCCATACTGAATTAAGACATCTGATGGTACAATGGATATTTTCATGAGAAATAATATCTCATATATACTGTCATGATCAAGGAAGTAGCATATATGGACTTCCACCAAGCTCAGAGGTCTTCTACACAAATCACCTCTAGTACATGTCCCATCATGCGAATAAAGGTGTCAAGGTCAAACATGATAGACCATTGTCTAATTACCAGTCATTGATGAATATCGTTAACAGACGTGAGATATCCCACTAATAATGATAATGAAAATCAGGGTACATAGTGCAATCAAATAAGTGTGAATAGATGTGTTGCATTCAAACACTTGTGAGAGTCCATCGATAAGGGGACATTGATGTATTCCCAAAATTGTCAGTGGTGATATAAACTACCACTGATGACTGCAAGTCTCAAGGAACTCAATGGACTCTAGATCCCTATTCAAGAATAAATGATCCGAAGTCGATCGAATGGAATCTAATGGAAGGAGGGCATTAGGGAACCCCCCATCAACCAACATGAGGTACACAACTGTGGAAATTGAACCCAAGTGTTAGAACAATTACACTCACAAAAATTGCCAATTACACATGCAAATTACACACAAAGGAGACTGAATATGGAGCAGAACACTAATTTGTATTGAATAAGTGTACAATAGCCAACCCTATGAAGGCATAGGCTGCCACAATAAATATGTGAGATATTCGAATGCATAAGTATGCCATTCAAATTTGGTCAAAATAAGGCTTACTAAATCTAAGCAAATCCCCCATAGGTGCATAAAGCAGTTTCCAAATCTGTCTAGGAGCTCATGAATTGGAAAAATCAATTAGGAAAGCTAATAGATGATGGAAGGACAAATCATACATGCTTTTCTTAGGAGAAAAGAGTGGAGGATGATGAGGACAAAAAACAAGTTAACTTCACCTAGTCAAACTTTCCTAATTTCCTTAAAACTCAGCAAAAGCAGAAAAAGCAGACATGCGCTAGGAAGGCCAGGAATAAAGCAGATTTGATTCCAAGTGGTTTCCCAAGCACTCCATGACTCAATTTTAGCATGTTTGACCACTTTGGACATGTGGAGGACAACTTGCATAAGGTGGAATATGGAAACTAGGAAAATAAGACAAAAATGGATTAATTAATGTTTAAGGTAGTTGACTATGGGTTGATTATTCTAACAACAACAACGGTGGATAGTTTGGAAGAAATTGGATGAAACAGATGTGCATGCACCAATAACTATATCAGGAATGAATGACATGAAAATACAAGATAACTGAGGAATGGTCGACTTAGGATAAAACTTCCATTGAACAATAGCGTAATGCAGATGAAAACTCATACGGAGCAGAGACTCAACATGGAAACTGGGACAATTTCGCGACACAAGAGGCATTGACAGAGGGTCCATAGGGACTAGAAGAATAACTAGTTAGTGGAGAAAAATTATAATAATGAGTAAAACTCCTATAGTCATACTAATAACCCAACCAATGGATGGAATATACAGTGCTCTGTTCGAAGGCAACACGACATGACAACTTCCAAAGTAATATCATTTCCTGTCTGAATTTTTTTATTTTTTTGTTCATTTTCATATTGGAAAGCTTGAAAAAGAATAAAATTTCTTATAGTACAAAACTAGGAGGAAACGAGTGTCGCGGGAAAGAAAACTAGTTCTAAGCAGTTGAACATACCTATGCTCAATGCAAGGAAGAATGTGTAGGATAAGGACACCCGAGGGATGTCTCCTCCGGTATGGGACAATCAAGCTGCAAAATATATATGGAAAAATTTTCTTGGCTACGATTGACACAAGCTCATGCTATATGGCTTATAAAACTGAAGCAGGGAGCTGACATAAAGCTTAATACGGTAAGCGAGTGCATGAAATGAAATTACAACTTGATATAAATGGGAGTCCGTGTGGGAGATGGGCAACATAAAGTTTAAGAAATAATATGAGGTTCTTGATCAAAGACATGACATAACTATAAGGGACTCCCGGATCTAAAAGAGGTCACTCGGCATGGGTGTTACTGAGAGAAACTTCCTATGGATTTGGGGGTACCACAACAGACAGCTTGACACCAGAAATCAATCTTTCCCAATATGCAAGAGAAACCAAACATCTAACACTAAGGGATATTGAATCGTACCTTATTCCAAGTGGTTGAAGTAGATCCCCGTTGAGTTTTTCCAATTCACTCTTCCATTAGCGATTCGCTCTCAACAACAACAAACAAGACAAGCATGCTTTATAATAATGTGTTAGACCTACTATAGCATATGTATTCAACAATGTATAAGAAATCAAATACATCCATGGAAACAATATTCATATTCAAATGCATATCATTGGATAGGAAAATATATTTCTATTAATAAAATCAAATATTACAAGAGTGACAACCTCTACCGGCACGTCTACGAACTAGAGAAACCGAGTCCTCCACCTGTGCCTCCACCACCTCAATCCTCCATCTCTTGATAGAAAGCTCACATGGCAAAGGAAAGCTTGGGAAGAACACAAAGTGCTCCAAAGGGACGAAGGGATGTAGAATCAAGTATAAGAAAACTGAGGAAACAATGGACTATAGTTTCTTTGCTCTTTAATTCCTCCTCTTCAATGTATCTAAGAGGTTCCTTATATATCACTCCAAAAGGGTAATGGAGGGTCGAATCCGGGAGATATCACAGAATATAGAAGGCCAAGATTCAGGATATTCAGACTCATATGAGGAAAACTCCAAAAATATTTGGACTTATGCACACATTCCGATGTACATGGGTTTGAGGTCAAAGGTCACGTATAAACGCGAGTATGGGTTTAAAAGTGCATACAACAATAAAAAAAAGTGCCTTTTATGGATGATCTTGGAACATCAAAGGATAATATAAGTCCATGGGGTCTAAAGAGTCTGTAGAGGGACATGGAAGGCCATAAATATGTGATCAACCATGTGTGGTAAAATCATCTATAACAATGGGTACCAAATGGAAAAGTGGGATCTATCTAGGGCACACATGAGTAGGAAATATCTACCACTTATGTAATGCTACTTTTAGTACCATTGTGAAGGTTCTGTGGCATCATGAAGTGGGTTCGAACCTATGTTTAAGGTGACATGGTCATAGGGAAATGCATGATGCACACATAAAAGTGATTCTATCCTATATGCTAGTTCAATTTTATACCTGGCATACACATGAACGGGTCAAATCCTTGGTGAAAGTGCACCCAAAATGAGTCCTTACACAACAACATTAGGCCAAACAGCTGAAAAAGTGTTTATAACATTCCAAACTATATGATATAGGGAGGATTGATAATGAGAAAAGAATTTGAAGGAATCAGTGCAGTGGATGATGGGACATAACTAGGAATGTAAGATGTGCCCCCAATATTCACATGTCTATCGTCACCTCCATGATATTGAACACCAGTGTTACGCCCGAATGAAGGGTACAATAACCCTCCCACGAATGGAGTGGAAGGTGCAATATGAGCACTCCCAAATCTACCAGCAAGGAAAGGGGATGAAGTCCCCCCTAGACCAACACCAGGATATATTCCAGGACCAATGGAATATGACAGAATAATATCGGTAAGGCATGGAATGCTAAAACTAAAAGGACTAGTGCTAGAGGGAATGTGACGAGTCTCACTACTCGACTTTCCCAAGGAAGACCTCTGATAAGAAGTTACAAATTCTGACAGCTGGGGTCATGTGTTATAGGAAGTACCAGCCTCATGAGGGTCTATGTCAACCAGAGTATTGGGCCTCAAAATGGTAGCATTCCCTATTCCATAGGATGGAGAAGGAGGGAGTTGCAGAATCTTAGATGTAGTACGCATGATGAGAACAATGTGTAAATTTTTTCCTAGAATGTCTAGTCCTCTCTCTCTCAAGGAGGATATACACTAGGATAAAACCACGCTAAATGTTGAGATCGACGAAGCATAGGAAATCAATCCATGATGAATACACAAAATAACAAGAATTAACAAATTACGATCTCTAAAGAATGACAACACACAAAAATCACACCCCTAATTAAAGTTAAGTCATATGCAAACAATCCAAGAGGGAGGATAAGTGAGCTCCAGAATGCAAGAAGTATGTCTCTCCTAGGAGAGGCCTAAGACTCCCATACAATACAAGTGGAGGTTTGTAACCAATTATAGTGCTCCTCAGCTTCAATGCATATAACGACTGTGTTTTTTGACCCTTGCCTAGCTAGGACACTCACCGAATAACTTCTGTAAGTACCCCCTATGATACCTAGGTAAGGAAACTAAGGCCACCCCAATATAACTAATGCTTAGGAAGACAGTCGCAAGTGAGATATACCATATGGTAAGGGTAACAAATCCTGAATCTCAAAAACACCCAAGGTACCTCAAAATCCCCCAGATATGAATAATATCTTGGGTATATATCCGACGCTCAATAAAAAGTGCCAAGGGGAGATCCCCACCACTAACGTGTGTGATTCCTTGTGCTTAATTCCTATGTAAGAGGATCCTAGAACACTAATTATACCAAGGATTTCACTTCTCACCTGGACATGCACCTAATTGTTTTGTTTCATAGTATTGGAAAAATTTACTCACGACACCCTATTCCAAGACTCTACAACCTAATATTGTTGGTGCACCTCTATAAAATAAAAATTGTAATAAATTTTAAGTTAATCATTAATTTTAATGGTCGTGATTACTCAAGGGTAATGAACATGCAAATACCGATATTACGACTCTAAAGTGAAATAAATATGCACACCTAGAAAACAATTCCAAGTGCACTTTGTCTTTAAATATGAAAAGGAGTATGCCACTACATGAAATGCACAAATTTGTTATTCAAATGCCAATGCAATCATTCTGATATGAAATCTTGAACACTAATTCATCTAAGAAAATGCATACTACATAATGAAAGTACCATTTTAGTGCAAATGCGTAATGCAAAAAATGCCAAAAATAACAATATTTTTGTATTTTGATCATAAATGATATGAAAATGCAACAAAAATACTCTACAAACTCCCAAACCCTGCAGCAGGTATCAGACACAAGCCAAGAAAGACATTAATACCAAATTTCTATTGCACTAATAATAAAGCAAAAAGGAGATACACGACAAGATTTTTTTTAAAAGAAAAGCAAAGAAAAAGATGTCTCTGGTCAGCACAGAAGTAGTAAACAAGCACTATAGACACCCAATAAGAATCAACAACACTCACAACCCACCTAGGATCTCCTAAACATAAATATGTCAATCACAAATATGTATTTACATGACTGTTCACAGAAAACCTGCATGTATACACGACTATTACCTATATGACCTGCATATAGAAAGAGATAGCTGGTAAAAATGTAGGATAAGACTCGGATTACCTAAAAGGAATGCAAATTGGCTAACATATTCCTAAATGCAACACAGAAACACACATAAGTAGAGAGCAAATCAATTACATTATGCACCCAAACTCCAACAAAAAGGAAAGTCACCAGTGGAGTCTCCAATTTTGTTACGGAAAAACTTCCTATGGCTTGGGGTGGACCACAACAAACCATATGACACCAGAAATTGATCCATTTCTAATATGCTAAAGATATAAACAAGTCTAACACTAAGGGATGAGAAGCGTACCTTATTTCATACATTCATAGAAGATCCTCGTTGGGCTTTAATCACACTTGTACATACATTCCATCCTCAACAACAATGAAATACACAAGCATGATAGATAACAGGTGTTAGAACCTAATCTAGCATAAATAAACCCAATATATAATCAAAGAAACTACATCCATGGATACAAATATTCATAGTTACACATATAATAGATGAGAAATGGATATTTCTATTAAATGTAAACAATGATACAAATGACAACCTATGTTTGCACCTCGTCGAAATCAAGAAACTAATTCCTCCACCTAGGCCTTCGCCACTTCAATCCTCCATATCAAGGAAAGCTCATAAGACAAAGGAAATATTGGGAAAGAGCACCAAGGAATGCTCCAAGGATAAAGGGATGCAGACTCAAGTATGCAAGAATGGGGCACAAATCCAGTAAAGTCTCGTTGCTCTTGTTGGAGTCAGTTACCCAACATGCACACTTAATTTGGTCAATTTGGCCTTGTTAAACTACTATCCTAAGTTTAATTGACTTAATCAGCATCAGATGAGCACACTATGACATCAGCATGAGCACACCCACACCTACCTTCAATCAAGGAGGCCAAATGAGCCTTCACCTTCAATCAAGGAGGTTAACTGGGTTCCTCCTTCAATCAAGGAGGATAACTGGGGTTCCTCCTTCAATCAGGGAGCCATTTCAGGGTGTTCTAAGTGTCATAAGTGCACCTAATTGCTAACTGATTGTTGTGTCATCTAAAAATTAGTTAAGCTGAGTTTTAAAGGTTCCTCCATTCATTATTTGATTATTTTTTATTATTATTTATGAATTGGAGACAACTATGGTGCCTCCAACCACTTCTGATGACCGGTTTGACTTTAGTTAACGTCATTAGGGTTCATTGGAGTTAATGATGTGCTACCACTTGTTGATTGGAATGCAGTGATATGTGTCTAAGCTACTTTCAGTTAGACTAAGTCATCCATTACACTCTAATACAGTTAGGACTCAGTTGAGTCAATCATGGCTTGATCAATGGGTTAACTAGGTGTGTTTATTGTGGCTGACATTTAGTTAAGCTACACCCATTCCATGAATTCGAATGACCTCCTTGGGAATTCAAATTTATTTGGCATTCATGCACCTTGCATGATCATTGTATTGTATTACTCATTTTTTATTGAATATATAGAGTTGCTACTCCTATTGCAACACCATTATGCCATTTTCATGCTTAATTGTCTGAAATCTCTTACGAGACTGTGTTTTAGTCCCTAGATTACTGTGACAAATTAATATGGTATCAGAGCTCAAGGTTGGAACAAATCTCATTCTCTCAAAAAAATGGTTTTTGACGGATCTTGCATGAAAAGCTGAGCAAAAGCTCAAATTCCAGCACTGCACCAGAAGCCGAAGGTTTACCACTTAATACCCCAAGTAAAGGAATTGTTGATCAAGCTTGCTTGATCAATTATGCTGGGTGTGATGAAAACCTAAAATGTGCAGGCTGTCCGACCTTACAGTTCCCCTTTTGTTGTGATTTGCAGGTTTTAACAGGTGAAAAACATTCACTACAATAGTTTGAGATGGCTTCTTCCATCAAACTCTTGACTCTGTTCAATTTCCATTCATGGAAAGGAGACATGGAGATCCATCTACGTGCTAGAGGACTCTACTAGGTCACTATGGACACTTAAGAAGAGCCTACTCATGTGATAGATAAAGCTATATTGTTGAAAATGAAAGATGAAGCATTCAATTTCTTATGTCTCTCTATTTCCAAGGATCTTCTTTTCTGCCTCTTGGGATTTAAGAGTCCAAAGGAAATTTGGGACCAATTGGACACCCTATATGGAAAACATGATGATTTTAGAGTTTATTGGCTTGAAAATGAGTCGATGTCTCTCCAACCTTCCAATTTCGAGACCTTAAATGATTTTTTCACAAAGTTCAAGCACATTGTCTTACTGTTGAAGCAGTGTAAGGTGGAGAAGGAGGATGATCAGCTCATCCTTTCCATTCTCTCCAAACTTGGAGTTGATTATTCAGTTTTTGTCTCTAGATTTTGTGTGGGGAAGCTCACAACCCCTGGATGGAAGATGCCTTCACTCAATGACTTCATGGAGTCCCTAACAAGTGAACATGATAAGCTTGTATAGATGGGGATCATCAGATCCTCCCGTGATCAAGCCCTCTATACTTCGGGGCCCAAATATCTGAAGGGTAAAGGAAAGTAGCAGAATAACCAAAAAACCAAATTTGAAGCTCCTAAGCCTAAAGTTCGAAATGAGTAGCATGAAGATCCTTCCGGCTCGAAGAAGAACAAAAACAAGGGGCATGATGGAAAGGAAGGTCAAGTGTTCGTAGTGTGGGAAGGGATTTCACACTGAACATGCCTGCATGAAAAAGAAACTTGATGAAACTACTTCTCTTCTTGATAAAAATCACATCAATCTTTCGGAAATCTTTCGGAGGAGAGATCAGCAAGATCAGGAATGACAGCATGAAAGAGGTCATGCTCTCATGGAAAGCACTTCGAAGTCCAATGCTATTTTGATAGATTTTGGAGCTTTGAATCACATTATGGCTGATGGATACTCCTCATGTTTGGAGACCAGAAAAACCATTCCCATCCACAAGGGATATGACTCCATAATCATATCCAAAGGACAAGGTACTGTAAATCTTGAGCATGGTTATTTTTCCAATTTTTTGTATGTAGCATCTCTTGCATAAAAAATTCTAATTGTTTATCAAATGACACATATGGGAGTGCCTAAGAGAGTCTCCTTTATCCCAGATGATGTAGAGATCACATAATTTGCATCTGGAAAACTTGTAGCAAATGGCCTTGCAAACCATCATGCAAAAGCCTACGAGTTCTCCCATTTTGTGGCGGATGAAAAGCGCACCGCATTGCTAACTCATGGAAATGAGGTTATTAGACTGTGGAATGAGAGTTTAAGCCACCTAAATTTCAAGTACTTGCAGCAATTACAGAATAATTCCATGGTTGAAGGCCTCCCAGTCATCAAAGCTACCACCAGAATTTGCAAAGGCTGTGTTGTTGGAAAGCACTGTGAGCATAAGTTTGATTGGGGGAAGGCAAGCCGAGCATCATGCATATTGGGGATGATACATCATGATATCATTGGACCCATGCCTACCACATCCATGAATGGATCAAGGTACATTCTCACTTTCATAGATGAATTTTCCAGATACACATGGGTCTTTTTTATCAAAAAGAAGTAAGAAGTCTTGGAAGAATTCATTGATTTTAAGGCACTGATTGAGAATGCATCTGGAAAAAAGATAAATATTTTGAGATATGATAATGGTGGAGAATATTATCAGTAATTATTTTCTTCATATATGTTCCCAAATTGGTATTCAGATCCAACATTCAGTTCCCTACACTCCCCATCAGAACGGTGTAGCAGAGAGAAAGAACCGGTCTCTCAAGGAGATGACCACTTGCATGCTGGAAGAAAAGAAGCTAGCTGAAAATTTGTGGGCTGAAGCCATGAATGCTGCAGAATACATTCAGAAAATATTTCTGCACTCATCTATGAAATGGAATACCCCTTTAGAATCCTACTTCGGACACAAGCTGGATGTGTCGAATCTTAGGGTGTTTGGGTCCACTGCATGGGCCTGAATTCCACATGATAAAAGGAGGGATTTGCAACCAAAAATCATCCAATGTTTGTTTATTGGATATCCTGATGAATATAAAGGTTTCAATTTGTTGTATATAAGAACAAAACAAATCATCATTGAAAGGAGTTTCCAGTTCAATGGGCCTCTTCAGGAGGTATAACTAGTGAAGGAGAAAACTGTTGAATTTCCTTCCTATTCTACTGAATATTTGGATGATGGAATTGGGGGTGATGAACATGATTTGGATCCTCTGATTTCTAATATTAGTGAACATAAAACATAATATTCTGAATCATAACCTGAAGTACCAAATCATCTCCCAACTTGGACCAGACAGACACTCTCCTCTGCGGGTGAAAACATTGGAAATCCGGATGATCCAAGAAGAACCCGGTCTGATTTCCAAAGAGCAAGTATTGCGCTCTCTTTTCCTGAATATTTGATGTCCCAATATTGTTATTTAATTATAATTTCATATCCTAAGTCTTAATACCATGCTTGGAAGGATCCGATATGGCAAGCTGCCATGATCGAAGAGATGAATTCTCTTCAGAAAACACCACTTGGGAGCTAGTTTCTCTTCCTCTGTGGAGGAAATTGGTTCAATGCAAGTGGGTGTTTCAGAATAAGGTTTATGCTGATGGAAAAACCTGAAAATATAAGTCAATTCTGGTATAAAAAGGTTTCTTCCAGGTCCAAGGTGTGGACTACCATGAGACTTTTGCAACGGTTGCAAAAATGGACTCCATCCGCCTAGTTTTGGCAATTTCTGCATCTAAGCACTGGGAAGTGCATCATATGGATGTTAAATATGAATTTATACATGGATATATTCATGAGGAGATATACATGAATCATCCCAAGGGATACATTTCTGATTCACCTTTGGTTTGCAAACTAAAGAAGTCACTATACGGGTTAAAACATGCCCCAAGAGAGTGGTATTCCAAGATGGATGCCTTCCTTCTCTCACAAAACTTCCAAAGGTGTAAATCAGATACGAATGTGTATCTATAGTAGTATGATGGTAATTTTATTATTATTGTTTTATATTTTTATAACTTACTAATTACAGGTAGCACAGTTGCTTCTATTTCAGTCATACAAATTGCCCTCCACGATGCATTTGAAATGAGCGATTTGGGGCTCTTGAAGCAATTTCTGGGGCTTGAAATTAAGAAAAATATTGATGGGATAATGGTCACTGAGTAAAAATACATATCAGACATTTTAGTTAGGTTTAACATGGCTGAATGTAAGGCTGATCCGTTCCCTTTCCTTTCAGGGATCAGCCTTGAAGAAGGAAAAAGCACACCTCTCATGGACTACACTATTTATCGACAACTGATTGGTAGCTTACTTTACTTGACTCATTATTAGCCTGTAATATGTTATGCTGTGAATGATGTGTCAAGATACATGCAACAGAATCATGATATTCATTGGAAGGAATCCAAGAGGATCCTCCAGTATATTCAGGGAACTGGGACCTACGACATTCACTATGTTGTAGACTCCGAGCTATAGCTAGTTGGTTACATAGAGTCTGATTGGGAAAATGATTCTATTGATAGAATTCTACTTCTAGATATTTCTTCATGTTTGGTGGTGGCCCCATTTTCTGTTCTAGCAAAAAGTAGGCCGCCATAGAATTGTCTTCAGCAGAGGTCGAGTACCGAGCAGTGAATGCTTGCATCCAAGATGTTTGCTTGCAAGGCATTCTTTTAGAGTTTGATATTGGTAGTACTTTGCACACTGTCCTCTTTTGTAACAATCAAAGTGCTATTAAGATATCCACATATCCATTTACCAAGAAGAGGACCAAGCATGTAGAGATACACATGCACTATATCATGGAATTGGTGCATGAAGAGACCATCATTCTGCAATACTTCCCTACTGATGAGTAGATTGCAGACATCTTCACCAAGAGATTTTCAGAGAAGAAGTTCACTTACCTTCGTGCACTATTGGGCATGAGTTCATTAGGGTGATCAGATTACTTCTCCAGTGTTCAGCTTGGGGGGGGGGTTCCCACTAGGTTTTCCCTCTTTCCTCACTTAGATTTATTTTTTAGCATTGTTTGAGTTACATTATTATATAGGGTGACCTATGGCCTTTGTTTTCAATGCCCTAGAATTTGATGAATTTTATTTTTACTCCTCCCGAGTATAGCTTAAGGGGGGGTGTTGGAGTCATTTACCCAACATACACACTTAATTTGGTAAATTTGTCCTTGTTAAACCACTATCCTAAGTTTAATTGACTTAATCGGCATCAGATGAGCACACTATGACATCAGCATGAGCACACCCATGCCTATATTCAATCAAGGAGGCCAACCGAGCCTTCAAATTCAATCAGGGAGGTTAACTGGGCTTCCTCCTTCAATTAGGGAGGCTATTTGGGCTCCCTCCTTCAATCGGGGAGCCATTCTAGGGTGATATGAGTGTCATAAGTGCACCTAATTTCTAACTGATTGTTGTTTCACCTAAAAATCAGTTAAGCTCAGTTGTAAAGGTGCCTCCATTCATTATTTGATTATTTTATTATTATTATTTATGAACTGGAGACAACTAGGGCGCCTCCAACCACTTTTGATGACCAGTTTGGCTTCAGTTAACCTCATCGGGGTTCATTGGAATTAATGATGCACTACCACTTGTTGATTGACATGCAATGACATGCGTCTGAGCTACTTTTAGTTAGACTCAGTCATCCATTGCACTTCGATACAATTAGGACTCAGTTGAGTCAATCATGGCTTGATCAGTGGGTTGACTAGGTGTGTTTATTGTGGCTGGCATTCAGTTAAGCTACACCCATTCCATCAATTCAAATGACCTCCTTGGGAATTCAAATTTCTTTCACATTCATGCACCTTGCATTATAATTGTATTGTATTACTCATTTTTTTATTGAATATACATAGCTGCTACTCCTATTGCAGCACTACTATGCCATTGTCGTGCTTAATTGTCTGAAATCTCTTATGAGACTATATTTTAGTCCCTAGATTAGTATGACAGATTAATAGCTCTCACAAGTCCTCCTCCTTAAATGCTTCCAAGTAACTCAATATATAGCCCCCTAATGATAAGTGAAGGGTTGATTTGAAGGGTTTCTAGGAATATGGAAGGCCAAGAGTCAAGTTATTTGTTACTTGATGAGGGAAAAACTCTAGATATTTATTTTTGAGCATGATGTACATGGGTCATAGTGGAGCAAGTTGCGTGTACATGTGGGCAGTAAGTTGGTGACCCATGTATACCAATAAATATGACTTTTTAAAGGGATTCTCTAGAGCATTAAAGTAATAATGAGAAAATGAGGTCCACAGATTTTGCATAGGGACATGGAAGGCCATAAAAACATGATATACCAAGTGTGGGAAATCCATCTATAACACTAACCATAAGCAATTTCAAATAATTTAACCTTTTAATCTCAAAATCCACTCTTGAGACAAACCATTATACTACCATGGAGGATCCACTCAAGGTTTACTAGTTTTCCTTATATTTACACCTTAACTCATATATTCTTAGAGTTCAAGAATAAGCACACTCTTATGTCTTCTAAACTTAACACTTCATAATGCTCATAATAGTGTGCATACAAAGTCTCAATACTTTGACCTTCACTTCTTTAGGATAATAATTTTATAAATCCTTAAACTAATACAATTAGGAATTCACATTACCTACATCATAAACCACACGACAGTTCTATTTAGTATGACCATAGAGATCACTAATTTACAATAGTTTGGTTGAAGTTGAAATATTCTAGGTTTTCACTTGAACTCTCATATTTTCTTCCTTCCTCAATCTACAAAACCCTACTTCCTATTACCCCTCTCCCCTAACTTGAATTTCTTTTCTTTTGGTTTGAGCTTAGTAGGGTGAAACCTCTCCCTCTAAATTCTTGGAAATATATGGCTAAATTTAAGGAAGAGGTTACATTAGTTTGACACTTGGATTTTCTAGAACCTTAGATTTTTTCCCCTCTTGTGGTTACATGTTTTCTCTTGTAGTGGTTTTTCCACAAATCAATCTTGGACATTCTCATTAAAACATATTTAGAAATATTTACAATCGCACCATCATAATAATGTATCATGGTGTGTAAATTACAAATTCAAGTAAGTATTTAGATACAAAATAACTAACAACTAATTAACAACAATATTTATTCTAAGGGGTACTATCCTTGGATATTATATGTAACATACCCAACCTAGGTCACTTGGTAAGGAAGGGTATAGGGGCTCTCTTTAGAGATAAATATGGTCTAGATTATGTATAGAACAATAGATAAGTTCATATAATAATATCTGATCTATGGTTCATAATTTAAGTTTCCTCAGTATACTGGTCAGGTTAATCTTAAATAGGAAAATAATCAACTAGTTATTAACTAGTTTGCATAATTCTAACATAAGAAAATCCTAGAGATGAATCATGTGCAGAAATAATCATATATACAATATGGCTGTCCAAAATATCATTCCTAAACATTTCAAATTCCATAAACACTAGATTTCTAAATCTAGCTCTTTCAGTATTTGAAAAAAACCTCTAACAACATAGAAAAACTGTACCTAGTTTCCAAGCAAGAATGGAAATCTAAGTATCTTAATTTAAATCATGCATAACATGATATTGGTCTGTAATGTTCAGCCACATGACAGTCCATATCAGCCTTGAATAACTTATAAAATCATATTTAAATTATAATACAAAACATCCTTGACAATTTGACAATCCTAGTAATTATACTACAAGTAGGAACTCACAACATCACAATTTATAATAGTTTCTTTTCATCTAAACCAGATTCAAAATTGAGATTACATATACATGCATATAAATATAATCAGCCATTTAATCACTTATAAATCATATTTCATTAATAGATTATCTAGTACAAATTCATAGAACAATTACTAGCACAAGGAGGTAAAGATTTCCTAAAAAATCGCTACCCCAAAGGAAGCTAATACTTTCTTAAATTAATATTTATCAAGCACACACAACCTGCCTAATAATCATAATATTCAAGAATATAACTGAAAGGATTAATTAATTTTTCTTAGTAATGTGTGGTTGGCGGCAACACGACAACTTTCCTCCTAACCTGTTACCTTTCCTTGCATGTGTTCTCTCGCCAAAAGATCCCCACGATCCGAGGTCCTGGAATTCTGTATGAGATGGTATCTTATAAAGGATACTAAGTTGAATCCACTTCCTTTACTAGAATTACCCCCCTCTCCTATAAAGGTGATCTATGTTAGTTATTGAGATTACCCCCCTCTCTCATAACACCACCATTGACCTCCAAGGTCACATTCTCAATTTGAATCCCCATTGGAGAATTCATATATTGAGAAAAATGGCCCTAGGAACCTATCCTAGATTATCCCCCTCTCCCTCAGGCCCTAGCGCAACCAGGAATAAAACCCCACACAGAATTACCCCCCTCTCATGTTGGGTGAATTCTTATAAAAAATCTTCTAACCTCCAAGGTCACTTTATCAATTTAATCCCCATTGGAGCATTCATATATTGAGTGCATTGACCATGGGCACCTACATGGGATTATCCCCCTCTCCCTCAGGCCCTAGCATAACCAGTAATAAAAAACCACATAATATTATACCCCTCTGATGTTGGGTGAATTCTTAAATAAACTCTTTCGACCCCTTAGGTCAAATTACCAATTTGAACCTCCACTGGAGCATTCAAAATCACAAATAAATACTTCTCTTTGGAGAACACAAGACTAAAACCTACTAGGGAATTCACTTCACATAAAACCAATAATCATGGAATCATATGGATCCCTCCCAGGGCATCCAGAAACACACAAATGCCAATCCCCTAGATCAAATTGGTAGAATCACCACAAAAAACTGTGCAAGTTCAACTAAAATTCACATTGGCATTCACTATTTTTCTTAGATCCCTTCTCTGATGCGCTCCTCCACCTACAAAAAAATGAATGAATGGATTCCTTTATATTTTTGAATCCTTTACCCAATTTGAGTTGCTTCCAAAATTATGACTCTAGATCACTAAGGAAGGACTCCCAAGTCACTAGGGCTTCCTAAACACCACTTGATAACTCATTCAAGTCTTCATTGAGGCATTTGAATTCACTGAGACTGAATCTAAAACACTACAGAGACACTTCCCATGCATGGATAATTCAAATCCATCAATTTAGCTCCAAAAAATCCATTGACTGACTCTTAATCACCCATAAATTACTCCCATGCACTTCAGACAACTCAATTTCACAAGGACTGGCTCAAATTCATCGTTGATCACTCCCATGCACTTAGTTAGACTCTAATTTAAACAAAATTCTTGACTAAACTCGAAATTGGATCAAATTCCTAGATTGGGCACTTAATTAATTAAAAATAACCTTTAATTACTTAAGTGACAACTAGTTTCACTAATGTAACTAAAACAAAGACTCAATTTAAGTGGTATTCTTTTAAATTAATTAAATTAACTCAAAATTAACCTCCCTTAACTCAATTAAACTCAATTTAACTAAAATTAATTTAGATTAACTACATATTAATTAAAATTAAGTGACATTAACTCCATATTAACTGACATTAACTCCACCTAACTCAATTTAACTAGAATTAATTGACAATGACTCAATTGAACTGATTTTAAATCAAATTAACTTAATTGACTTGAAATTAGGTGCATGCCTTAACCAAACTTAGTCTAATAGGTGCATAGTTAGTGTGTGAAGTGGAAGTGGGACCCATTGCTAACTAGATGAGGAATATTCTCATGTAGGTGTGTAGATTCTGCATGCATGGCACTAATTATGGGTTTTTGGACCCCAATAGTATAGAATTAAAGAAATTAGGTAGGAAAAAGTAATGTTATGGGGAGATACAACTCCTAACCCCAATACCATCTCAAAAGACATTCCAGAACCCCCCAACAAGGTTGTTGTCATATTGTTCCATTATAATTTTTAAATAATAATATAAAATAATAGTAGTAATAATTATTATTAGAATTAAATTAAAATCTGTCTCATCAGGTGTCCTTGGTCCTAGAACCCAGTGCCAAATCAACAAGGAAACATAAGAACACATACCAGTGTCTGAGGCTTACCTTAAGGACATTACATATAGGTATGACCCCCACACCCTTATATAGGGGCAGCCTAGTATTCCCCCTTGTGATCCCTCAAGTTTTTTTATGCATACAAATCACACGATATGATAGCCATGTACCACTATATAGGAGCATGTTAGAGATCTAGATATTGGATTAAGGTCATAACATTCACCTGGTTGAAGTCAATATATAAAAAATTTCATGCCTATGTTTATGGTCATGTGTCATTACCCAATGTTACCTTCATCACACTTTCAACAAGCTCGAGAAGTTTTACACCATGCAAATGTCTATGTTTTCACCATTTTTGTAAGCATATCTGCAGTATTCTCATTAGTATCAATTTTCTCCAACATGATCCTACCTTCTTCCACCACTTTCCACATTAAATGTTTGTTAATATAAATATGCTTCGTGTGACCATGAAAAGTTGGATGCTTCACTAAGTGAATAACACTTTGACTATCATAATGTAAAGTGATCTTTTTCAATTTCGATCTTAATTGCAGAATTACGGTGGTACTTAAAACAATTGAATAATTAGAAGCATAAGAATTCACACATGACACAATATTTACCCTCGGGAAACCCTCCATAACTTGAGCGATTAAACCCCAACAAAATATTCCTTAGTATATTGGTAGATAGCAGAGAATGTCTTTACAATGAGCATATTACATGAACCACCCCTAGTGCATTATCAAAGAGAAATACCAAGAACCCTTGGTACAATATTATATCAAGAAAGAAAGATTCATATAATATGTCATGTTCCCTCCCGTCCATCAGAGAGGAAACAGGATCATTACCGCTATCTAACCGATGCAAGAGCATCCAACTTGAAGTTCATTGAATTCTGTATGTATTTTGATGGATTCCCAATTTTCAAGATATCTTTAGAGGCATGAATTCATCTTGAATTCACTCTATTCAAGTCTGCAGATAAATTCTCCAACTTCCCAACAATAGAGAAATTGATTATGTCAGTGATCAATTCGACAATCTATGAAGAAAGATCTCAGAGGAGATCGAACGACGGAGAAAGACAGCGACGAAAAATGACAGTCATCATCTATTCCGCATCTAGATATAGATCAACAACTAAGAATCAACCTGCAAGAATCAATGGTGTGAAAAAATTGAGTTTGCGTAATCGGGGAAATATGGAAATTGTGATCCCACATCCTGCATGCGAAATAGACCGTTGCAGAAATAGAGATATGCGAAGCCACATCCCGCATCCTATAAGTTGTGGAAGGAAACTGTGGGGAACGTAATTTACATAAGGTCGTTTCTGCATCTTTCATCTCACATCCCTTAAGTTGCGAAAAGGAGAGTTGTAGAAGGAAATTCAACCTGTTAACAGAAGTCTTGGGCAGATTTGTTCATTCAGACCATCACCAATCGGACAATTTAAGCCCCATAACGTAATATAGAATGCATTGAACTTCAAAACATACATAGATGTATAAAACATGAAATATATAGCGGAAGCAAATACATTCATCAAACCATTCAACATGTTCATCACAATTCATTAAACAAAATACAGTTGCAGGGATTACACATAAGAAATACTGATCTTGAAAGAATTTTGTCCCGCAACTAGCTATGTCACTACAATGTTACACCAAACAATAGGCCAGTGCACTCATCAATCTCTTAGCAGCACTACCACGCCCAAGATGGGCATGATTCCAACAAGGAATAAGGAACACTTGCAGGCTCACACATAGGCAAGGATACAACAAAATTCAGCCAGGACAACAGAGTTGGGTTTATTAGGCTTCCAACAAACAAGCCAATATACTACTGGGTTTACTAGGCTAATCAGCTAAGCCAACATTCACATTAAGGACCAGCCAAGCCAACTAACTGATGGGTTTATCAGGTTGCAAAGGAGCTAGAAAGCTTGAATTGCTAAGATAGTGATCTCAACCACTGAGATATGGACACTTGGACTAGATCGGGCTTGGATCCTAAAACATATATGCACCCAACACAAGGAAGCATCCCCTTCTCTGCTACACAGTCCCTCAGGATATGCCTTCAATTCCAGTGTTGTTCAGGGTGTGGAAAGAAGAAAACCAACCCTTCTAGATCTATTTGTAAGGTTCCTTCCGACACTAGGTTTATCAAGCTAGTTCAGACCCAATTCCACTCCAAACTAGTTCAAACCAAACAAAAATATGCACACACAACAAACCACAATGTCAACACAGCAAAATAGGCTTCAACACACTCTATGATAGAGGATACCAATGCACAACAACACTAAGGAAACCATAGATGACCACTCTTTCTCATAAAATCGAGTGATTTCCACTCCTCATTCATTCAACAAACAATGGAGACCCCGAACCTTTGCGCAGCTAAGGATGGTAACAACAAGAGAACAAATCAGAACAAAAAAATGGTTTTGCAAGCATGATGAACGTACAGTGCGCACAAACAGGATGGAATAGAGAATGATCAAAATGGGCCACAACATTTTCCAATGAGAGCCAGATGATGGACCGGGCATGCAAACTGAGGAAAAAAACTCAAAACGTGAAGGATGGATGACCCAAAAACGTCCTGCCACTCCCTAAAACATGAGGGAAGATGAAAACGTGAATGCATGAGGGAATGGGCATATGTTTTTGGGTGTTTTCTTTTGACACATGGATTTTCCACAATGGCTCAAGGTTAAGCATCCCCCCTCGTTATCCTTATGAAATCATGCCCCCATCTCATTATTTGTTGCATTGACATAGGTGGTTGTGGGTTTTTTAATTAAATTGCATAATTATATGATGTCCAAAACTATAATGTGTCAGCTAGCACAAAATACCATCAGCATTGATTTTAGTCACCGAAACATAAAATGCTAAATCAATGGTGCGGATTTTTCCTTTAGCTCCACACCATAATTAATTACAATATTTACATCATATATATTTAATGCAAACGGGGTAAAAAATGGGGTGTTACATCCCCCTCCCCCTTCAACAACACTGTCCTTAGTGCTTTACAAAATTGAACAAAAATGCTACGATGGTACCACCCTCATTGCTCCACATAATTGAAAAAAAATGGATGTGCCAATCACATGGCATCCTCTAGCTCCCATGTAGCCTCTTTAGGACTATAGTTCTCCCATTGAACCTTCACCTGCCCTATGGCTCGGTTCTAGAGAATTGTGCCCTTCCTATCAAGGATGGACATTGGCTCAATTTGGAATTCCCCCTCGAGTTCCACCTGAATCACATCCTAATTTATCACATGGTTAGAATCATGTACATATATCTTAAGCAAAGAAACATGAAAAACATTATGAGCCCTAGTGCTAGCAGGAAATGCAAGTCTATATGAAACTGGCCCTATTCTTTCAAGCACTTCAAACGACCCATAGTATCTAGGTGACAACTTGGTACACTTCCAAGATTCAAGGAACTCTTGTTTTCCCTCACTTTGAGGTAAACATGATCCCCAACACTGATTTCTATGTTCACCCTATGCTCATCTGCATAGCTTTTCTATCTGTCATGGGATGCTTTCAGATGTTGCCTGATATTTACAACCTCCTGCTCCATCTCCTTGAGCAATTATGGACCAACCACAACCCTGTTCACTGGATTATCCCAAGTCACTAGTGTCCTACACCTCTTGCCATGAAAATATTCATAGGGGCTCATCCCCAAGGATGCTTGTTGTCCATTGTTATAAGCAAACACTACCAAGTGTAAATAATATTCCCACTTGGTTGGATTTTCCATCACATACATGTGAAGGATGTCTTAAAGCACTTGATTTACTCTCTCTGTCTTCCCATCAGTTTGAGGATGGTAGGCAGTGCTGAAATTCAACTTTGTACCCAAATCTGCAAACAATCCCTTCCAAAAATTGGAAGTGAGCTTGACATCTCTGTTAGAGACTATTGCCTTAGGCAATCCATGCAATTTGAAAATATCCTTCATGAATATATTTGCAATATCATCATTCTTATGTGTAGACTTAATCAATATAAAATGTGCCACCTTTTTCAACTTGTCCATCACAACCATGATGGAATCATGTTGTCTCCAAGTCATTGGCAAATCCTGTAATAAAATCCATGGAAATGACTTCCCATTTCCATTTTGGAACTAGAAAAGGTTGCAACAAACCTGCTGGGTGTTGGTGCTCAACCTTCACCTGCTGACATTTCATGCACCTTGAAATATATTCAACCATGTCCTTTTTCATTCCTGGCCAAATGTACTACTTTCTAGCTGTAGCAATTGTCTTCTGATATCCTAGGTGACCAGAATATGGAGCTTGATGGATCTCATCCATAACAACCCTCCTCAAATATGCTACATTTGGAATATAAATTATGTTCCTATAAGTAATAAGTCCATCTTCTTCTAATTTATATCCCTCATACTTATTTTCAAGGATTTGTTGCTACAACTTGTCCTTGACCTGGGAATACTATTCATCTTCAACAACATGATTAACAATCTGCTGCCTCAACTCCGATTGGAAAATACCAATGGATGCCATATTCATTTCCTACACCTTCCTGCTGAGTGCATCAACCATGGGGGTGTCACCTAGGGACCAATATGATATCACGTCCATTCATATTGGGGGGGTTAAAAATTAAAAAATTACAAGTCAATATATTGGTGGTATATTAGGGGTAAAAATGTTTTTTTTAAACTATATAAATATCCAATATGTTGGGGGATATTTTATTCCACAATCCTGCCCATGCCCTTCACAATCCTGTCGGCGCCCAATCAAATGGTGCAGTTTTTGCTGGTTGCGACCCTCCTTTTCAAGAAACTTACAGCATACCAGTGGAAATGGTGCTACCTCCTCACTTAGGGAAGCAAGCATCATCTTTTTCTATTGGTGTTTCAGCAGACCCGAACATTTCCAAGCCCCTTATCTTTGAAGTAAATGACATTTCAGCTCTTAGTTCAAATCCGTCCTACCTTTCCATCGTAACCGAAAACATAGATTCTAACCCCTATGCATATCATCCTACTGGTATACCATTTTCTTTGACCAATATATATACTTCTATGTATCCAATTCAACCTAATGTGGAAGTAGGTGCTCCATATAAATCCCAAGGTATTGAAAATGGCAATGAAGTTATCAGGGAGAAAAGTTCAAATGATCAGCAAGCGAGCAAAAGCACGAAGACTGGACCTCTGCAGAAGATAGGAATTGAAGTTCCCGATCCAAGGTTAGAGAGTAGATCAACTAAGACTGTAGTCGATGCCTTGAGCAGTCCAAGTTCTGATATCCTCACTGGTGATTTTCAAAATCACTTGACCAATCTTGCTAAGGGAAGAGCATGTCAAAATCCTCTTTGGCTTGGTTCTCTTGCACAATATCCAGTTCTGCCTTAGTATATGCAAGAACATAGGCCATGGGAAGTTCCCAGAAGATTTATTCATCCCAACATGGGTATGCCCTCTCACATGCACGACCAGGGTTTTGTTTCGAGATATCCATATTTTCAGGTTGGTTATCGAGGAGCAAATTCTCCAGTCCTGCCAGGGCTCTTCAATGTTGAGGAAATTCCAAGGTCAAGAAGTGGAACAGGAACGTACTTACCAAATCTGGTAGAGTTTTAACTTTCATCTCAATGTCTATTTTATGGTGTAGGATAATTTTTTTTGTTACTAAATAATTTAGGCAGTGCTGATTTTAAATATTTGCAACTTGCAGAGCTATCATTCATCTAGAGAGAAAAAATTCCCTAAAGGTAAGCATCAACATGGCACACTTACACATTATTCTAATGCTCGAGAGGGTGGTGCACACCATAGTAGTAGCAGAAATCAAGTGGGATACAATTCAGGATTATCCTGGCAGACTGGATATCCAAACATTGATGGGAACTTAACAAATGGAAACCTATCCAGAATAGAAAGACTGCACAAGAGTTCATATCTGCCAATTTCTCATGCAGTGATGGGGAACACAGCTGTGGCTTCACAACCAGGATCAGGGGCCCTAGGGATGCACTCGATGACTCATGTTAGTGGCCAGGAGGAACCTTTGTTTACAACAGTTAGCCCATCTGGTCCTCCATTTGTCCCACTTTACTCCTTTTCAAATGGTACTACTTTTCCATCCGATCCTCCAGATTTAGGAATACTTGGACCAGTACAATTTAGTAATGATGAGGTGAGATCAGAGACAGGGGGCATGTTAGCTCTGTGCTGAATGAGCAATCTTACATGTCTGGTGCAGCAGCTCCCTTACCTTCTTCTAGTGAGAGGGGACTGCAACAACCAATTGCTGCTTTGAAGCAAGATAGGTATGACATAAAGAGAGACCAATATTTTATGCTCATATCTAAATTTTTTTATGCATAACCAGTTTTGGTTACTTTGGGTAACGTGTAGATGTATTATCTGTTGCAACTTCTTGTTTGTTTTACACTTGGTTCTTAACATTGGGTTTACAATGATTTTATTCTTCTAATATCTAGGGCAGCAACACGGAGTTACCAGATGAAGGAAGAAGATTTCCCTCCACTTTCTTTCCAAGGGAAACATAAGGGAAGTTCAGCCACTGCTGGAAATGGTCATAGTTGCAATGGTAGAAGTTCACATAGTTAATCCCTTGTTGTAACTTGTAACTCGTTCATCATAGTTTAACTCGAGTGATATCGGAGACAAGGGGCCATGTTAGTTCTGTATCAAATGAGAAATCATACAAGTTTGGTGCAGCAGCTCCCTTACCTTCTTCCAGTGAGAGGGAACTCCAGCAACCAGTTGCCATTCTCAAGCAAGACAGGTATGACATAAAGAAAGACCAATCTTTTATGCTCAATCTAATATCCCTTTTATGCAGAGGCTATTTTCTCTATATACAGACTTGAGTTTGGTTACTTCAGATAATTTGCAGATGTATAATCTGTTGCAACCTCTTGTTTGGTTTGCAATTGGTTCTTAACACTAGGTTTACAATGATTTTATTCTTCTAATATCCAGGGCAGCAACACAGAAATACCAAATAAAGGAAGAAAGTTTCCCTCCGCTTTCTTTCCAAGGGAAACATAAGGGCGGTTTAGCCACTGCTGGAAATGGTCATAGTTGCAACGATATAAGTTTGCATAGTTAATCCCTTGTTGTAACTCTTTCAGCATAGTTTTTTAATTCTTGTTCAACTGCCTAATTGAGTTGCTTTCAATGCTCTATATAAAATTAGGCAAGAGCAACAACCAAAAGGTTTTTGTATATCCCATTGGTTTAATTTGGATATAATTTATGTCTAGTTTATAGATTGTAAAGTTGTTGCCCAATTTCATTTGATAACATGCCAGCCCATTTTTGAAGGGCTTTACGTCAGAGATTCCTACAAGTGAACTAGAAAGGGAAAGAAATTGCTGATGTGGTGGAAATTCTGCTGCCACCACATTCTACTTATCTGTTGTGTATCCTATCTTGGTTCCACTGTAACGGAATTCTACTTGTCATAGTAGTCTCAAGGCGCCCGTTGCTTTTGAGTACTTACAGGCGGGGATTTTAACCATTTTTTATTATTTACTTGTACATTTTTTTGTGAATTTGAATTTGTTTAATGAAAAGTTACATTTGATTAGAACATCTTGATGTTCATGAAGTTTGATCGAGAGAAAACATCCGAGAGTGTAGGAAAAATGGGCTTGTCTTCTTGGAATGCATGGGAGATAAAATGTTTTTTTTTTCTCTGGAGAAGTGTTCATTGCATTATTAAGCTTGTCTATTTTATCATCATTGTTTTCAAATTCTTGCCTAATTGTTGTCCTAATTATTTCAAATAGAAGTTCATGATCAGGCCTGATCTGGCCAAACTGTAGCTCTTATTGCAAGTATATCTAACCCTTGAATCATATAAAATTACTAGATGAATGATTATTTGAATGGAACTCTTATTATCCATTCTAAATGCTTACCACATTTATTTTAATCTATTGGATTAAAATTCACAGCTATTGAATCAAAGTTCTTTTTATCAGACTAATTTCATGGGTATCTAACTTTTAACAACAGTTTAGGATGCAAAATTTGATGAAATCAATTCTATTTCATGGATAAGAATTCAGTGTTTCTTGGATGGATGGATGTCCTGGAAAATCATCCTCACGCAAAACAATGTTTCATCTACAAAACACAAATGGGAAATTAATGCATCACCAGAGCAAAATATCACCGCATTTGATATTTTAAAAAGTAGAACCAGGAAAATTTCTGCTTAATGATGATATTCTTCACTTACAAATGAACATTACTTACAGAAAATAAAAATTGGGACTTGAGATTTCTACTACATGAATTGTCGAGTGGAACGCAGGTCATAAGACTATCAATATTAACTTGTGTATTAAAATGGTTTTAAGAAATTTATTTCTGTTATAGATGGTTCAAACGCCAAAGAGAAGACTTCACAGAACAATCTGTGGCATAGTTGTATTAAATGTTTTGATCATATTGTATATGGACATTAGTCCTAGTTGTGGTTACAAGCCACCCTTTTTGATTTGTAGTGAAAAATTGTTTGAAAGAAGCTTGTGTGAGCTTAGTATATGCATACTTCTCATGGTATTTTAACAACAGTTGTAAGAAACAACTACAGTATTGAAACTTTTGTTATCTGGATCAATGGAAATTCTGGAGGGAATGACTTGAAGAAACAAGAACCCTCACTAGTTGATTCAATTTTGGCCTATGCTTTCTATTATATATCCAAAAATAAAAGTGTTCTTGTTAAGATGAATCTGTGTGAGATTTGGTTTTACAGTAAGACTTGAAACTATTTATGATTGATTAAGAACTCAGCTTCCTCATACATAAGGAAATATGTTGATAGTCCAAAACCAAAAGGAATTTGGCATGAGTGAATGTCTTCCTAATTACAGATTGCCAGCAAATTATTTCATGTGGTATGAATTTCCTTAATGTTAATGGGTCAACTCACATTTACAATTAATAGTCAATATGGCTGTCTTCATTTCCAATGATTTTCTCTCCTTTTTAAGAAGTGGAAGGTTCGATCCACTTTATTGCTAATCCAACAAAGGCAAAATATGCATTCAAGGGGGTGTTTGAATCGCTTATCAAGTCTGTTAAATAAAAAAGGAGAATCAAGTCATTAATTCTACACTTGGATTTGGTAAATCAAAAAGAGATTTGAGAGTGATTATTTTGTTCCTTATATGAAGGCCACAATAGAATAGAGAAGTACTTCCATTGCATGTGCATTGAGAATTGAAGGTGCATTTGGATATTTTTGATGGAAGTTTTTTTAAAATATTCTTACTGGGATATTGAATTTAGATAAATACAAAGTTAAAAAATGGCGTGGTACTAGGAAAAATAAGAACGTATTACATTTATTTAGAGAAACAATTACACATTGTGAAAAAATATAAGCTCTTTAAATCTTGTGTATAACGTTGTCCCTTTGGCAGGCTTGCGGCTAGCCAATGGGAGTGGAACTTTCAAAGACAATGCATCAACTTCAATGCAATCTTCTTTAACTCATGTCATCAATGTTGTCTTTGATTTACATTGTTTGTATAGGCTCTTTGTGATATTGATGTGGCTAACTTCTTTTGGTTGCTTATGAAAAATAAAGGATATAGTAGCATATTAAGGTCCATTGAGACCAATTTAGTATGTGAGGTATGTATTTAATTAGGATTTTATAGTAGAGGAAAACCAACTCTAAGAGGTCAAACACCCCAAACACCAACTCTAATAGGTCAACATGCCCCAAAGTAGGTTGCTTAGAAATTAATGGAATCTCAGGAAACCATAATTGCCTTCACCAAGAGGCTTTACTAAAGGGACTGGATCCCTTTTCCTATTCAAATGATTTGTCTTAAAATTTATCTTTTTCTCCCCGGGGTTGTAGCTAGTTAGGTAGGTTGGCTGTGACATCTCCATAACCACCACTAGGAGAATAACATCACTCATCCCTATGGGAGGAAGGAGCAGGTCATTTGCACTAAAAATGGGCTCAGAGTCCTCTTGATACTTAATTAGTTACACCAATCAATCATAGAGTCCTTCCACTAGGAGGGCTTGCAATTTCTTCTCTTTTTGCATAAGAAGCATTTGCCTTAGGACAAGAAGCTGCTAAGTGCCAGTGCTAGTGCCTAAAATATAACCAGTAACCTGTAATGGAAAGCAATATGTTCATGGTCCAATGCTAGTGTCCAGTTGTGGTATTCATACTTCAACATGATTTTTTCAGGAAGATCCTTGCTCAAACCAGCATAAATGCATATTCATGGTAGCAAGATTCACTTGTATTGCCTTTTGTTATATGGAAATTCAGTAGAAGTATGAAATTTGGTGAAGTCTCAGTACAGTATGTCTATGGTATGGTCAATGTACTTTTACTGTCTTTGATACTATATGGTATACCTCATGTCTTTGTTACCTATCCACCCCTAAACCAGAAAATGGCCTCCAAACCCCAAAAACATTAACAAAAACCTAAAAAGGCCTATAAATATAAAACTAAATCACCAAATTTTCAAGGAATGATGTTTTGTTGATTTATTGTGCATTCCTGAGGATGAAATTCTTCTAAAATGTGGCACAAAATGCATTTTCTTTGTATCTATGAGATGTATACTTCTGTATTGGATCTATACTAGATTTTCTTGTTATGCATTTTTTCCATACTGAATTGTATTTGAATCTTGCTACTATGTATGGAATCCATTGAATTCCCCATCTGAGAGGCCAATGTAGTAAATTTACCTAGAGTATTACCAATGGCCAAAAGAAATTTATGGTTTCAAATATTCAATAGGGACGTTGGGCATTCTAACTAAGATCAGAATTGATGATAACGATTATGTATGTGGGTTGAAGCCTGGTTTTCAGACCCTTATAGAGAGACTAACTTTACCCATAAACCAATGGCCATTATTGACAGTTAATGCTGACTACCAAAGAGAGAAATTCTAGGCCAATTAATCCTTTGGTGCAAGGGTGGATCACCATAATATCCTTCAATAGAGAACCCTAGGATTCAAATACTAAGCCTGAATGTCTTTTAGCTTTTGCCATAAGCCATTGCATTTGCAGATCATCTAATTCTTCAAGAAATAATCTTCTTCCTTAACTAATGAGGGTTCAAGCTACAGAACTGGTACCATGGTGGCCTTAATGATGCCAAGGATGGGATGGAGGGCTTGAGAGAGAGAGAGAGAGAGAATTTTTAAAAGAGGCCTTTCCATGGGCTACACCTTCAAAGGGCAGAGCCTTTACGACCCCTTCTAAATTTAATCTAATACAATATATATTTTCACAAATAGTTTTTAATAATTTTCCTATGTTATTATCTGTTACAAATTATCCATAAAATCATGGCATTGGGTATAAAAGTGAAGGGAGGCAAATGGAATGAACTCAACATTGAATTCAGAATCAAACGTTGAATAGAGTGACTTGACAATGTGCAAACAAGAATTAGAGGATTGAATGAAGGATTGACATAGATAATTGGAGAGTATAATATAGATGCATTGGTCTCCTATGTTTTAATTTAAATCTTTAATTTATTGGTGGGTCAGAGTAGGGCCTGCCATCCACCACAAAAAGGAAGGAGGAAGCAGTTGGTTAGCATTTAGATGGTTTCACTAAGGAAGGAGGAAGCAGTTGGTTTAATTTAGATATTTTTCATTTTCTATAATTAGACTAATCTACATATTGGTGGATATCTATAATGTTTCATGTAGCTGTACTTTGCAGTTGGTTAGCATTAATTTTTTTTTAATATAATCACAGAACATTCGTAGAACAAGATCAATTTCATGAGGTATCAACCCCATATGGGGCGAATAATTTGAGTTTAACGATATTGAAGGTGATCAGTATTTGAAATTAAAATGCTACAATGTAGACTTTCTTGGGGATGAGAGTATGGGAAGCGCTCATGTGAATTTGAAAGGACTGGAAAAAGGAGAAACCAAGGATGTTTGGATCCCCCTTGAAAAAGTTACAACAGGTGAAGTAAGACTCAAAAATGAGAAGAAAAAGCAAGAGCAAGCCACTGAGGTGAGTTCATTTTGGTTTATATGTAATGTTATAATCAAACTTTGTTATATTTTTTTCATTTGTTCCCTTGATCACTCTTTGTATACTTAAATCTTATCATTCAAGTGACCTAACATGTATCCTTCCGTGCTTCTGTTTCTTGTCTGATGATCTTGAAAGTTTGAAACATAATTATCATATGTTTCTCATTGGGTACACTATTTGATATGTCTTTTTAGTTGTCATTTGATTTATGAATTACCAAGCAAGAAATATAATATTTTGTTTAGTTTGTTTTATATGGGTTTGATAGGAAATCATCTCCATTACATAATGGGGAAAAATACAAACTCAACGTATCCCAAAGGGACTTCATAGTTCATGCAACACGGCTAAGAGAGTGTTGTCTGCCCTTGTCTCCATGAAAACCAGGACCAACATTAAAAAAATAGGAGAGTGGGAAAATGAACAATGAACATTTTATCTGTTTCAAAAATCCATTGATAATGACAAATTATAAAACCCAGATTCACAAAATTGTCTTAGTGGGAAGTTCTACAGGAATACCCAAAATGCGGGAGTTGCGTAAAGATTTCTTCCATGGAGAAAAGGAGTACTGTAAGGCCATCGATCTAATGAGGTTAACCTCATACTTTGACAAGTCACTCACCTTAGTCCAAAAGTTTCCAACAATATCTAACCATACCTTCATATCCACGGAAACTATTAGATATAATCCTTAGAAGTTGAGATAAGATAGAATTTATGAGACAATCATGTCATGTATATAGAATTCATGAGCTTTGGCACTAATTGTGAATAAGCTAAAAGATTAGCTCAAATGCAATATCTGAAAGACTAACTTTTTTATAAATACTTGTCACACAAATTGAAGAAGATAGAAATTTCCACAGGTCGATTACAAGGAAGCAAGTGTTATAATTGCAAAACTTTATGAGTAAATGTGAGCAATTGAGGAATGAAATGTATGTGTGAGATATTCCATTTGGAATACCATCTAGATTTCATTTACTCTCTCTGTCATCAACACCTTGGCGTGTTCCTTGTTCTGCCTCTAAATGTAATGGAACAGGATGCAAATGCAAATTAACATTCTCTACCTCATTTTTTTGAAAAATACATCCTATATTCTCAGAAAAAATATTTACAAAAAGAAATGCAGAAAATGACTAAAGAAGAAAAAACTTGTAAGCTACTATGTAGCATATAAATTGCACTCTTGACATCTTTGTGAGCCAACATGCCATTCTTCTACCTTTAAAAGCTGTGGGAGAGAGTTTTCAATCATGGAGACTATGATTGTAGAGAATGATAGGGTTTTCACTGAGAGTAATATTTAAAGTACTTCAGCTCCATCCCATATAGATTCGATTTTCTGAACACTTCGAAGTGGATGGCCAGGAAATCATTTGAGTAGCTAACACATATTTCATTAAATTTGTAATTATTTAGTCGATCTAGAATTTAGAACTTCCGCTAGATTGAGTTCTTTCAAAATGAGGAAAGTCATAGACTTTGAATCCTTACATAATGTCTAGTAATATTATTTATAGTTTGTATTTAATGTTAAGTTGATTAAATTATTTTATGACATAATACCAACATTGTATTTGTTACTACAACAATTAGAAATATTGTCGTAGTAATTATTTGTCTTTGATGAGTATGTTGTTTTATTTTTGGAAGTTTGCACCACTTATAATCAAAACAAGAAAATATTTTATAACTTTAAAGTCTAATTTTTACCCTTGTAATGATTAAAATTAATTATGAATTAAAATAGCAGCATAATTTATTGTTGTTGTTGTTGGTAGTGGTAGTGGTAGTGTATTAAAAACTAAGTTGATGAATGTTTACTTTATGAATTATAGATTAACGTGATAAATTTCTTACCTATAAATTTATTTAATGATATTGATGTTAGTAAAGCCTCCCTTATTTATTAATATTATTTATTTTAACAATCAAAATTAATTATGAACTAGAATAGCATTAGTGCAGTAGAGTTTTATTTTTTTAATATACAAGAGGAAAGGGGGAAAACCAACTTAACTAATTATTGCAAGTGTTCATTATTTATTTATGAAGTATTTGAACAATGTGTTTAATTGAAAAGAGCATATTTTTATTGAAAATATAGATTTCTTACAATATTTATATTATCAATAAGATTTAAATCATGTCTTAATTTACGTTAGGGCATGGAGGAATCGAACCACCATCGTCTTGCTTGGAATACAGGTGCTCTTCCATTGAGCTAGCACCCTTTACAACATGAGGGGAGAGGGATGGCGTTAACACTTTAATTACACATTTCTAACCCTCTGTGACAAAGCAAAATGATGTTTTATTTAGAGAGGAAGTCTAGAATATGTTTTAAGGTTCATTATTGAATATGATTATGCACATTTGATAGAGTGACATGTTGAGTTTATGTAAAAAAAAAAATTGAAAAGTTAAAAATTGAATGGTGTTATCTAATTCACATAAAGTACCATCACATGAATTAACATGGAAGTTGAACCAAAATTTTCATATTAGTAAATAATATGAAATTCCTCAAAAAAGGCTTGAAGAGAATATTTGATATACAACAAACATTTAAAAGTGTTTCTTCTTGTATATTAATAACTAGTTCAAAGAGAAAATTACATTCATGAATCATCTCCACATAATCTCCTTATATTCAGTTAAGAAAATCAATTACAACTTGTACACCACATTTATTTATTGTGGTCTTCCTGCAATCTTCTTTCTTTTGCATCCATGCCCAAACTATGGTATTAACTGGAATAGATCCAAGTCATGTGTCATCAAGGTTTGGTACCCAATATTGTTCTAGAATTTTCCTTTGTATTTCCCTGAACTAGGCTTCCATCAATCAACCTTTACATGAAGAGTCTCACTTTCATCATTCTGGAAGATATATGAGGTGGTTTTTGCCATCCAAATCGTCTCTCCTTCATCCTTAGTTCATGATCTAACTATCAACACCTTTACTTTCTCAAATTCAATCATAGGATTGAATCTTGGATTTAGCTTGTTGCACCTGGGTCTAACATATACCAGTTCATCCGTCACATTATCAAATTCTTCATCCATAATACTTATATTACATGCAGTGCATTATGATCAACATTAAATCTCACATGGATTAAATTGTCTTTATGATGCAATGTCTTTGATGATAATGTCTAACACAAATTAAAGCTAACATGATGTTATCACTTAATGATTGATTTTCTGGATTAAGTTATGTGAAATATTTTCAGTCCACAATGAATTTTTCATGGTTCATGTAACAAACATGGGTGGAGTGTCCACTCAAAATGTTGGTCTGAAAAACGTTCACAAAGTTTAATCCAGAAAATCAATCACAACGATGACAAACTGATAAAACCTGCACGCTCAAAATGTTAGTACTATATTTATTGAGTATAAGTTAATATACTACTACAAAGTTGGCACCACTTTACAGTCTACACGAGAAAATATAATTATGAATTTGAATGCAACATAGTAGTACAATTAAATTTATATCAACTATAATAATGAATAATAGGAAAAACTCACTTCAAACATTATTGCAAGTGCCTTACATTTATTCACAAAGCAACTCTATAAGATATTTTAAGGTGCATTCGCATAAAGTATCATCACATGAATTAACATTGAAGTTGAACCAAAATTTTGATATATGTAGCAAATAATATAAAATTCCTCAAAAGGTAGCTTGAAGAGAATATTTTATACACTACAAACATTGACAACTTTTTCTTCATGTATATTAATTAGTCATTCAAAAAGAAAAATTATATTCATGAATCATCTCCACCTAATCTCCTTATATTTTCTCAAGCATATCAAGTACAACTTCAGGATGAATATTTCTATAGTTAATCATAATGACAAAGAGAGTTTATGGAATTAAAATGTGTGTATTGAAATGTCCCTACGTTTCAAGTGGACACTCCGCCAATCATTAGGGGAACGAAATGAAAAGCTCAAAGTAGTATTGAAGAGATTGAGCAAAAGCTAATAATAAATAAGGAAAGGATTTTGTACATGCATTAATGAATATAATTATGCACATTTGATATAGTGAGATGTTGTGTTGATCTAAAAGACAAATTGAAAAGTTAAAATTTGAATGGTATTATCTAATTCGCATAAAGTATCATCACATAAATTAGCATTGAACTTGAAGTGAAATTTCATATATGCAGTAAATAATATAAAATTCCTCAAAAAGTAGCTTGAAGAGTATTTATTATAACACAAACATTGAAAAATGTTTCTCCATGTATACTAAAAGTCATTCAAAAAGCAAAGTTACACCTAATCTCCTTATATCCGCTCAAGCAGATCAAGTACAGCTTGTACACCACATTAATTTATCTTTGTCTTCTTGCAATCTTATTTCTTTGGCATCCTTGCCCAAACTATGGTATTAATTGGAATAGATCCAAGTTCTGTGTCATCGGGATTTGGTACCCAATATTCATCTAAAACGTTTCCCTTGTATTTCCCTGAGCTAGGCTGCCACCAATCAATATTTACATGAAGGGTCTCGCTGTCATCATCCTGGAAGATATCTGAGGTGGCTTTTGCCATCCAAATCATCTCTCCTTCATCCTCATTTCTCGATCTAACAAGCAACATCTTTCTTTT
>LPNX010423272.1:0-11423 GCA_001517045.1 Pseudotsuga menziesii | reverse complement strand
TCTGTCAAGTTGCATATTATTCACTCTGTAGGAAGATCAATGTCAGAACATAATACTGAATTTTCCCTGAACTAAATCTAGAAATACTTGATCAGATTTATTATTTATATGCTTTCACATTTGAATCTTTACTCCCTTCAAAAGTATGTAATCATCAATTACTACATTTTACAAAGTATTAATTCCATTGTTAGTGGCTAATTTTCCTCTTGTAGATTGACTTAACAGGAAATGACCGAGACTACAACCAAATGACTAGGGGGTCCAAGGTATCTAGAAATCTCACTTCTCCTCTAAAACTAGAAAACTCGAGTACTATTCCTCAATAACAGTTTAGCAGGTAAAAATAGGTTGCATCACTACAGTCTTACAAATATTTGCTACATGATTTGCCACAACACAGAAACTGTTAAGCATGTTTTGCAAACATGTTGAAATTTCCTATTAACATGTTGAAAACATGCTATTGAATGAAAAATGTATGACTTACTGATCTTGACATTATTCACGACTTGAAAATTTGTTTGTAGACTATACATAGTATTCTTCTTAAATGGAATGGTACCAGTTTCAATCTAATATTTATTATTAATCTTTTGCAAGTTGGCTGTGTAACAGCTATATGCTTCACGTGCTTTGTGGTAAGGACACTGTATACTATCTAAATTCCAATATTTTGGTGGTTTGAATTTAATTTGCCAATCAATCACCTGTTAAGCACACTTTGTTTACTTAGATTTTATTTCTAACTCCTGTCAATCTATTTTCAGGTTGCACTTTCTGCTTTTGATACAGATGCCAATCTTGATGTGATGTACCATCCAATTCTAAATCTCATTTACTATATGGTAATAGATTTTGTTTCATGCTCTGGGAAATTCGACTTATAACGTTTATTTAGTATTATGGACAACTGTGAGTCCATAATTTCAATTACTTTTTATTGTGTTAAACTAAGTAATCGGTGCCTACAATTATTATTTAACTCAGTGTACTGTATCTGGCCTTTTTCAGCTGGTCGAAATTCTTCCCTCAGCACTGGTCCTTTTCATGCTCCGTAAGTTGCCCCCGAAAAGGATGTCAGGTCAGTACCATCCAATTAGATGAGCATTGTCAACTATTGAAGCGGCACAAACTCACTGGAGAGAATGGTTTGGGATCAAAGTATCTACCATCTTTATTGTATTTTTTTATATGCCCATTATCGGGAATGAATGAGATGCTTCTGAATCACATTGAGGTATGAGATTGGTGGTGCAGGATCTGGACTGTATGTCTGAGATCTGTGTGGCTATCTACGTATTTTATGGTAGTTCATTTCTTGCAACTTTTGTAATAATTTTAGGCATTTATTTTTTGGGGGAGTGTATAAACCGAAAGTTATCCTCTTGAAATCTCGTATAGTGTATTATACACTGCTGTCTTCAGGTCGACGTAGAAGCTCTTTAACATTTTTTTGACAAACTGTTCAAATATTGACAAAGATTTCCAGCATAGACATCGTTAGCTCAAAGAACAGGAAGAGAGATTAAAGTATTCAAGGAAGAGAAGCGAGTGAAATGTTGGTAGTCAAAGATGAAAGCAAAAGAACATAGTTTCTTTGACTTGAGCAGCTGACCTTTTTGTTCTGAATCTGTGCAGTATGTATCCCTCTGACAAACGAGTTGCTGGAAGATTTACTGGTTGGATTTCTTGTATTTTGATGCTATTTCACTGTATTTTATCCATTGTTTAGTTTTTTTTGGTAGATCAAGTTCTGTAAATGCATAAGTAACACATGGATAAGGTTTGCAGGCTAGCTATTTTTCCATGTATCCTTGAAATGATTTTTAGCAGCCTGAGATCAGGTTTATGGTACCAGAAACTTCCCTGGACCTAATTATTTTTGGGAGGACAAGGGAACTAATGATCAGATTCTAGCTGTCCTTTGGAAACTGCAAAAAAACTTGGTATAAGTTTCCGCAGTTTTGGCTTGTTTCCACCCCGTTCTGATCAATTTTTGTGTTCAGCCTTATTAAAGCTAACGAAACCTCACCTAGATTAACTGACCACTCGAATAAAAATACCCCAATCTGCAGTCAATATAAAAAACCAAAATTCTGTATGACGAAAAGTATATGGGCCAAAAATAAAAGTGGATTGAAATAGATAATTAGAAAGACTTAAACTTATAGCTCTGATTAATAATTTTTGTTTCCATTTTTACATTAACAGAGAAAGCAAGAGAGGCTTCAGAAGATAGAGGAGAAGAAGATATACCTACAACTATACGATGCCATGGAAGCACTTGTTCACATATGCAGAGATGGCTGTCGAACAATACGGCCTCATGACAAGGATTTAGATGAAAACCAAGGGCCTTGCAATTTCCCAGCTTGCAAAGGGCTCGAATCCTTAGTCCAACATTTTGCTACCTGTAAAACTAGAGTCCCTGGTGGATGTGTACACTGCAAAAGAATGTGGCAACTGCTTGAACTACATTCAAGAATGTGTTCTGAACCAGACATCTGCAAGGTTCCTCTTTGCAGGTATAATCAAACATACAATCCATGCAATCCAGTATTAACCTTTATTGTTTAGATAGTCAATCCATGCTCTTTCAATATAAAACAGTTTTGTTATCTTCCAAAAATTGTAGCCTATTTCGGAATGGAATGGGAGGAGTCCCTTTTTAGTTGCCTCATATATTGTATGTGACGTTTGTAGATTATGAATACTATATAATTATGGTGCAATTAATTCAACTTGCTGTGTTTATATAATTATGGTGCAATTAATTTAAATAAGCCACACAACTGAATAATTTCCTCTACTGTTAAGGGTGGTGAAACAGGCATGGTTTGCAGTTCTCCATCTCCTTTAACTACAGTGTCGTGTGATGATTGAGATTCTGAAGCTTACCATCTACATTCCCCCTTCTAAATACACATGGATATCGAAGCCACAGGAAGGGTGGCCATTATGACTGTCTATTACAAAAGGATCTGCTGCTTATTTGATATCCGATAAAATTCGACCTCTTGTCAAATTGTCAAGGGCTCTATCTTCATTGCTTGGACATGAAATGCGGGACACAATGAGGATGCAGTATTGCATCATATTCTCTGGACGCAATAGAAATAAGCAGAATGAGAATAGACAGGAAATAATCCATGCAATGCTTATGAATGTTCAAGGATTTACACGAGAAAATGTTGCAAGCCATCTACAGGTATAGTTGAGTTTCTACCATATTTTTACATACCTAAAACTGAATCACCTTTCGTGCTTAGATTTTGGATGCTAATTTCTAGATATGTTGTATTATTTGTCTTTTTATGATTCTATTGTTTCTGCAGGTCTAATTGATTTGTAATCTAAATATGTGTATAGCTTTGATTAAACAGAGCAGTCATACTTTTTGACTTACATATTTGTCTGAATTGATTAAAATTAAAGCCTTTTTTGATGGTGTGCTTTTTCTTTTTTGAATAATCTGTAGAAGTATAGACTGTACTTGAAAAGGCTCAGCGGTGTGGCGAGTCAACAGGGTAGCATGGGCAATACATTTGGAGGAGGCAGGGAATCTTCATTTGGTTCTCTTTTCCAAGTAGATGGAATTGGTGATTTGAAATTTCTTGCTCAATCTGGTCACCTGTCTACTTGTGCTCTTGAATCATTGCAAGCAGGAGTTCTGGGTAGATTAAATGGTTCAGTAGGCTTGGGTTTACCAGGTCTGAATTCCTCTGGAATGCTCCAATTTGCCTCTCTTCCAGGCCTAGGATGTAATAACAGCATTGGAAGAGCACAAGGAATTGCACCTGTTAACAATCCAATGAATGCATTTCCTTGTTTATCAACTGGACTTGAACTAGATCAGTTACAGCAAAAACAACAAATTGCTAGAGTTGGAGATATAGGTGCTCCTGTGGATGATCCTGTAGGATTTTGCACGATGCAGTGGCAGTTGACAGCTACAAATAGTTCCCCTGTTTGCCTGGGTGGAGGTAGCAGTGGCAACATCTTAGTGCATTCAACAAATAATGCTTTGGTGTTGCAATTGATGCAACAGCAGTAGCAAAAGCATGGAAGGGGTTTGACCACCTTAACCACTGAAAGAACTATTAGTCAAAGATCGGGGGCAAGTGATATTAACATGGTAATGTCTTCTCAACTACCTAATACGAATGGAAATAGTGGAAACTGGGGTAATGGTGCCGCAGTGTCAGTTTTACCAACAAATGCACGTCCAGTGGGTGGCCCTCTAAGTAGTACAGGTTCTGGTGTGCAGAATGTAAGGGAAAGCCTTTTAAGTGCCTCAAATGTTGATTGTATGTCAATGGACATTTCTGTTCCTCCAGTTAATTCTCTTGTAGGGCCTAGCTCTCATAATCTTATCCCAAGAAATGATCTCTCTCTGTCCTCTATGAGTGCAATGAACAATAGCACTGGGAAAATAAGCGAAGTTGTGCCATCTGACAATAGAAGACCTAATCTTCCAATTCTTGGTAATATGAATATTGGTCTTAGACAGGGTATGAATCAGATTATAAAGAAAGACTGGCAAAGTCATAATCAATATTTTGGAACCATTTCAAATCCTCTATTAAATACTCAGTTGAGTCGGGCATCTCTTCTTAATCAGAAAATGGTGGGAACATATACTGCTCAATCTCAGGGGCAGAACACTGGATTTTGTGATCAAAAGATGAATTTGGCTTTCAAACCACCAGTGAACTCAGTTGTTCCAAGGTTTGGTGGACGGTGTGAAAGTGAGCAATCCACTGCAGACAGTCAAATGAAGTTGAGGGAAGATTATCCAATAGATCATGTAAAGATGGAGAATGGCTTTCTCTCTGAAAATTGCAATTCTGGAGATGAACTTATGAACATTATCTTTAGACAAGTAAGTGTGTTTTTACGAAGCCCTCCAGAGATACAATATAACATATTAAGCTAGGTCTCTTAATTGTGCTTTTTCTTTATGGTTATTGATGAGCATATACTAATACATTTTGAAAAAATAGGTTTCAACTAACATGGCTTGCAGTCATAGTAGTCTGTTATGCTTTTTTTGGGCACTGATTGAGCCTGTGTTTGTTCTCTTTGGCAAATTTGACTTGTATTTTTTTCCTTAATCTAGTTTTCTTATGTGGATTATTTCCTAGATCTCTGTTTCCGTGAAGCGGCTTGTATTGATACAATCTATGTTTGTTATATATGTTTAACATGCCAGTATTTTATTGTGTGTTAAGAAAGTCACTTCAGTCAATTACTGTGAAGCATAGACAGCTGTCCTTATTTGTTCTTTGCCTTCCATTCCCCGTTGCATGCTTTCTCTCTTTCCTTTCTCATGTCATAATGTTGCATGTGGAAAGGTGGGTTTGGACTAGTGGTTAGGGGGTTGGTACTCACCAGTTTTCCTGAAATGGGTTGGAATCTTTGGCAAAGCCTAAGTCACCAACTTGGTGACCAAATTCAAGTTCTGTATGGAAAAAAAATTAAAATTTCATGGTAACAAAATCAATCAGATGCTGAACACATTCTTTTGAGGAGAAGAATATAAAGATAATAATATAATTGCAGGATTGAACCATAATTACTTGTTTCGTTCTTTTCTTGTCCAAGAATGTTTCTTTTCTTGTCCAAGAATATCTGAAACCTGACACTCTGTCAAGAATATTGCATTTTCATTTATAGACAATTCATGTATAATTCAAGCTCTTCATGACGGCCTCTGAATGTCATTCAAGTTCAAGCTTGGCTGTACATAACATTATTTTGAATCTGAACTTCTATTATCTATTGCAATGTGAGCCTGGCTGTAGTTTTGTTTGGAAGTAGTTTGGTAAGAATTCTTCCCTGTGATGCCCCTGCTGCAGTTTACTGACTTGAAAAATGGATTTCGAAATCTCTTATGTTCCACCAATTTATTACATTAATCACTAATTCAACAGAGTTAAGACCTATTTGAAAATTAGGAAGAATCAAAACCATGCAGAGCGCAGGTTTTTATTGTGAACTACTGTTCTAAATGCTAGAAGATGGATGATTACTGTTTACGCTTCTGATTTTGCTTGTTTTTTTTAAAAAGTTTTTGGATATTCCAGGCAGGAAAGTTGAGCTGACTAATGAATAGAACTTCATATCTGATTCTTCAAATAAACGTGCACCTTGCTACAGAATTTTGAATGAAGTTGGGTGTCAGATTTCTACTGATGGATTCAATGAGGTGATCTATGTTCTTATTAATATTTGATGAGTTCCTATGTTCTTGTTTCTCCTATTTTATTTCCAAATAGTTTGTAATGGAACTAACAGTGACTATGATATTGTGATGGGACTAGGATTGAGCCCACTATGAGTGACACAGTTGGGTTTGCATTGACATGTTAGTATTCCTTTGTAGTGGAATAGCGTTTTATTGTTCATGAAGTTCTCTTCCTTTATGTGGAGGAAAGAGAAAAGGATTTAAACTTCAAGGAAATCATTTTTTTAAGTAGAGTCTTGATTGAAATTGATCCTTGTGTTGCGGTATAATTTTTATTTATATTCTGCTAAGAAAATTTCCCTACAACAAAAAATTGTAACTAGAGAAACCATGCTAGCAATAAAATAAATTGATCTAGTAGAACTACTAAAGAAACCAACCAAAATGCTTCCAGCAAAAAATTGACCCAAATGAGACATTCATTACTGAATTTTCAAGACCATTTTGACATGCTTAAGGAACCCTACAGGAGACCACCAAAAAACAAGTTTGCACCTATAGATACAATTCTGACATTAAATTTTAGGAGAGCCACATATTCCCTACAAGAAGCTACATTTTGACTCCCATCCCAGGCTACTAAGGGTAATCTCACAGCCACAATGGGGCTGCCTTACTTCTAGATCATTAGAACTTGTTGGATAGAAGTTTACCTCCTCAAGATTTCAGAAGGTCAATTACTACAATGGAATCTGCTACGGGGTGTTTTGTTGAAATAATTGGAGGTGAAAGTGATTTGGAATTAGAACTTCCAGATCCTAATAATGACATTTTTTTATGTGTAACCAATTGGGTTTCAATTCCTTTCAGTAGAAATAGGGTTTAAATTCTCCATCTTTGAGAGGGAGAAATTCTATTAGCGCATTGCAAATAAGAAATGATATTGCATTTGAGGTAGCCAACTCATAAAAACAAACTGCAACAAACAGGTATATTAGGAGAGTTGAAAGAAACATATCAAGTGAAGTTCCAAGTAGAAGGTTAGTTGGTTTGCTGGAGATGGAGAATAGAATTAGCAGAAGTATGGAATTAGCTAGTTTGTATAATCTTTTAATAGGGGATGAGATTAACAATAAGACATCTATAGTTTCTAGTTTTCCATCGTCATGATCACCTCCACTCCCTTCTGAATTTATTTGCACTAGGTCAAAGACACCATCAAAAGATTCTATATCTTTAAAATTAATAAGGCATGCTCCCTAGGAAACACATCGTCTGCCATCTCTTGCATTGGCACTTAATGTCAATCCTTCGAGCTTCTTTGACAGCTTAATGTTTGACAGATCTACTTCAATGAGAGGTCCTCCTGAAAGTTCTATGATACCAAATTCTGAAGGTGTCAAACATAGGTCTTTACGGCACCGGTCAGCTATTAATGAGAATCGGTCTAGGTTTGCAATAACTAGATTTGCAGAGGTACTGTCTGTATATCCTTCTCTACCTCCCATTTTTTAACTGCAGTTTTCTTTCAAACTCCAAATGTCCATGTACACTTGTATTTTAACATACAAATATAGTTTGTGCCTATTAATTATAGCTCTTAAGAAATTGATGTGTAGCTTTATGTGGCTTTTTTAATCTATTGGGACGTTTTGCATACTATATTTTTAGTTGTGAGTCCTCTGGTAACTTTTAGCATTTCTAGATTTCAACTTATTATTATTTGTGCATGATTCTCTGTCATTGCATGCATGTTGTTGGAACCTTTGGTTCTATCCCTAGAAAGATCACAATGGGTTTCTTTTGAAATACTGGATATAATTGTGGATCAGTTATGGACAGTTGTGGATAGAGTACATTGCTTCACAAAAAGAAATGTTGGGGTACTTGCAGATCTTGAAAATGCTTGGCTCACCTACTTTGAAAAGTGCCTTGTTTGTATATATTTTGCAAGACTAATAAAAGGAAACATTTTTGGCATAATAAAAAAGTGTATGGATGTCCTTAGAAGTAGTCCCTTGTCTATGCAAGTCGCCCTCATGATAACTTCATTGATTGGCACTGAGCATAGAAAATACTAAGAACTAGTGTTAACAACTAAATGCAGTTAGTTGTCAAATGGGTACTATCCGAGGAGGAGAAATTATACATATATTAGTTCATATAGTTCTTGTGATAAAACATGGAAAACATTTCTATTGACAATCTTTCTTATGTTGCAGCATCTGAGCATATCCGAGTGTGTTGTGCTAGGTCCGGTAGATTAAGATTATGGAGAGGCTATATGTGCAGTTACTATGTTAGAACTTGGGTCATAAACAAGAGTGGCGGCTGAATATAAACTTGCCATTACTTTGCAGGATCTCCCGGACTGAACGAAGGATAAATTTGCTCCATACAAGGTTTTCATTTGCTCCTTCTTTTTCTCTTACACAAAGTCAGTCTTCCTCAAATGTACTTCTTTTGAGTTCATATTGTTGAAATATTATAACCTGGAAAGAATATTCTATTTGTATTTTATCTTTCATGTAAGGTTAAATCCCCATTGTGAATTAGTCAAGCGTCAAATGTAAAACCACCTTGTTTTATAAAAGGGGTTTACTATTTATTTCAACCCATTGTAAGTGTGAAAAATGACTGAGACCCTGCATTTTATTTTCACTCATTTCAATCATAATGATATATCATATGAAACACAAGACCTAGAAATACAAAACAGGGTAATGAGCAAGATAAAAACCTTGATGTTCCTGGCAATCCAAACTCACTGGGCATATGTGCATATTACCTACCAATATGTGCATGAAATCTGGGTTATATGCATACCAATATGATGTTTTGAGGGGTGTTTTGGAAACATTATAAGGCGTTACAGTGGGCTGAAATTACCTATAGAAATTAAAATCATTGTATGTCCAACATTTTAGACTGCAACAGAGGTACAAAATAGGTTGTCTTACATTCTCGAACTTGAAATAAATTGAAAATATCTTAGAGAATACTACAAAGAATTCCAGCAAGTTTGTGAGATGCTATGATAAATGCCCCAGGTTCCTCCATATGACATTTCCACAGGAAATAGGTTTCCAGGGTGTGGAGATGCATACCTGTGTATGACTGAGAATTTACTTTCACTATGTTTCTTGTCTCCATGGCTTCCTATAGTGTCCATGTTGCAGTATTAGAGGATGGTATGGTGAGGAATCAAATGGCATAAGTCAGATAGAGCTTCCATATCAAATCCAAAGGGATGTGATATGAAGTATCAAGAGCACTTAAGGTTGAAAGGGTGTTACAAACAAAGGAATACAAAAGCACCATCTCCAATCAGGCCAAAATTGATTGATTAATCATAGAATTCGCCCTTAGCTATTTCTTATCCTTTACTTCAATACTACATTCTAACAGATAATGACTATTGCTTTTTCATTGATACACATTTACTGTATACTTGTCGTTGTTGGTTTATGAAATGTCTTATCATTCCAGGTCGCAGAATCTTATCAGTCAAGTAAGAATCCTAACGATCTCCAAAGCTTGATGTCGCAATGGTTTGATGCTTCCAGCCCTGGAAATGATCACTCATATATTGTATGTGACGTTTGAAGATTATGAATACTATATAATTATGGTGCAATTAATTCAACTTGCCGTGTTTATATAATTATGGTGCAATTAATTTAAATAAGCCAAACAACTGAATAATTTCCTCTACTGTTAAGGGTGGTGAAACAGGTATGGTTTGCAGTTCTCCATCTCCTTTAACTACAGTGTCGTGTGATTATTGAGATTCTGAAGCTTACCATATACATTCCCCCTTCTTGTGGTTTAGTACCTTAAAGATTTTTTTAGGTGACAAGAATAGTATATCCTCTTACTTGGTTTGCTGCATCTATTGGTACAATGCAATTTCTTTCTCCAGTTATGCTATAATAGTTTCTATCTCTTGTAGGCGATAGCCCCACGAGAATTGGCACTGCAGACCAGGCTAAGTATGAACATCTCACAACTACAGAACGCGGATAGTGAAGGACTTGGTGGTTATGGTTGGGTTGGACACTTTCTTGTGATTTCTGAGCTCCAAAACCAAGTGTTCAGTTTATGAGAGGCCTTAAAGCTCCTTCCTTGCAATGCATCAACAGATTTAGATGAGGTATATTAGTGCTCTCTTATGTCAAACAATATAAATTGGTAGTGTTGGTCTCTAGATATTTTGAAGCTATGATTGCTTGGACTTGGCCTGAGAATTTGTCGCAGTAGTGTAATTTTGTTTTTCATCTTGATTAGAAGAGTTGTAAGTTGTTTCCACTAAAAATATATATTGATTTTTATTATAACACCTGTTAACATGTTTATTGTAGCTATTATTGAGTGCCATGGAAGTGCGCCATAAAAGACGATTCTTCTTTTCAGTTCACCTTCTCTTGTTCCAACAAGGCCAGCTCATCAAGCGGCTTCCCCTAAGGTTTCACTTCCCTCTTCTCTTTTGATTTATGTTTATTGCATGTTTCGGAAAGTAGGTTTATACAGCTTTTCTCACATACACAAGTCATACATTTTACTTTTTTGTTGCACCAACATTTCCAACTTGTGTTTGAGTGCATTTGTTACACTTTTGCACCAAATCATAAATAGCAGAATGGCGACTCCACAGGTAAAGAAATCTATTATTTATTCTTTTGGGCGTTGGATTTGAGACTTTCTTAAATCATTAATCAGTTTCCATAGTTTTCATGTCATTCATTAACCACATGACATATAGGGGTCAACTCCTTTACAGATTGCACTATGTATACAGGTTTCTACCTGTGCAGTCAAGCATAATTGTTTTGTGGATTCGTTGATTATATTTCCTGTTGAAATCCATTTCCTGGTTTAGAGCTGAGTTTTACTTTTCTTAGGTACTAAATAGTTGTAGATTTAGCCATTCAAGTTTAATTTTAATCAATTCTTAAATTGAATTTGTTAGATTATATTTTCCTATTTTGCACATGATCTTGGTTATTGTTGTTAGTTGTTGAACAAGATAAATAATTTGCTTCATTGTTTTTCTAATTTACAGTTAATTGTTTTTCTATTTTACAAGTGATTATTTTTTATTGGATTTTGTAGGAGTGAGCTTAACTTATAACTGGGCCATTGAGTATGAAGAGGTTGCTACTGAGGATTTGCCATTCCGTATGAAGAGCCTGATGTTGAGGCTTTCAAGCTGCTAAGTGTGGTTTTGAAGCTG
>LPNX010423237.1:557781-627101 GCA_001517045.1 Pseudotsuga menziesii | reverse complement strand
TCCCAAAACATAGCATAGTCGATCAATGGCAGGGCCTTGGCCTTTAGCTCCACACCATGATCATTTACAATATATACATCATATACACCTAATGTAACGGGGTCAAGACCGGGACGTGACAGCTGGGACTCATGTATTCACCACATGATCTCACCAAACCTAGGTTTCTCTTAGGATTTCCTCACTTGGAAAACAAGATTCTATGTTATGTCACCAAATCCATGCCAATTGTGCAATACTTCCCCTTATATCCATTCTAGCTAGCACCATAATGACTACCCGTCACTGCGCTTGTGCTTAGAAATATAGTAAAGGAATTTCTCACATCTTTTCCATTATTATCATTGTTGCAACCAGAGGAAAAATAAGGAGGGGAATTTTATCAACAAAAGGTTATCAACTAGGCTTGGGATTTCAGGTTCTCTCAACCAACCAAACTACCAAGGTCTATGGATAATTTGGACAATTCATTCTGGAATTGGACTATCCTCTATCCTTTAGCGATTCTAATTGCCACAAAACCAACACCCAGGCAAAATTAAATTCAATGCTACAAAAATATCATGTTGCCCTGCATTTTCCCTTTCTTCTTCAATGCTCAGGATTGATGTGCTCAAATCCTTCACTGCTCAATGTTCTCTATGTATTTCTTCCTTAGCGTTTTCTTCCTCCTCTCGTACTCTCTCTAGGCTCTCTTTCTTCCTTGATTTTTTTTTCCACGCTACATTCTTTTTCCCCTATTTTCCCAACATTCCACCAACCTTGCATGCCCTTATCAAATATTTGTGACACTTGTCCCAAAACCCATTAACTCATTAATCCTTCTCTTAATCCCCCTTTTTCTTCCAAAATAGGTTTAAGGATTAATTAGGAAAGGTTAATAAGTATGGAAGGAAAATTAGATTTTAGGCTATATGCCACCCCCCTTTATTGACCTAGGTGAATACATGAGTCCTTGTGTATTCAACATGTTGGATCTTCCATTGCCAATTTAATTTTATTATTAACAACGCGAGTTTTGTCTTACAAGAACTCATAGTCTTTTACATAATTACATTATCAAAATAATGGGGGTTCAAACCAGGTGTGTTACATTCCCCTTCCCCTTAATTTATACACCATCCTCGGTGTTCATATTGCCCAAAATTTCAAAATGAACTTTCAAAATTTTCTACATATATCAATCTTCAAATAGACCGGGATACTCTTCCCTCATCTTATCTTCTAGCTCCCATGTCACTTCTTTGGGACTCTAATGGGTCCATTGGACCTTTACCTGTATGATGGCCATTTTATAGAGAATCTTGGTCCTTTTATCCAATATGCATATGGGTTGAACATGAATTTCCCCTTTGGGTTCTACTTGTATCGCATACCAATTAAGAATATGATTAGAATCATATACATATTTATTTAATAAGTATACATGAAAAACATTATGTATTTTGATCATAGGTGGAAGAGAAAGCTCATAAGCTACTAGTCTGATTCTATTTAGGACTTCAAATGGCTCACATAATATAGCTGCCAACTTCTTGCAGCTTCCCAACCTCAATGAACTCTTCCCGCCTTTCAATTTCAAAAAAAAATTGTCCCTAATCTAGAACTCTCTATGCACTCTGTCCGTATATGCATAATTCTTTTACTTGTCCCGAGATGCCTTCAAATTTTGTTTTATCTTTGCTACTTGTTGCCCCATTTCTTGAAGCATTTTAGGTCCCACAATCTTATCCCATCTCACTGAAATGCTGCAATTTATTCCATAAATTTCTTCGAAAGGACTCGTCTTCAACGATGTCTAGTAACCATTATTATAAGAAAACTCAATAAGGTATAAATAATATTCCCACTTACTGGTTTTATCCATCATGTACATTCTAAACATGTCTTCAATAATTTGATTCACTCACTCAATATGTCCATTTGATTATGAATGATATGTTGTAGTAAGATTTAATTTAGTACCAAATTCCTTGAACAAGCCTTTCTAAAAGTTCGAAGTGAACTTTAGATCATGATCTGAAACTATTTCCATAGGTATTCCATGTAATCTAGAAATTTCTTTTAGATAAACCTCTGCAATCTTGGATGCTTTGAAAGTTGATTGAATAGGTAGAAAGTGGGATGACTTTGTTAGTTTATCAACCACCACCATGATGGAATCATGTTTCTTCCGAGTTCTTGGAAACTTGGTAATAAAACTTATGGTTACTATCTCCCACTTCCATTTTTCTATAGGCAATGGATGGAGTAAACCAACATATGCTTACAATCTGCGTTAACTCTCTGACATTCCAAACAACGAGAAATATATATATCCAGTTCCTTCTTCAAACCTAGCCAAAAAAATCATTTATTAACTTTCCTTAAGGTCTTTTGATACCATGTATGTCCTGCATATGGTACATTATGCATCTCTTGCATTATTATATTCTTAAGTTTACTTTTAGTTGGCACATAAATTCTTCCATTGAACTGAAGAATTCTATCTTCAATCATTGAATACTTAGAAACCTTTACAAGTCTGCTACCTTACTGCAAGGCTGCCACAACCCGCTAATAATGGTTATCTAACCTCAGTACCTCATGCAATTTGAATTTTGGGTCTGATTTCCAATCACTAAAGGATTAAATTTGCATTAGGTGGCCTCTTCTGTTGAGTGCATCTGGTACTCTGTTCTCCTTGCCTTTTATGTACTTGATTCAAATTTAAACTCACTTACGAATTCAATCCATCTAGCCTACCTAGAATTTAAATTATGTTGGTCAAATAGATATTTCAAACTATGACGATCAATATTTAACTCAAACCTTCTCCCCATGAGGTAGTGTCTCCACATATAGAGTGCATGAATTATTGTTGGAAAATTCAAATCATGAGCAACATAGTTTTTCTCATGTTCTTTTAACTTCCATGATTCATAACAAATCACGTGACCATCTTGCATCAAGAATCCTCCAAGTCCTTCCAATGATGCATTGGTGCATATAACATAATATTTGTACGTCATATCTTGAAGATTTAACACTGGATCCCAAGTAAGCAATTACTTCAACAACCTAAAATTTTCCTCATGCTCTCGACTCCAAATGAAATTTACCCCCTTCTTTTGTGAAGAAGTGATTTAATTTTCAATCCAAGAAAAAACTTATATAAATATCCTATAGTAACTTGCCAATCCCATGAATGATATGACATTTGGCACATTCTGGGAGTAGGCCAATCTTCAATAGATGTTATCCTCACTGGGTCCAATGCCACACCCTCTTCAAAGATGATATGGCCCAAATGTAACAATTGTTTTTGGTAGAAAGAACACTTACTAAGTTTAGCGTACAATTTCTCTCTCAAGATATACAAAGTGATCTTAAGATGCAATTCATACTCCTCCTCAGACTTGGAATAAACTAAAATATCATCCAAGAATACTATAATGAATTTATCCAAAAATTCCTAGAATACTCCATTCATTAAGCACATGAATGTGTATGGGGCATTTGATAACCCAAAGAGTACTACAATGTACTCATAATGCCCATGCTTGGTCCGGAAATCCATCTTACTCGTGTATTCATCCTTAATGTGCACCTGGTGATACCCATATCTAAGATCGATCTTGGAGAACACCTTTTCCTCTCTCAATTGATAAAAATATCATCAATCCTCGACAAATGATATTTATTCTTGATTGTGGATTTATTTAGCTGTCTATAGTCTACACATAGACTCAATATACCATCTTTCTTCCTTGCGAATAATGTTGGAGTTTTCCAAGGTGAAATGCTAGGGAGGATGTACCCTTTCTTCAGTAATTCTTCCAACCGCATCTGCAATTCTCAAAGTTGTTGAGTACTCATCTTGTAGGGTGCTTTAGACACAAGAACTACCCCAAGTACCAAATCGATGTCTCTTTTGGGAGGAAACCCAGGAACATCTTGGAAAATGTATTCAAATTAATTAAGAATATGCATTACCTCAACAAACAGCTCTGTCCCAGCTGGAAATTCTTCAACACGAATAATGTACAACTAGAATCCTTTATGAATAGATTTCTTCAATTGAACAACTGAGATTTCTCTTACTAAAATCAGTCTAGGTATGCCTTTTAACTATACATAATTTCCGTCCTCATCCAAGTAAGTCATAACCTTGTCGTTGAAGTCTAGAATCACATGATGCAACTCAAGCCATTCTATCCCTAGAAAAAGGTTATAAGATACCAGAGGAACTATGTCCAAATTAGATTTGATTTGCAATCCATTCATGGTAAATTTACAGTCTTCAATTATTGTTGTAACTTTCCTTTTCATTCTTGTAGCTAACTGCACCAACCTGTGCTTAGGCATTTTTCTACCTACTAGCTTTCATCTTTCAACTAAGTTAGCATTAACATAACTGAATGTAGCTCCAGAATTAATAAAAATTGAAACTGGTAAGTTGTTTACTTTACCTTCAGTTTCTATCATTGATGACTAATGACATTCTTAACGAATTTCCAAAGCTGCATAGATTCACGAAGTGTTACGAGTTACATACCCTACTGAAGGTGCTTCCTTCAAATTATTAACCATGACATCCTTTTTATTCTTCTTAGAACAACTGTTGAGATAGTGGCCATCTCCACACCTCCAACATTTAACTAGTGTATACTTCTCCTGTCCTATAGGTTTATTGATCCTTGGTTCCATTTTCTGATGTGGTTGCTGGAAAGAACTGAAGCATTCCTGCTTACCACCAAAGGGTTTGAATCCCTTTTTCTTTTGATCCTTCTTTTCCTTCAGATTACTCTTACATATTTTAGGAAGTTCTTTCCTATTCTTACCTTGTTCATACAAGTACTTGGCCTTTATTATGCACTTATTCAATGTAAGAGGTTCATTATAATTGATTCAATGTTTATAGAATGCTGGAAGACCACTAAGGAAACGTTGGGTTTTTACTTTATCCTCTTTGATGAAATCCACATAGCTTAAGAGCTCCAAAATATCTTTTCATACCCGTCCATGGTAATGCTACCCATTTGGAGTTAAAAGAACTAAAGCATCTTCTTATCATAATACTGTTGAGATAAATATTCTTGCTTGAAGTATCTTTGAATTTTTTTCTTTCTTTCAGACCTTCTACTTGCTTCAATTGTTCCCAACAATGGTAGGATTTTTCCTAAAGGTTAAAAATGGAAATCCCGGTTTCCTGATTGTACGAATAGTCATGAAATTGTAGATAATTTTTCATTTCTTGAAGCCACATCTATGGAACTTCCCTAGACTTCTCGCCATCAAAAGTAGGAGTCTTAAGTTTTCTCAGCTCACCTTGTAAGGAATTTCTATATCTTTTTCTTTTATTCTATCCTTTGGGGTTATGCTTGTGATGAATTTCAGATTTCACATTTCCATGACGGATTCCCACTCAATGATAGGGGTAACACTCCCTCTTGGTCTTACATCACTATCCCTTGAATAATGATATCTGTTAGGGATTATTCTGTTCAAAGACTCTTCACCTTCTCTTCCTTCCAGGGAACTTACCCACTGCACCTGATTCCTTAGCTGCATTAGGTTCTGTATCATTTCCTAATTTAATTGAGTGTGCAACTCCATATAATGAAGAATCCTTCCATTGTATTCACCTGTAATGCACCCTCATGCGTTACTACATAACAACCTAGCTAGCATGGATGAACCCATGCTCAACTACCAAGTTGTAGCTCAATATTTACGCTAGAAGACTTGACATAACATGATTTAAACACATGCCCATGTGTTTATTAAGCACAGTAGATAGAAATTAGACAAAAAAAACAAGGGAGTTGAACAATCCTCTTCACACAAAATTTAAATAATGAAGATGTTTTGAACATTAAATAAACATGCTTAAGACATAATTAGCATGCCCAACTAACCATTTAAGAGTTAAAAATAATAAACTCCATATTCCAAAAATATCATCCTGAATTTATACAATTAAACAAGCTTAATCAAGATCCGACGACTAGGACTCACTTCAATAGATAGATCCAATGGCCTGAATTTGCCTCCAATCTTCCTCTTTCGGTCCTGACCTCACCGTGCTGATTCCTGATTTTCCACTCTGATTCTAACACCAACAACTAAAAATCACTACTCCAACTAAAAGAGAAAACAATACTTTTCCTCTCGACTTCTGATTTTAGACGTCGACAATCGGGAGTCAGCGCACCAAAATAGGAAAAACAAACACCCCTCCCGAATTTCAACTTTCCAATGTTGGTAGTCAGGAGTCAAGACACCAATGAAAAAAAATACATTCATCCCTTCAGACTTTGGACTTCTGACATTGGCAGTCAAGAGTTGGTAGTCGAGAGTTGGCATCGATAAATAATGACTTCAAACAGATGCTCTTGAATTTTGATTCCTAACGTCGGTGGATTGGAAGTCGGGAGTCGACACGAACTTGGAAAACATAACAAAAACCACCTTGTCTTCTAACTTCCAACGTCAACACATCATAAGTCAAAAGTAGACAATAATGTAATCAAGGGTCATGATTGCATTGGAATGGTGATCGATGATCATGATCACTCCAATTCAATAGACCAACACTAAGCCTTTTTTCAATAAAAACAACTAAGGCGTTGTACACAGAAAAATTATGCCTCAAATCATCATAAAACCAAGACTAAAATAATCAAATTCCAAGCTTGAAATGAACATGAAATCACCATAGAAATTGATTGAATCAAGGACAAATATGATTGCCATGAATCCGTTCAGTCAAAGTTAAAGTATCAATTCTAAAACTTCCATAGACTTCATAATGCGAATGGTTCTCATGGTTTAAGTGCGAAAACAAAAGACAAAACACTTCATAACACTAAAAGGTAACAGTCATGAAATTAACCATTGAATTCAAGCCCAAATTGACTATTGCGACCTTATAATAAATCATAACCTTATAAGCATTCACATGATTTGCTATTTAAGGTTAAGGAAAAAAATTCCTGACAAAGTCATGAATTTTAAAGGAACACTATGTATTTAACCCCTTTAATCTTGTTCCAATTAACAAATAAACAATCATTTCCAGAATTCCTAATCTTCAAGCTAATTCTTGGAACAATTTAACTCAAAAAATCCCATGGATTGAATGATTCATAGACTTAATATTTCTTCCTCAGGAATTTTCTTTCACAACCTTTGGACTCATTGGTTGTCCCACCAATGTCCAACTAAGGATTCATTCATAAACATATTTTATATACAACCACTGGAACTCATTGGATTATAGTCCAATGTCCAACTAACGTAAATTTTGAGTATTTTTAACAAGAATAATTTACTATCACATGAAACAATATTTATAAACCTATCTTTTCCAAATCATAAACACATTGTTCTTCATTTAACAATTACAAACAAATATCCATCCAACACCAAAAACAATGTTTGAGTCTGTTTTAAGGGACTGCATTCATCAATTTCAGAGCAATCTCAAGTATCAATTACTTATACCCGGGTTTCTCTCAAGATTTCCTCACTTAGAAAACATGATTCTATGGTCTATCACCAAATCCATCCAAATGTGAAATCCCTCCCCTTAGATTCATTCTATCTAGCACCACAACGACTACCTGTCACTGCACCTGTGCTTAAAATTTTGTTGAAGGAATTTCTCACACCTTTTCCATATCTTTGGTACAACCAAAGGAAAAATAGGGGGAACATTTTATCAACAAAAGGTTATCAACCAGGCTTGGGATTTCAGGTTCTCTCAACCAACCCAACTGCCAAGGTCCGTGGACAATTTGGACACTTTGCTCTGGAACTGGACTATCCTTTGTTCTCCAGTGATTCCAATTGCCACAAAACCAAGACTCGAACAAAAAAAACTTCAAAACTACTACAATATCATGGTTCCGTGCATTTTTCCCTTCTTCTTCAATGCCCAGGATTGTTGCACTCAACTCCTTCACTGCTCAATGTTCTCTGTGTATTCCCCCCTTAGCAGTTTTTTTCCTCCTCTCGTACTCTCTCGAAGATCTCTTTCTTCCTTCCTTTTTTTTCCATGCTACATTCTATGTCCCCTATTTTCCCAAGATTACACCAACCTTGCATGCCCTTCTCAAATCTTTGTGACACTGGTCCCAAAACCCATTAACTCATTAATCCTTCTCTTAATCCCCTTTTTACTTCCAAAGCAGGTTTAAGCATTAATTAGGAAAGGTTAAGAAGTATCCAAGGTTAAATAGGGTCATACTTAGATTTTAGGTTGTATGCCCCCCCCCCCCCCTTATTGACCTAGGTGAATACATGAGTCCCCGTTCATTCAACATGTTGAATATGCCCCTGCCAGTTTTATTTTTATATTAACAACGTGAGTTTTTCCTTACAGTCACTTATAGTCTTTTAAAAAATTACATTAACAAAATAATGGGGGTTCAAACCAGGGGTGTTACACTGATTGTCACACTAGAGGGTATTGAAATTTTGCTTCTAGAATCTAAACTCTAAAAGAATCTGTTGAAGCCAAAAATATTCTTGACTAGCATTAACTACGATTTGATAATCTAATGTTGCTAAATAAAGAGTAATACCTTATTGCTTATCACAATCCAAGTGATAGATCTAGAACTAAGACCATAAACATAATTTGCAGCAAACTTGTAATCATGAGGGTCACCAACCCATACAAAAACAATGAAACCATACAAAAGCAATGAACCAAACCAACAAAGGAGCTCCACCTAAACTGTAATGAATCCCAAACTAAATTGTACCCCATATATACCAAATCATCATTTTTGTTGCTTTCCAATGGATTTCATGGGTTGTTTGCATATACTGGAAAATAAGACCAACATCAAAACAAATATAAGGATGGGTATGAGTCAAATAAAAAATTCTACGAACTCATTGACGATACAAACTGGCATCTACTTTGGGTGTAGTATAGGTGGCAACAAGTTTGATTCCATACTGAAAGGGAGTTGGGGTTGGTTTACAAACCTCCATATGAAAGTGGCGAACAAGGCCACACTCATACTTAGATTGAGAAAGGAAAATTTCTTCCTCAGTCAACGAGATTCAAAGGTTGAGAAAATAATGCTAATGTTGCAAGTCTTTCATTTAAAATTTATTCTTTAGGTTGGATTTCACATGAGTTAAAATTTTATAAGGCCATCAACATAAAGAACACATATTATGAGATGGTTTCCCATTTTCTTGGTATAGATAGTGAGGTCAAAATTACATCTAGAAAAGTCAGTGTCAAGATGAAAGTTGTCCATTTTAGCATACAAAGCCTAAGGATCTTGTTGAAGGCTATAAATAATCTCCTTAAGACGAAAAAAATATTGGAGTCATTTAGCTAGGAGGTTGTTCCATGTGAATATCTTCTCACAAATCCCCATGCAAGAATACAAATTAAATATCTATTTGATGGACCTACCATTTATGTGAAGTGACAAGGGCTAGAACAAGGCTGATTGAATTCATTTTCGAAATGAGAGAAAATGTTTCATTATAGTCAATCCCTTCAATTTGAGAAAATACTTTGGAAACTAACTGAGCCTTATGTCTTTCAACACTTCCATCTGATGCATACTCATTTCTATACAACCATTTACATTGATAAGTTTTCTTCCTTTCAGAACAAGTATAAAAACCTAAATTTAATTTATTAAGGAAAAATATAGATTCATTCATTGTTGTGTCCCAATATGGATGGTCAAAATCCTCTACAAATATGTTTGAATGACGGGTCTCACAAAATTAAGCCAAAAGAGAAGGCTCATTAGAACTTTGAACTTGTACGAAACTGATCTATAGGCTAATCGACAAAATCACCAACCACTTCTTGTGTTGTACATACCCATCTAAGAAGTGGTGGTATTGGTGTAGGTTCATGTTTAATGAACCCAATTGGAGGAAGGTGAAAAGGTAGAGGTGGATTTTCATCATCACTATCATCATTTGAAAAGAGTCCAAAATAGGGTCACTACAAGAAAAGAATCCAAGAGTGTCCCCGCTCAAAATTTGAATAAAACCACATGGATATATGTTGAAAATACAAAGAAAAAAGTAGTTTTTTTCGCATCCAACAAGTACTCACACCGCATACTTTTGATCAACCCCACCTCCGCACCTCGTGAAAAACAATAAATACATAAAAAATGTGTTACTTAGAGGAGGCATTCGTTGGATGTAGAATTAAATTTCACATACAATGAGTATTCACATTGCATACTTTTGATGGACACCACCCTAAGAAAAATGAGAAATACATAAACAAACATGTTACTTTTAAATATGTAAATTACACACAAACATTTGGGAGTTTAATTCATCGGTTTAAATATTTACATGTAGGATTTGGCCCGAGGGGCACAAACCAACAAAGGATAACATCGTCTCTAACTTAACCCAGCTTCACATTTCGTTTATTTGAGATTTGATATGATAGGTAACACTCCATGGGATTAACTAGAATTCATTCTGAAGTGAGAGAGTGCCAAAATGTTTTGCAAATACATATGTCCAAGGTAAAGAGGATTAAGAATCTGAAAACAAATTTCCTTTTCCAATTTTTTTTATTTACGGATGTTTATAATGGCAAGTAAATTCCCTTATCGGAAATGATTTTCCCATTCGAATAACTATGTTATCCACATACCGTGCAAAGGAAATTCCTAGGATGAGAATCATTTTCCCATTTTTCTAGATATAAATTCAATAAACAGGAATTCCCAAATTCTAGGTTTAGAGAATTATGAATATAGATTTATCTACTTAAGCATAAATGCCGTTTATAAAGGTTACTAATGTTGGACATTGAGTTTTCCAAGTTTGTTTACACAAGCTACTAACATTTACAAGTTACAGATACAAGCACATAGAATTGTGACTCATAATTTACAAATACAAGCACACAGAGTTGTGACTCTAGAAAGAGTTGCATTTCACAAAGAAATGCCAATACACCATTCAATTAAATAGAATCAAGGTTCAGGAACAAGAAAGGGTTTTTACAAAGAAAAATTTACCCAAACTACTGTGGACTCTGAAAGAGTTCTATCACCTACATCTAAGAACATAGGCGTCTACATATTTCAGCTTAAAACCAAACAATACTTATCGATTTGTTGTAGGTAGGTGAATCACCAATGAATATTGTTAGCATTGATGAACCTCTAAGGATTTGAGGAATAAAAAATAGTAGAGAGTTTGTTGGATGTGTGGGTGTTATTTATGGAAACACCGTGAACATAAAAGAAACACTATGCTAATAATTCATATAAACCGACAACAAATGAGTAATACACAAATTTATAACCACAATAGACAATTAATCAACTCTACAATGCTATGTGAGTTTCCAACAAATTTGTGAGTGGAATTGCACATCAATCACATAGTATTGTAATTTTTAAACGCCCAACAACATCATTGCCAATATGTTTACTTTAAATCACGATTTTCTAAGTTTATACACAAAATAAATTTGTTTTTAAACATTGGAAATACCCAGCGCAAACCCAACTATACTAATGAATTCTTTCACGGTTTCATATACAATATTTTGAGCCCATTTAAATATATGCTTATTAAGAAATGAATGTATTAGGATTCAACATAGTGCTACATTAAACGTTAATTCTTAAACAATAGAAAAATGACTTAGGCATACATTCATAACAGTAAACCATTTCAAATTTGAATTTATTACAACCAAGATTTACAAGTATTTGAATTGATCTCTGGAATTGACTGTGGATGAGGAACGCTCCACCCTGCCTTAGACAGTGTTGCTCCATGACCTTTCAACAAGATAGTCACCCCTTTCAGTAAGATAGTTACCCCAAGATGGGGTTATGAAACCATTAGGACACAACAACTCAATCTAATTTAAACATATTCTACTTTCATAGAACATTTCACAAGACATACACAAAACCCATGTAGAGGTTTACAAACAGATGGTGAATATTTTCACATATCCTACCCAACACAAGGTCGGAAAAACTCCCATCTTAGCCTCTGCATTCTTTGAGGAAACTTAACCAACTTGAAGTGCTCAGGGTCTAAGCTCTTCGAGAAATAAATTCTAAAATTCTCATACCCACTGGAAAACAAAATTGTACCCAACTACCCAAATCCCCCTCCATACTTCGTTAGGGAACAAAACCCATTGAGGAACTCAAATCATGTCATGGTATACACCATTATAATCTAAGATTTTATAAAACTAAGGTTTTTCTTTAATTAATTTTTTAATAAAAAACACTTACAGGGTCCAAAATGTAAGTTAACAACAAGGATTGGGTCCTTAAGTTACTTAAACCCCCTTACCATTTTCTCTCTCATGGGTTCATAGCCCCACTTCTTTGTAGCTTTCTCCTTATCCACAACTGATAATTTACATTACAAGGTGTTCGGCTCATGGATTCATTGTCATTTACATTTTACATAAAAGTCGCAACATCAAATTGGGGTGTTACAATAAATTGCAGAATGAATGGATTCAACCAAAAAGTAAGGACTTAATCCCTTAGACTATATCATACATTTGCATTTCCTTTAATGTGCTCTTATTTCTCTGAGAAACACCATTTTGTTGCGGTATGTATGGAAAAGTATGTTGCATATAAATGGCCTGTACAATGTAGTAAGTTGTAAATTTGTTGTTAACATATTTTCCTCCATTTTTCCATTCTTAACTTTTGAAGTTGATGTCTAGATTGTTTTTCTACAAGGGTCTTGTAGGCCAAAAACATGCCATTAAATTATATTCATGATGATCATTTCATTTTTGCAGCAAATTCCTTGTATCTCTATGATGATTTGTCTTGCTAGTTCAATTAGATTTTTGTTGTGCATATGCTGACATTTTTCTAGTCGTCATTGGCAGAGAGACTTGGGAAAATTGACTTGGCTTGTTTGGGAAGGAGAGTGGCTTATTTGACCAAATGATTTGCAAGGGGAGAATAACCTCTTCACCTCATCAAGTTTTCCAAGTAAGTTTATCACCTCTCTTTGTAGAACTCTTTTCATTGCCATAGTCAAGCAGAATAAGCATAAGCAAAACCCTCATTTTACACTTCTTAAAATTTAACCGTTAAAACCTTTAGATAATAAAACCCAAGTTATAAACATCATTTAAACCCTAGGCGTGAAGTTTGAATAGATTATGATTCCATTTACCCTTTCTAGGCACTGGCCTCACTTGGAGGGAAATCACTCTCCTTAGGAATTTGCACACATAGTTGGTTTTTGACTTGGGTATGCTTGTTTTGCACTTAAATTTGAATATCTTTATAATCAATTTGCATCTTATTTCTAGAATCACATAATTTTCTATTATCCCGTGACTGCATTAATCATTGGTCATTTTCTTACTCAGTCACCTTATTTGGTCATCTCATTCTAGCACACACATATTTATCCTAGATCTAGTATATCTAATTATTGCCATCGGGAAAGTATTTACATAGTTGAACATTTTATCTCTTGTAAGCTTCCTCATCTCATCTTCTAGGGCACCACATCCCTCTAGTTCTATTCACATGAACTAGGTTTTTCGTTCAAGGTCGCCCGTGATTATCAATTATCATGAGTTTGTGTGTGCCTTGATTTGCATTAGTCAGTCCTCACTGGTCAACTAGGGTCCCCCCTTGGATTAGCTCTGGCTTGGCCTAAAGTGAAGAGCGCCTCATCATATGTGACACTTGCATTCACTTGCAAGGGTTGATGCACTCTTGGGTCACTTGGTTTGATACTTGTCCTCTTCCCATCCTAGATAGGATCCTCCATAGAGGAAGCCACACATTTTGTGATAACAAGAGGATCATATTGTAGACATTCTCACCAAGTCGTTGGGTCCATAAAAAGTTATAAAATTTAGAGACAAACTTGGTGTAGATTGACCATTAAGGAAGGATGTTTGAATATAAAGATAAAAAAGACTATAGACTTAGGCATATTACTTTAGGTTACTTTATGTTTAATTATTTTATTAAAGTACACATCATTTTAGGGTTTGATTAATTAAGGTTTATGTCATCTCATTATTATAAAGAGAAAGTTGTTCTCTTCATTTGGCAATATAGAAGAATCATCTCCTCTCTTTCAATATTTCTCTCTACGTTCTTGGTTTCTTTGTGTGTTTGATTTTCATAATATAACCCTTATACCAAACATTAGGAAGCTATGTGTCATAATATGAGTTGTGTGAGTTTTAAAGATGCACACTTAGAAGATGAGGCTTTTGAGACCCACAATGATCTAGTTCGTTGATTAAATTGATCAATGACGTAGATAAGCCCCATGCTAAAGCTGTTAGGGATATTATTACTCTGTCCATATATTTTGGAGGATTAGGATGAAAGATCCAAGATAATATTTCATAAGCACAACTAACAATAGGCTTTTCACACCCTTAGAAAGGGTATTATATACTTTTTTAGACATAAGCATATATTCAAAATTATATGTTGCATTGACCACCATAAAGGGTATCAAATATTGTTTTGAAAAAGAAATAATAACATCTAGATGCATATTATAATGCAATGAGGAAATAGAGTTACCGTGCAATTGGAAAAGAAGACAACTACGACAATTAGATAGAGATTCCTCAACAAGGCACTTTGAGTAGTATCCCTGTGTTAGATTTAGAAGACAAACTTACCTATGAGCTCACAAGGGTTTCACTCATTGACCCATATCCTATCACATTCATTCATAAAGGAGGGTTTTAAACTTCTGAAAAATCAAGTCAATTTATTGTTTCATATTAAGGTAGGGAGAGCCATTTTTTAATTGAAGCATGTTTATAGGTATCTAGAGGGGTGTGGGGTGACGCATGGGGTAGGGGAGTTTATAGGGAACAAAAAGGTGTTATAGGTATTGGGTGATGACTTATTGAACAAGAAATCAACACACAATAAAAAAATGATAAAACTCTATTTTCAAAGAAAAAATCAACATTGAGGTTGTACCTTCACCCCTTGCTGAGATCACCTAGATCCTTTGTATGTAAAATGAGAATAAGAACCAAATCCCCTATGTTGCATAATTTTGCATGTATTAGTTGTCCTAAGCCCCCTTTTTATCTATATGTATGTATGGATGTAGGGTTTTATCTCTAAGTTTATATGGTTTACTTCGTTGTAGGCTGATTGTATACATTCATAAAATCCCATAGATTGATCCCATGTTTAAGGGAATATGTGTTTTCTAGCTCAAAGGCTCTCCCACAAACCTTGATTTGTAACCATGTGGGGCTCTTTTTGAGTGGGTGATTTCAACTAGGAGTAGGGTTTCTAGTTTTTTACAATGATAGGGAAACCGGTATCACCACATAACCTATATGATCCCTCCCACAACCTCATGGGGATGTGTATACTTTCTTTATTTCCATTGCACAAGGAAATAATTATGACTACCCTAATTTTATCGAGCTCAACCACCAACCAATTAGGTCTCTTATTTGGAAAGATGGGCCTTAGCCCTCAAATGCATATAATCTCCTTTGTGTTACATCAAACCTTAATCTTAAAATGTGAAAAAACATGATACACTGATAGAGTGCAAGGAAGGAAGGTTCCATTTCTAATTAAAGGACTAAGAAATTTCTTACGTGAGATTGAGCCCTCATACCACAATCTCTTACATCTCTCCTAATGAGAATTCCTTTGAGTTTGAACAAGAAGAAAACAAGAATGGGTTATTAGGTAGATCACTTGCCTAAAAATTATTGCAAAGACACACTTGAAAGATAGATTTACATGTCTAAAAATCTATGGGACAATGCCTGACCATGTATTAGACCTAAGCGGGGTGAAAGTAGTATAACGCCAAGACCTTGAATCTATTGCTATCTTACTATAATGCAATATCCCTATGTTGGGATGCCAATGCACTTTTTTTTTGTGTGATTTGCATACTCATAAGAATTTTGTTCTATCTAAGTACTAGAGGTAGAAATAAAAAAAGGTATTAAAAATGCCACAAAAGAGGATACGACCAATGTCTAGTAAAAATAGGGTTTTGAAAATAAAATGGATAGATATATTGGAAGGGGAGTTCAACAAAAGGAATTCGAGAGATATTTTTCAATATCCAATGAACTTAGAGGCATTCTTTAACTTCCCGCTAATGAATGTGCTAAGCCATAGGTTCACTAAGTGAAGCCTTTTGTGTGTGAGCTTTGAGTTGGACTTGCCAATGATCAATAGGTAACTCACTTCCTCAACAATAACATTTTCACTGGCATGGTTGTGGTGGTTTTATAGAGCTCATAGAGTTCATGCGTGGATGCACAAATACTTGTGCTTGTTCTATTTATTTTTAAATATTCCATTGTGGATATGGGTAAGCACAACTAATTGTTTAGCTCGTGAATTGCAATTTTCTTCCTAATGGCACAAACTTTGACACTTGCAATACCACTGGCCATTTTTGCAATGGAAGAATCACCACTAATTATGTTGGCCATAGTGCAAACTCATGAAATTTTTATTAAATGCAACACGGTATTTGGGGTTGTTGCAAAAATCGTAACGAATCTAATCAAATAATGGATTTGGGTAATCAAGTTACGATCTAATTAAATACTTGTTTCATGTTATTTATGGTTTGCGGCTGAAACTATATGGTTTACATTTTTCCCACCTACCTAGCATAGTTAGTAGATTTCTAAAGGAAAATCTACTAACTGGGGTGAACTTTGCTTTTGAGGCATAAGGCATATATGACAATACAATGCAACATTTTGTAAGAATTAACCCCATGGCTTACAACACAATTGCACCAACAATTTTAGGTAAGGATGGATAATGGAAACACTAATGCCTCTTCAAGTACTCACACAAATATGGATAATTGTCATAAATACATGGCGTTGTATCTTTAATTAAAAGGCATTAATTCTCATTTATCTTAATAGAAGTAAACCTTGTGAATAATAAGAAGGTACGCATGGGTTATCTTTGCTCCATGTTTATGAATAATAGTAAGGTATCCAATATATTTAAGCATATTGTTGAATAATATGAAATTACAAATTGCAATTGTTAAGCAATCAAAAGTCAATTTATTACATCTCTATCACCATCATCAACAAGAGCTGCTTAGAATAATTTTAACAATAGGGACAATTGGGAAAACCATAACACAACCCTAATAAATATTCTCTTAGATGATGCAAGCTTCGACTAAGTCAATGTTGATTATGTTCTTGAATGTGAAAAGAAAAGTAATCTTTCTATCCCTTAGTGGTCTATTGGTTTCAGTAATTGCAATTCAATTTTTTCAATTTGCAAGTGGACAGCGTAAATCGTATCTTTTGTTGATAAGATACAAATGCAAGTGGACCATGAGGCCTTTTAGTTGTAAGGGAGCTATTATGATATGGAATTCCCCCCTATATGAGGACTTGTTCTATTGCATACAAACATGTGTTTACAACCAACTTCCAAGTATTTGATTTGCTTGGCACTTGATAGCAATTCACTATAATGTTATAACAATCATGTCATTAGCCTTTGCCCGACATAATCAAGGCTAATTTAAAACTTGGATTATAAAATGTTTCAAACAATGAAATTTCCAATGTAAAATAAAATGACGTTGAAAGGTTTTAAATTTCAAGCTGATTTGTATACCTAGATGCTTTGGATACACTATACTCTTATGGGTTTGATTTGAATGCCTTTAGTTTGGCACCAATGATAGTTATACTTCCGTGTCCCAAGGCTTAGTTAACCATTTTCATTGCATCATAAACCAAATGATGCATGAAAGTGTGAAGCCATCACAACCCAACACTATGATTGATAGAATAGACATAAATGCAAGGAAACAATATAAAATCCTAGGAGATTAAGTACCTAGACTATCAAGCAAACATGAATAATACATTATTCAAACAAGAACTAAAAGAGTCCCCTTGAATAATTGTATTTCAATTGTAGGTAGTTGAATCAACATTCTAGCAACATGGAATTAAGGCTAACACATATTCATGCATAATGATAGTAGGGATGGAGTTTTAAAATTTTTATTTTTCTTTTTGCAAGGCTAGTAGGTGATCAAATGGGAAGGCACATATCACTAGTGGAGATGAGTAGCTACTAGAAGGTGGTTGCAAGAAGGAAGTTACCAAATTTGTGAATATGTTTAGATAAACATGGAAACAAGTAGCAGATCATGTAGTTGGAGATTAAAAGCAACCTGACATTAGATTTTAATGCTATTTATTTCAGATTAAAAGCAATCTCACATTAGCTTTTAATGCTGCCTGTCTTTAGCTTTTAAAACAATCATCTTTGTGATAGATATGTTAAAACATATTAATATTATGAACTAGGTGGTGAATTTATTTTAGTTTATTTGTTTTTTAATCATTTTATTCTCTAGCGTGCGACTAGAGAATACTAGAAATTCAGTCCCATCGCCATGATTAAGCCAATCCTAAATTATAATAATGAATTTTATGTTGGCATTTGCGCCTAGCGCTCCCTGTGAGTTTCAACACGAGTCAACCCACTCTTGTGGATCCTAACTTTGGCAAGTGTAGCAGAGATTAAAGCCTGTAGGTTTTGGTCTAATGGCAATCGTGCTTCAACAAATGGTATCAGAGCTAAAAGAGTCCCCTTGAATAATTGTATTTCAATTGTAGGTAGTTGAATCAACATTCTAGCAACATGGAATTAAGGCTAACACATATTCATGCATAATGATAGTAGGGATGGAGTTTTAAAATTTTTATTTTTCTTTTTGCAAGGCTAGTAGGTGATCAAATGGGAAGGCACATATCACTAGTGGAGATGAGTAGCTACTAGAAGGTGGTTGCAAGAAGGAAGTTACCAAATTTGTGAATATGTTTAGATAAACATGGAAACAAGTAGCAGATCATGTAGTTGGAGATTAAAAGCAACCTGACATTAGATTTTAATGCTATTTATTTCAGATTAAAAGCAATCTCACATTAGCTTTTAATGCTGCCTGTCTTTAGCTTTTAAAACAATCATCTTTGTGATAGATATGTTAAAACATATTAATATTATGAACTAGGTGGTGAATTTATTTTAGTTTATTTGTTTTTTAATCATTTTATTCTCTAGCGTGCGACTAGAGAATACTAGAAATTCAGTCCCATCGCCATGATTAAGCCAATCCTAAATTATAATAATGAATTTTATGTTGGCATTTGCGCCTAGCGCTCCCTGTGAGTTTCAACACGAGTCAACCCACTCTTGTGGATCCTAACTTTGGCAAGTGTAGCAGAGATTAAAGCCTGTAGGTTTTGGTCTAATGGCAATCGTGCTTCAACAAATGGTATCAGAGCGACAGGTCTCGAGTTTGAAACTCACCCAAGTAACACTAGGGGAGGATTGTTGGCATTTGTGTGCAACACTCTCTTTGTTTCGCAACATTCTCTAGTGTGCGACTAGAGAATACTAGAAATTCAGTCCCATTGCCATGATTAAGCCAATCATAAATTATAATAATGAAGTTTATGTTGGCATTTGCGTATAGCGCTCCCTGTGAGTTTCGACACGAGTCAAGCCCCTCTCGTGGATCCTAACTTTGGCGAGTGTAGTAGAGATAAAAGCCTGCAGGTTTTGGTCTAATGGCAATCGTGCTTCAACAAATAGTATCAAAGCGACAGGTCTCGAGTTTGAAACTCACCCAAGTAACACTGGGGGGAGATTGTTGGCATTTGTGTGCAACACTCTCTGTGAGTTTCGCGGCATGGGTTAACCCCCTCTTGTGGATCCTAACTTTGGCAATTGTAGCAAAGATTAACACCTACAAGTTTTGGTCTAACAACAATGGTGTTCCAACTATTTAAAAGTAAATAAATATTATAAATATTTTCAAAATGTTAAGATAAATAATTTTTTTGACAAAACATTAGAAAATTTATGTTAAGCAAATTAACAAAAAAATCAAAGATATTTTTACTTTGAATCAAAATGTATAGTACCTTGGCCTTGGCAAAGACTCATAACTATTCCCATATTTTAAATTTGACATGTGCGTGAGTCATTCGCATTAAAAGACTTAATGACCTTTTTTTTGAAGTTTGGGAGCCTAGAATTTCAATCAGGTTGCACCACCCATCATCAAAGAAAGAAGAGACACAAGATTTGATGTGGGTAAGAGATTAAGATCTAAATATATTTTAAAATTATAGGTCCATTTCCTAAATTTTAATTATCAAGGAAAGAAGAGACACAAGATTTGATGTGGGTAGGAGATTGAGATCTAAATATATTTTAAAATTATAGGTCCATTTCCTAAATTTTAATCATTAAGATGGGCTACTATAAGTAAAAAGTAATAGTTCCTAGAGTTGTGTCTAATGGTTGCACTACGGTGTCTCCAAACAAAAGACCTATGGTCAAGCCCTATTGGACATAGAGCCCTAATAATAAGTGCATGCATTGATCATGTTTGACAGCTCTCCACATTAACGCGAGCTGCAATAATGAAGACAAGGTTCATAGTTCCCCATTATTAAAAAACAATGAAAAATGTATTCACAATATCATGATATAAATAATATTAATGTTTGCTAAAGATATTGATGTTGTAATATTATTATTGTTTTTTGATATTTATAACTATATGTTGTTAATATTAAATTTTATTACTAAGTTATTATAACTGTTGTTTTGCCATACCCACTAAGAGATACCAAGAACCACAAAGTTTAAATCCATCTTTCCTATTAAGTTTATTACGTATCTTTTCTATTTCCAGAGCCCCTTTAACTAATTTAGAAGTGTAATCTTGAGTTTTGGCAGGGATTTATTTTGTAAAAACTAATAGAATGTTTAATAATATTTGAATATTTTGCTAAAGTTGACTTAATGTTTCTATTGTGTCTAATGCTACCGATGTGCTCTTGGAGACTAACACTAATGGAATGACTTGTTTGTCCTATGTACAAAGCACCACATAAACAAAATATTTTAGAACACCTTGTGTTTGGCAAGGTTTAAATCAGTCTTTAATAGGTTTTAGAATATTTTCTGAAAAATGGAGTGAAAATGGCCTATGTACAAAGAACCACATGGGCAAAGTATTTTGTAAACACCTTAGGCTCAGAGAAGTTGAAATAGTATTTAATAGGTTTTCGCAGATTTCTAACAGTTTGGTAAGGTCAAAATGTTCTTCTTTATAAGAATTTTGGAAATTGTAGCTACAGTTCCTTGTGTGAAGTTAGGTATGCTTAAGCCATCTTATTTTTAAGTGAATATTATGGTTGGATGATGCAACTCACTTGAAATATCAGTATCCAAAACTTCAAAACCAAGGTTACCCCAAATCACCAATACTATAACAATGAATACTTGTGAAAATATTCACTCGTCTATAAGATCATTGATAAGATCACCTAACAATTCATCATAATCCCCCTGAAATCTACTTATATTATTGTGGCTATAACTTGATAAGCAAGGCCAAAAACATTTTCCATGGTAGTACATCTACATAGGAAAAATAAACCATTCCTTATAATCTGGGACTTAGATGTGAAATATACTCAATTCCATCCTTGCTAGTACACAAACTATTTCTAGTTCTAATAACTTTTGAATTAAGGAGTTGGTAGGATTATGGTCTGGCAACGCTTTGGTAGGAGTTTAATGCAACTAGCTTCAAGTTGATTTTTACTTCATTCCATATGGATTTCCTTGAGAATCACCACAGCAGCGACATGTCCCAAAAGTATGATCCCACTCCGACCAAAAATAATCAGAATTATAGTAATAATAAAAACTAATAATTCAAATTTATCTGCCACTCAAACTTTCACACTAGTTGTGAAGAATCATTATTTGAATGTCTCTACATGCACACTAAGAAACTGCCACAAAAGATAAAAAGGTTGGCATGCTAACTGTGCATGCACACACACACACATAGAGAGAGATGCTGTTCACAACCATAAACTACTTACTGGTGCATGGCAAGTTAACAGTTTAATCATTCCTACTTTACAAATTGGATACGATCAAGAAGAGTGTCACATCACACCACCTTCACCTTCAGCCAGGAATGCATGCTTTCCAGCTATTAAAATTTGTAAACAAGAACGAGGTTGCCAATGAAGATGCCCTGGCTTCTTTCAGATATATTAATATATATGGCATCACTATCATGGTATAATGGTTCAGGAAAGAAGTAACTTAAAATTTGGATGTGAGATCTCACTTAAGAATAGGAATATAATCAGATGTAAATTAGTTTGTACAGCCTAACTTCATTACTCATCATCACTGATAGCAAAATTGCTTTCATAAACGCTCAAATTATTATACATATCTTGAAGCTAAAAATTAGTCTATTATTGACAATGAATTGAAAGGATATTAAAGCTTTGCTTCAATATACCAAAAAGTTGTGTATACACCTCATAGACGTAGAATTGATCACTTTATTTTATTCTTCAAAGAATGTTATATCTAAATAGGAACACGAAATAAGCGTGCTGCAAATGCACCATCAAGAAAATGCTTAGTTGGATGTGAAATGTAGAATCCCTCCTCAGAGATGAACTCATCTGGGATGTATTTGTGCACTGCTTCAACAATGAATTCCTGTGATTATAACATGCTTTAACATCTTAACATATAACACACAGATATATATAATCCTTCCTTTCATTTAAGGCAATACCAGCTTTGATCAACAAACAACATTAACATGATTAGTTAAATGCAAAAAGCATACATACCGGATGTCTAGTAAGAAATGATTCAACACGTTCCTTGTTTTCTCCTGGATCTACTGAACAGGTACTGTAGACCAAAATGCCTCCAGGCTTCACCAACCTAAAAGTTGAATAATGTAAGAGGACACGTTTAGGATGGATATGCTATCAAAGGATGGAGAAAAAGGGAGGTACAATTCAAGAACTTCAGTAACCCGATACTAATACTAATGTTCAAAAAATATGGAATTGTAATGATCATCCTGGAAAGCCAGTGATAAGAAAATGAGTTGTACAATGAAGCTGCATCTAGGAGCTCATCTTGCAGTACTATTAGCTGCTCCAAATCCTTTAGTGTTCTCTTCCAACGCAAATCTGGTTTCTACATACATTAAAATACAATATGTGATGTGTATACCATACCATGTAATATATCATTCTTTTTTAGTTCCTTTGACATGGTAACTTTGCCATTTTCCATGGACTGCAAGGTCTCAAGAGTCAATATAAGAAATAACTAAGCTATGCATGAAATAAATAAAAGATAAGGGTCGCTAACATTTAGTGGTTTTTGCACTCTATTGCAGCAATGACACACAATTTAATTTACAAGCTAGAGTTCATGCAATATATGGAAAATAATCAGGAGGATTTTATGAACTATGGAGTTTAATAAATTAACGCATGATGTGATTAATACAGAAAATATAGAATTGAGGCATTGAAATTGTTGATTACCTTGAAAGAAAATAAACACAGGAGAAATACAGAGTCAAATAGATGGTAAATCATATAGAAATGTCTTCCAGAAAAGCAATTAACCACTGATACTAACCTTACAAAGAACACCAAGACCACTACATGGAGCATCAAGCAAAACTTTATCAGCCCTCATAGATGCTCCAACCTGTCATGAAATCAATGTAAGTGTGCTTTAGTAGGAGATAAAATGAAAATAAAACTTGATTGAACCTCAGGAACGACCTAAACAATAGTAAATCTTACATCAATTTTGCTTACAAGACCAATAAAAAGAAGTCATGATACTGAAGACGGCAGCAAACAAAATCATATTCCATGTATGCTCAGACAAAATTTTTGAAATGCCAGAGTTTCATTTCGCAAAAAGTTAGGAAATATTTTTCCTAAATAGGTCCTAAATCGTAAAATACAGCTGCATAGCACATACAAGTAGAGGTGAAATAGCTAGATCAATTGTCTGATAATTATATTGATAGCTCTGATTGCAGATGTAATAATTATCCAACATTAAACATCACATGTCTGGATTTATGGATGAAAGCACACAACTTATAGGATGCTTCTCAGAGAAAGCTATACAATTAATATCACAAATTTTAATTTAATACAAAAAAAAAATTTCAGGTTGAAAAGGTTGAATACTTTTTATCAATGTTGCAAATATCATTTTGGGGAACATATCATTGGTGATCTGGAAAGAAACTTAATGAAAATATCAGGGAAAATATTGGCAAGAATCAACGTGGGCCTGAAAACTTAGAAATATCAACAGCCTGAAGAGCTCTGAAAAAATTGGAAAAATTGAGATAAATCAGAGAGATTTGCAACACTGGATTTTATGACATTACATAGGAAATTTAGAATTGGTGTTAAATTGGTTTGGTTAAGGCTTTTACTAATGCATATAATGAAAGATGTAGTGTATGGATTTCACATTTGGTTCTCAATACCATAGTTTTAAAAATCGGTCTGATCCGAATCAGAATCGGCCGGTTGACCGGTTTATTAGCTGACCGAGTCAAATTGGTTTCCAGTTCGGATCGGCTGACCAGTTTGGTACCAAACGGGCCAATTTGATACCGAATCGGCCGGTTTATTACCAAACCGGTCAAATCAGCCAGTTTACGTAAAAAATTGGGCCGGTTTTGCTGCAAATTTTTGCAGGACCTGCAGACTTTTTTAATGGTGGTAGGCTGGTTTTCTACCTAGGTCCTAGCCTAACCCTCTCTAACCCAAACCTAAGTCAATCTAACTAACCTGCCTCCCTTTATTAACTTATGTAGCAGACAACGTTTTACTTTCATGTTTAAACTTTAAATGTTGTAATTTGTGAAATGAACAGAGTTGTGAGTGTGAAGTTTGAACACTGGTGGAGTGAACTTTGAAGGCCGCAACTTGTGGAGTGGACTGTGCTTGTATATACATGAGCAGACTTTCGATATTTTGTCTTCAATGCTTTGGAATCATGGACTAGAATCTTAAAAATGTTGTTTTCCTTTAAACTTTAAATATTTTATGTATTTTTGAGCAAACCGATTCATTACCGATTCTGATTCGGAGTTGACCCTCGACTGATTCTGAGTTTTAAAACTATGGTTCTCACCATACACCCATCTCTTGAAAGGGGAGTGGTATGTGTGGTGTTTTAAGGCATTCCATACACCTAACATCTGTGGATGACATGAGGTCTGCCACTTTCTGTGGCAATTTAATAATTTGTATGTTCTGGCTAGTCTTCCATGTGTAGCCCCTTGCTTAGGTATCGACATGAGTGTGATTTTCCCTTTTTCAATGTCTAGTACCTAGGTGAGATTCTTAGCACCTTGGTCTAGATCATTATTTTGTCCTTATTAAATCTTTTTGGGTTCTTCTCTTAGACATTATTTTTCTAATTGGATCAACTTTGGTGCGCATGCATAGATTTGATCACTTGATTAGCTAGAGAATCCTTCTGGAACTCTCAGATGCCCTGTATACTATGAGATCAGAGGACGCTTCTATTGCTTGTTCAGGGGGCTCTAGCTGCTTTCTTTGGATACACCGACCAGAGATGTCTAGCACTTTATATTCAGGAGGCTATCAGGTTTCGAGCCCAGATCTTCCAGCTTCCCACTAGACCAGACACCACACAGCGGATCATCGCATTCTTCAACATGCTACCGTCATCCAGGGGCACCAAGAGATCTACTGATCCTGATATTGACAAAACCCCCAGATTAGTAAAGGACGGGGGTTCTTGACCCACGAGATCTTAGCGGCAGCTCCGTACCAGACCTCCCTCTAGGAGGCGTCCTGGACCATCTAGACCCCACCGACACCAGTCTAGAGGGCGACCCGCGCCTACCAGCCTCGACTCGGGACAACAGACACTTTTATAGTTCTCCAAGTTTTCTTCGTTTAGCCTCAGATGTTAGGAGTACCAGACCCTTCCTGGTCTTTTCGGCTCCTAGATCTTGTCCACCTGAGCTCCTTCGCCTCTGTGCGGAACTACATGATCGGAACTGGAATTGGAGCAAGCACTCTTCCATGATTCAACCTAGCTCGATGTGGTTATCTTTACTTCTATCTACTTCATATATTGTATTTCCTTTCGCTTTTTGCTTAAAGGGAGATCGTTTGATCCTCCCACATGCATAAACTATCATTGTAACCGACAGTCTCGTTGACCTACTTTGTGGTCAGTAATAAAATTATCTTTATCTTATCTTTATCTCCAACATTCTCATTACCTCCAATACATGAGTTGTTTTCCCGAAGCTGCGAATGTCTCTTGCATAGTGGACTAACCCCTAAAACAAAACCCTTAAAATTGTCCAAAAGCTTGTGGTTTGCACCTATTAAACTAGCATTTCTCCAGTCAAACCCATGGATTAGTACCCATGATATGAGGATTTTTCCCAATGATTAGCTTGTTATTCCTTGATGCCCCTGTGTCATTCCTTTTCTCTAAGTATGCTTGGCTTTGTCTCATAACAAGTTCTGAATCTCTCTCAAAAGTGCCAAAACTCTATCAAATTCACATCTCAAATCCGTCTAATCTCCTTCTCAAGCTCTTGGGTTGCTTGGGCCAATTGTCTCCTCCATTCTTGTACTAGCCAGAGGCTTTCCCTCCCAAGTACTCTCTCTCCATTGATTTGGTTTCTATCTCTTGTTGAATCTATTTCTTTGGATCTAGGGTTTCTTGGTTATGTCCCTAATGTTTACTTGGATTGTATACATGTCCTTCTCAGGATCTTGGGTTGCTTTGGCCAATTGTTTCTGGCAACCTTGTACTAGCTAGAGGCTTTCCCTCACAAGTATTCTCTCTCCACTAGTTTGGTTTCTATCTCTTGTTGAATCGGTTTCTTTGGATCTTGGGTTTCTTAGTTATGTCCCTAGTGTTTCCTTTGATCGCCTATGACAAGACCTCAAGGGAGGTTACCAACAAACTAGGTATAGGGAGAGCAACTCATACCCAAGGGCACACTTGATCTTCCATATTTGGCTGATTTAGCAGTATAGATATTGCTTTGTTTTGGGAGACGATTTCGAAGATATTTTGCAAGAAGATTCAACACTTTGGTGCATTGTAGGAGGCCCAACTCTTCTTCGCTCTTCACATAGGGGTGTGGTATCTTCTCAACCTAGGTAGCATCCTTTCTCTTTTCCCTTTACTTCAGTTTAGTTTTCTTTCTATTTCAATGGTTAGAACTTAGAATACATAATCAAGCAGGAGGAAAAATAAATTTACTTTGTAGTTCTATATTGCCTCTCTAGCTATTGAAAACCTTTGGATACCTAAATGAAGCACCTTTATAATCAATCACTTCCCTAGGTCTACATTCAACCCAGATTTTATTTAATTAACATGGTGGCCCCTTTGCCCTCTTCCCTCTCCTTTGGGGTTCTCAGTTTACCTTAACAATCAAGTGGCAATTCCACTTCCTCAATTCCTCCTTTCAATGGTGGTTGGGGCAATGTTGTGGGAGCATAGTGTGGTGCCTCACTCTAACAGAAAAAATACAAAAGAGGCATTTAGGAAATTTCAAAAGTTCATATGTAACATAAGCCTCTCTCTAAAATAAATGAAGATATTAAAAATATCCTGAAAAAGATTTCATGCGACTAAATAAGTTTCAGTCTATGTATAAAGATGGTGCTTGGACAAGAAAGAGGGCCCCAAGCATGTTAATTTATTTAATCAATCATAACTAACACATGCTTAATCAATGGAATCCATGAAAAATGATTCTCTACATTATTCTCCTACAAAAAATTGTTTAGGAGAGATTTTTTGGTGTGTGTTAGTAGGAAATTGGAAATGATAGAAATCAACACAAATATAACAAATAGTAGGCATTCTTTTCCGAATTGGATGTTATAGTATATTAACATCAGGGTCAAATGCACAGATATATGAATTCTATCCAAATTTATATATAGTAGATCAGTTCATCACAGTGATCATCTCATGTTAGTGAGATGATAGACATATTAACCTTTATCTTGAAAATAAGTATCTCACTTGAAACTGAGGTATATGTGCTCTAAGGGGGATGCATACCCTGACCTGTGGGATGTGTCCCCAAAAGGGGGATAGGAATATCTCCAATATAATAAAAACATAGAAACTGGAGGATGTTCCCTGTCACAGGGGTTGTCCTCCCCATTGTAGAAATTTCCTACAGATTGATGTTTCTCACACAACTCAGAAACTTCACCTCTTTCCTAGAGGTTTCTCAGATCTTAACCTTGTGAATTTTCACCCTCGGGGCTATTATGAAATATGAAGAAAACAAAAGAAACAATGGGATATATTTCAACTCTTAACCACCCTAGTTCTCTAGACAATTCAAGAGAAAAAATACCAGTGTTCAATAAGTTTCATCCCTCCCAAGCAATCTTCTCATGCATATAAATACAGCAGAAAAACTGCCCTTATATTCTTCAATACAAATGTTATATGATATATCTCTTAACACTCTGGCCTTAACTTGTGTCGAATTAGCAAGATATATAGTGCTAAAAATTACAAACCATGAAGAATATATATGGCATAAAATCAAATATGCAATCTACACAAGTATTGAACAGCTAGAAACTTCATTAATATGCATAAAGATGAAGTTTATGTAAATATCATAGCCTTATCACTAGGCTAGTATAATCCTCTAGCTCTCCAAAACTTTATCTGGGAAAACCCTAGCTCACACCAATGAGATTCAACATGCATGCATCGCACAACCATGTCCACCAAGAAAAGATGTGTCCTCTTCTTCTCTTCACCAAGCACAACCTAAGGTTTCATCTCGAAACTCTAATCTCCAAATCCCCAAGGGAGGAAACCCTAACACTAGTCTTCAAGATGTTGCAAGAAGCTCAAGAAACCCTAGCAACTCAAGAGAGAGAGAGAGAGAGAGGAGAAGTAGTTCAATCCTCTTGATCAAAACTCTACACAAGTATGAACAAGAGTGAATGAGTGAAGGACTCTCTTCTTCCAATATATATATATATGGGCCTATGCCCTTACAAGCAACCTACAATACACATGTAGGCTCACATGTGGAGCACTACACCCGAAGGGTACACATGTCAAGCTTTAAGGTGATGTTGTCCAAGAGCAAGGGTCTGTTGACCACCAAAACCAACTAGGTGGACAACGATGTACCATGCACATGTTGGATGTGCCTTGAAGATAAGAATGAAGTACTTAATGATTATATCAAACAAGGCAGCTCTTCTTCTCTTCTTCTCTCTATGAAATTTCTGCACCCCTACGGGGGATTTTGTAAGGATATGTCAGCATGAAGGTCTATTTTTTGTAACTTAATCACCTAAGACTTGGTCATTAGGGAAGTCCTTTCATTGAGTGTTTTTCACTTAGATAATTAAAATTTCTTTTTAGAGATTTTAATTATTTGAGTTCTTCACTCAAAATTACCTCCAAAGTGGTGAAAGGTGTTCTAGTGATCAAGTCCATGGGGTGATTGGGGCCTAGGAATGTTCTATATTACCATGCTAGACATTATCCAGAGTCTTGCAGAATTTCATTAAGGTTTGCATACGGTTTTTTAATTTTTGGTCATTAAAAATTGTCACTCGAGACAATTTGTTGTAATGTAAAAGAGGGTTACTTGGTCCTTTTTAATGTTGTATAAGAGTATGGGTACTCAAGACAAATGGAATGAGACCCCCTACACTGTTGGGCCAAGTTTGAAGTCATTCAGACAAGTATTACTATGGTTTTGGTCACTTTTTCTTAGGTCAGTCATGGAAATAAGGAAATTGAGCATTTAATTAGGACGCCAAATTTTGGAAAAGTGACTATAGTCACTCGGGGTGGCCAAGTAAAGTTCTAATGTTTATATTAGGTTCCTAAGACAAATTTAAGACCCAAAGGACCCCCCCCAAGCAAGCATGTAACAAGTTTTGAGTTGCCTACTCTAGGGGGTGCCCCTTTCTCTCTTTGATTGGTTGGGTGAGCTAAAGTCAATGGAAGGGGCCCCACTATGGTGGTTTCCTCCCCATTTGACATAGCAATAAGCTTAAGAACATTAAAAGGGGAGTTTCTCTCCCCATATTTGAGATCCCAAACCATGGTTTTTCCCTCGAGCAAATTCGCTCCCCTCTCTTGGGCCTCCTCTCTCTCTCTTGTGACACTTGTCTAGCATGCAAAGAGCATCTTTCTTTCATTTTTCTTATTTAAGGAGGGAATTCCTCTTCATTTGGTCTAGATTCACTTACTCTCTTGCTTCATTTTGTTTATGCTCTCTTGCTCTCTCATTCTCCCATTGCTCCCATTCTTGCTCTCTTGCTTCATTATTGTCCAAGAGGAGCCATTGTACTTTCAAGTTTGGATGATAATAGAAGAAATCTTTGGAGGAAGTACTGTCCATGCATTGTGATTGAGGTGACCTTGTTCCATTCTTGGTTCATTGTGTATTTGGGATCTCAAACAAAGTTTTTTTCTTGAGAATAGTATTGTAATAGTTTTGTTACATGCTATGTGGGTTGTTTGCTTAGAATTTGGGAAGTTAAAATATTTCTAGCTTAAAATTTTGTTTCTCAAGTCTTTGTGGATTTCTCACTCCATTTACATTGTTGAGCTAATTTTGTTACAGGTTTCCCAAGTTTGGAGAATGGGATTCTCAGGTGGGATACCCAATTGTCGAACAAATTTTGAAAACGACTTGATATCTTTAGTAACATTCTTATTCTTATTGCAACTCTTAAATACTTTATTTTGCACTCAAATATTATCATTTTTCAAGTTTTTACATGCTAGTTTTGCCTTGAAAAATTTCTAATTTTTGCATGAAATTTTTTGAGTTTGTTTAAAACTCATTTCTATCACTTTTATGCTATAATAGCTTTTTGTTTTGTGTAGGTTTCTGATTTCACAGGGGGAGGGAATGCTCAAGTTGAGCCACTAGAAAGCACCAACAACACCCAAGAGGGTCTACTTCAAGTCCCTTGCAAAAAACGATTAAAAAATCACTCTTTCTCTCTTATATCTTAATAAATATTAGTGCTCAAATCTACATCTTTGTAGCAAGCCAAGAGAGTCTCTTGGGTTTGAGTTTGTTGTGCTTCATTTTGAATTTTCAGTACTTAGTGATTTTGATTTCGGTTGCATGTAAGTGAAGTGGCTCTGCCCATCCTTGCATGACCTTGTAAGTTGCTGGGATTTATATTAGTTTACTTCATTGTTTGTTTTCTTTTTCCTGCGCCTCACAAGTGAAGTGGCTCTGCCCATCCATGTGAAATCGTGTTGGCTAGCATTTTTATTTTGCTTATTTCCTTTTGCCCACACCTCACAATTGAGTAGGCTCTAGCTTCGTTGTGATATCGCGCTTGGCTTGTTTTGTTTAATTTTTGCTTTAAGGATAAAATTTACTGTAAGCCCTGTTTTTTCCTTGTATCGTCTCCCCCCGCCGGTCCGACTGATCTAGGGTGATGAGAAAGGGCAAAGATCTGTGTTGGCTAGTTTAATAGGCACCCAGATAAGTATCTTCATTAGAAAGGAGAAAAAGAGGCTTGACCTGTGGAGCTAGTGGGGTAGAGGCCATAGGGGGCTTCGTGGCACTTTGTGTCCTTCAGTTGAGCACCCAACAAGTTTCGAGTTTGACTCGTGGAGCTAGGTGGGAACCTTGTGTTCCCATGTTGAGCACCTGGCATTCTCTCTCTTACCGAAGGAGATAGTCTCTTGGGATAGACATCCAGAATAGTTCATTTCTTTGCAACAAACACCTTAATTCCTTAAGTCAAAGAGAGACATAAAATTTACTAAAATTTACATGACCACTTGCATAACTTTGTTACAATCATTTACATTTCTCTAATTTGCAAGCACTTTATTTTAACTTGTTCATTTACTGGAAGTCATCATGTTCTTGTATATTTGTTAAAGTAAATGAGTTGATGCTTTGGGAAAATTATTTGAAGTTGATTATTGTGACTCAATAGCTCAAGTAGAGATGACACTGATCATTTTATTTTTTTGATTGTTTCTCTCTTGCATACATTACTGGTTGATTGTTAAAGGGCTTGCTTGACATTGAAATTATTGCATCACTGCACGTTGATTGTCATTTTGTAATTTACAACTCCCAGAAAGCATTCTTCAAAAAAGAACTTAGTAAGTAGGGACTACCCCCCCTTGGCCTTTAGGAGTTGTGGTCTAAACGGAGGAGTTTAGAACCGAGGTGACAGTGGGTTCTCAACTCATAAGTTTCCCTCAGGAACACACACAATGGTTGGGAGACTTACCTATGTCCAAGTGTGTTTTAGGCGGCAACAGAGTCATTTAGAGGGGCGTCCTAGCTTTGGTAGTGGTTATTTTTGACATAGTGCCCAAAATTTTGCTATCTCAATGTCATTATATGCAAAGTGGGCATGGGATTTCCGAAAAGTGGTTATAATAGAAAATCCAATAAATATTGAGGGAGTTGGCAATTTCACAACTATCATCTAATAAAAAGCCGCACCGCCTTTTGACTACATGTGCCACTTGGAGGGTGAGCCTTTTGAGTTGCATGTGCCTTTGAGGAGCATATTTGTTGGAGATGTCCACCTTGGAGAAAAATGCTTTACATAATCACCTTATTATTTTATTCATTGTTGACTTCACAAGTTGGTTATGCACTTACATTATTTTATAGTATTGCTTGGAGAGAAAAGGGATTAGACCATGTTTTGGAGAATTTGTTGAGCAATTTGTGGATCTAGGAGAGAGAATTATTCTTTCATTGTAAAGGAAGTTGAGCTTTAGATAGGATCCGTCTTAGTGCTCCCACTTTGAAGCTTTTATTGACATCATGGTACCACACAGTCCCATTGAACTACTTTTGTGGTCATTTGTTCGACATTAATAAAATTATCTTATCTTACCTTATCTTATCTATATAAAGAGTATCCCTTCCTCATTCATTTTCATGGTTGGATTTTTGGAGTTTTCTCTCCTTAAAGATTAATGGATATATATCTTTCTCGATGCATCTGCGAAGTGAAAGGGTCTTCTCCTATCAATGTGTGGCTTATGTTTCTATTTCCAAATGTTGTTAGTGATGTGTAGAATTTCTAGAACTTGCTCTTTTGGGGCCACACGAGAAAGGTATATCTACCACATTGGAAGGGTTTTATGCGAGGAGCCTCTCCTTCTTTCCCTTTGATATCTTATGTATGATTGTATTATCTTGATCCTATCATCCTCTAGAGTTGTTGTTTGTAATACTCCATTTTATAAGTCACACCCTAATTAGCATTGGTTTGATGCGACGCCGTTTGGGGCCTCCTAGTATATTTTCTACATTAATTTTTCAACATGTTAGGGCTTCTTATGGCATGTTTTAGTGGCCCTTGTTGTTTTAACCATTCATGAACTTTCCCTCTTGGATTGGCCTCTTGACTCCATTTTCCCTTGCTTGGATTGGCACTAGTCTCTTGCTTATCCCATCACTTTCTTATACTACAAAAACATATATATATATATATACATTTTGCTAAAGCTAACTTCTTATATCTCCTTGTGCCTCATTGTCTAGCTTTGGTAATCCTATTTCCTAGGGAAACCCCCTTGAGTTGGAGGAGAGCCAACCTAAAGTGTAGAGGATAGGTTGCTTAGGTGACAATGGTAACTATCATAGTAGTTCCCTCCTAGGTTGCACCTTGTGGTTTAGGCCTTTTATCATTTAGTGCATGTTGAGGAGGTAACATAGCCCATGGCACAATTGACTATTGAAAATTCCTTCTTGCACTTGCAAGGCATAACTTGTACTTGCAATAGCTAAAAAAAATTTAGATGCAAAAACACAAACCAAAGAACCCAAGAAACATGAGGCAAGGATTTTCAAATAACAAAGAATATATTGATCATTGATACAAGTTCTACACAAGAGTACACCCTCTTTCAACCCTCCCCCATGATTTTCTCCCTCCCTATCTTTTTAGCCTTTCAACAATTTTTCTTATCATTTTTATTTACATGGCATACAAGACAAAATGCATAAGCTAGGCCCCTACTAAGGTAAAGAAATCAAGAATAATGGGGTTGTTCATTTAGTCTTATATAATAAGATGGGGCCCATTTACCCAATTTAAATGAACCCAACAAATATGAGGTGATAATAGATATGATAATGTGCCTTACCAATCATTGAAAGTCCTCAAGGCAAGAAGGTCAATGATAATGATAGATTGTAACCAATAAGTAAAATGTAAGTTATCGACAAAAAAGGAAAATAAAAATGATGACTCAGATATAGTATGAGATGGTGGAAGAGGAGTTCATGGATTTAGTACAGACAGACTAGGCCCAGACAGAGAGATTTCAGACCCTACTTCTTAGGCGCATCATTCAATGCAAGCGTACTGTATTGCATCCCATTACTCAGGCAAAGTTCGGCATCCACTCCTTTTGTCTTGAGGTCATCTTCTATTTGGTCACTTTCCTTCACATAGTCAGATCTTCCAGAAGCTCCACCTTCGGGGGAGAGAGATACCCCTACCTTGCACTTTGCTCATCGGAGGCTCTTGCTTCAGATTACCCCACAGGACGTGCACGCGGTTAGTTCTCAGAGGTATCTTGACTTCTCCAGTTGATGACTATATCTCCAAAGTGCCTTCCCCCATTCAAATTCTCCCTAGATGCACTGAGCCATCTCGTATTGCCTAAAGAGGAACTGAACCAGTCCATTAGAGAGGATATCTATAGATTGTACGTTCAGGTTACTTGGACTTCACCTTTGACAAGCTTGGGCTCAAAGATATCCTTCTAACTTGAGCACTTCCTAGAGCTATAGGATGACATTATCGTCTGCCCCCATACAGGATGCACTCACTTAGGATTCCTTTGGGACAACTTCGGGTCTGTTCTCATTGACTTCAAGTAGAGACGAACTGCCATCTACCACGATTTGGTAGGATCTTCTAGGTGTGCCACTTACAGGAGCCGGAGACAGAGATGCACCTCATCTTTAGGTGCCCTTTATACTATGGGATCAGAGGACGATAACACTGCTTCTATAGGGACTCAGGGGGATCCCTCTCTACCTTTTTCCAATATCAGGACCAGCGATGCCTCACCCTCTTCATCAAGGAAATTTTTAGCTGCAGGTGCCAACTCCTACTCACCCCACCCCACTTTGGGAGGATCAAAACGATAACCCCTTATTTTAGTGTTAATCCATCTGATCAGAGCAACAAGCAGCGAGTAGAGTTATAGAGTACCTTCGATAGTAGAGTGGTGAGACCTCGAGTCTCCCCTCAACCTCCCCCTATGGGAGATTAATTAATCCTATCAAGACCGGTTCGGAGTTGTCGAATTATACACCAATCCACTCATTCGCAGAGCACCAGAGGGATCAGGTCCAAATGGATCGAAAGCAGGGTGCTCCCTGCCCAACAAATTTCCTCCTAGACTTAGCAGAGTAGCTAGCGATCTATATAAATTTTCTTCCCTTCGACCTCGAATGTTAGCAGTATCCCTCACTCCTACATCTCCCCGAGGATCATACAATCGGATACCTCGGTGGCTCCAGAGAGCCTTGACAGCGATAACGAGCAGGCGCCTTGTTCACCCCCCTGCCATCGACCATCAAGCCTAAGAGAACTCGATGCCACTAGACCCATCTTTAGCTCTCTCACGTTCTTCCCATTTCTTGGCAGGATTTTGAGCTGTTTGAGTTGTCCAACCTCAGACAATCTCACTTTGTGTTTTCCTCACATACCTTTGCTACGGTTTTATAGATGTTGATGAGGCTTTACTACTGATTGTATCTTTATTTTATCTTATTTTGTCCTAGTTTCAACATTGTCTAGGAGATGCATTTGCACTCCCACATTGTAGTCATATTGGATGTATCATCTAGTCCCATTGACCTACTTTTGTGGTCATTCGTTGGACATCAATAAAATTATCTTATCTTATTTAGATCATTTTGCATTCATTGGTTGAAGTATTTTGTGGGATGCTTAACTTGACTAAACACTTCTAAATCTTTAATAAGCTAAACATCCTAAAATCCTCCTGAACTTGACAGGGATGCCTCTATGGCCTTAAAAACTGGCCTAAAACATGGGAAAGCTCAAACTAAGGTGACAATGGTGATAGTCTTTGGAAGTTACATTTCTAAACACTAGTGGATTGGGTTTTTGCCACTAAAGTGCTAAATTGAGTTGTAATACCTACAACCTCCTTTAAAATTTCCTCACCAAGTTAGTGCCACATTGTCACAAATATAAATAAAATTGTAATTAATAATAATTACAATAATCATAATAATAAATAATGTCAATAACTAAATACATTAATAAATTATCATTTAATGAAGTCATAGGTAACACCTATTCATTATCACAACTAATAAGTTCCTATAAAGGTATACCTTCATGAGAGCATTGTAATCATTCATCCATTCATAATCAATTATACTTCTATATATCTCTATTGCGGAATACTTATGTATTTATAGCACTTCAACTACATTGGTATAAGAGCAAAGTTTTATGGGTTAAAATTCCGCATGTGCTCAAACTGTGTGCTCCTATAGTTGTTTTGTACAACAACCACATATCACTCCACTGCTAGAATTTCACATTGTTCCATACAAATTTGTGTCATACAATTAAATGACAATCTGTACAACGTCGTATGCAACCACCATCATCTATGATTTATGTACGCTGCATCTCAGTCTCACCCATAGCCGTACAACTGTTAATTCCCTGTTTCCATTGATATCCACAGAAAGTCATACAATTTAATTATGGAAAGTCGCATTTACTAATGTATTGTCGGTCTCTACGTTAACCATCCTACAAATTCACGTGCCAATTCTGTACTACCACATCACCTTTAATCAATTGTTTGAAAATTAATTTTTAAAGGTCTCCTTAAAAGTCACATCTTTTTGCTTATAACCTTATACCCTTTGACAAAGTCATAAGTTATATATATATATATATATACACACACACACAATGTTCCCCCAAGGTTCCGGGAGGTGGGAGCGGGGAGACGCACATTAGGGACGCGTGGAGACCACCCCCAAATTTTAGAGAAATTCAGGGGGTATGGGGGGACGCCAAGGTCATAAAAATTCTAAAAATATAGAAAATATGAAAAATATAATTCCCAACAATAAAAATTCATCCCATGCAAATTAGTAAATTACTAAATACTACATTCATCATTTTGCAATCATGCAATGTAAATTAGAATCTGATAGATTATTAATGCAAACACATTACACAATTCATGATGATTTGGAGGTTCGTTGGAGTTTTGGAGTTTCGTGTGAGACGCCCACAAGGTTCGCCGGAGTTTCGGAGTTTTGTCCGAGACGCCTAAAAGTTTCGGAGTTTTGTCCGAGATGCCCAGAAGTTTGAGTTTCGTGCGGGACACCCAAAAGAATCACTGCAGACGGAAACATTTCACCATGCGTTTCGTCGAGTTTTGCCCAAAGCGAGAGGTCCTGAAACATTTCTCCTAGAGTTTCGCTGTCCCTCAGACGCCGGAAACGCATCCTTGTGGAACACTATGTGTGTGTATATATAGTTGAAAAAATCGACAAAAAATCGTGAGATTTTCAGACCACCGAGTTTTTGCCATGAAAAAATTGCGATTTTTTCTTGACATCGGTCATCGTGCAGTTTTCAAAATATTGACACCTCGGCTGGGCTACAGCCTTAAAAGCATATTTCTGGTTTTTTTCACTATTTTCAGTTTGGCACTTTGGAGAAGGGAGAGGGTTTGAGAATACCATCAATCATTGTGGAGGCAGCTAGAGGGCCATCATAATCACCATCAACGATTTTTCAGTGCGGCAAGGTTTCAACCTCATTTGCAAACCAGTGTTGAAATTTCAAAATTTTCAATCTTAGGTAAGCATTCAAATTCCACCATGTTACTACTATGTTTTCCATGGATATATACTAGTTTGCTTGCCTCTTATTTTTCCATAGATTTTGCCTCTTAGTTTTGTCATTTTGCAATGATTTTCTACCCCATGAAACAATGTGAGGGGTTTTTAATTTTTTTATGGGAGAGAATGCTTGATATCTAAAATCCCTCATCATTTCTCATCCCTAATAATCTAATCTAGAGGTCTGATTTTTAAAACAGTTATCAGCATGTTGGTCGTTTTTTCCTATTGGAGTTTAATGTATTTTTTTTGGTTTTTTGGTGCCCCAAGTTTGATTTTTGAGGCTATCCATTTCCATTGCAAATATACCAAAGGCATTGGACCCATTTTGACAACATGCTAACCTTGAAGATTGAACAAACAAACAAAGATTGAATTGTAAATTGTGTCAGCAACATATGACAGGAGGCATTAACAGGATAAAGTACCGTTTGGCAAAAGTACTTGGCCATGATGTGGGGCTTTGTAGTGCGGTTACCCCCAAGATTATGAGAACTGCCCATGATGCAATTCACTCAAAGGATAAAAAAGGGGAAGAGTCAACCACAAATAGAGTCGAACTTGCAGCTAGTGGAGTGGCTAGGACTTTGGGGACATATGGTCATGATCATCCCATTGAGGGTACTAGTACTGGTATCGGCTTCATGGCCATGGATTCACCTATCACGAGGCCTGCCTCATCTTTCTTTGTTCCATGGACTGAAAGTGGTGCACAACCTTCCATCAGGTCGATGGTAAAAAAAAAAAGGAAGCAGATAGGCTTATGGGGAGGATGCTTTTCTGGAGTGACTTTCCTCAGCCTCACAAAAAACAATCATTTTTTTCAGCCAATGTGTGATGTCATTGCTATTGTTGGATCAGGGTACAAGTGCCCTACATACGAGGAGATTTGAGGGCCAATTCTTCAAGCAGAGAAGAAGGACATTACCACTAGATTGGAGGAGTTCAAACAGTCATGTGATATCTTTGGATGCACAGTGATGTCCGATGGTTGGACAGATGAGAAGGGTACGACCCTTCTCAATTTCTTGGTATATTGCCCTAAAGATACCATGTTTAGCAAATTCCTTGATGCATCGACACAGGTAAAAGAGGCAACAATGTTATGTGAGTTGATAGATGGGATCCTCCAGGAGATAAGATTGCACTATGTGATGCAGATGATAGCAGATAATGCAGCTAATTATATGGCTGCTGGTAGATTGCTTATGAAAAGGCACCCCTCACTGTTTTGGACTCCATGCGTTGCACATTGTATTGATTTGATGCTAGAGGATGTGGGAAAAATTCTTTCATCAAGGAGGTTGTTGATTAGGCTAGGAGTGTCACCAAATTCATATATAACCATTATTTTTTGTTCTTAGCCTCATGAGGAGATGCACAAGAAACAGGGAGTTGATGTGTCTTGAAATCACACGGTTTTCCACCAACTTCATTTCTCTTCATTCTTTCCTTCGAGTTCAGTTTGAGCTGAAGCAAATATTTGTTTGTGATGAGTGGCATGATTGCACATATAGTAGGAGAGAGGATGGGAGAGCCATTGCTAGATTGGTATACATAGACTCCTTTTGGGCAGGAGTGGAGAAAGTGTGCTCAATCAGCGAATCTTTGGTAAAGGTTTTGAGATTAGTTGATGGTGATAAGCCTGCTATGGGCTATTTGTATGAATCCATGGATAGGGGCAAAGAGACTATTTAGTCTTGCATGTGGGAAAGGGTGCCCTTGGATACAATAGACACATGATGCTATGGGGTTTGTCTAATACTCTCGGTGGATCGGGATGCTCCATCAACCCATTCATGCAGCAACACTTTTCCTCAACCCTGCGTTTTCCTACAAGTGTAAATCTGATTTTGATGGCAAGGTGTTGGAAGGGCTTATCACATGTCTTAATAGGATGGTACCCAATGTTGAGACTTACACGAGTATTATTCGCGAGATGGAGAAGTATCGAGAGGCTAGTGGACTATTTGACTATGTCAATGTTATTCATGGAAGGACCGTTTTGATGCCAAATAAGTGATTACAAATTAGAATTGTTGAAATTTTACCTAGGAAGTGTCTGTCCATTCATGCCTTGGGGTGGACAAGGACACTTTAAATGTGGTCCCTCGCACTTTTAAAAGTGAGATTGGCTTTATTTAATAAAGTGACCTTTTAAAGTGAGTTTAGTCATAATTATTTTAAAAGTGACTTTATGAGAATTAAAAGATGGGCGTGCATTAAATTTTCATTTAATATTTAAAAAGTAATTTTTAATGAGAAAGTGAGATGAACCCTATATCTCATTTAGTTGGCTTTTAATCTAAGCCATTGATTTGGAGATGGAAGTGACTCAAACACAAATGCTAGGGAAAGCCAAACCTAATTCATTGTTCACATTCCAAAGAGAGAATTTTTGGAGAGAAGAGAGCAAGAAAAGAAAAGAACAAAAGGGTTTGAAGAGAATTCATTTCCAGAAATTGAGAGAGAAACAAAAAAGTTTGCACAAATTCCAAGAGGGAAGAACAAATTTTTGGCATGCTTCCCAAGGGATTCATTTCAGAAAGCACGAATTTCAAGTCTGAACCGTACACCATCACAAATTTCGAGGATAGGTTGTACAACAGTGACCGTACAGTTCCATACTGCATGATTTTCGAGACAGTCAAGCACGAATTTTGAGGCAGATTTTCCTGTAGCTGTCAGCACGAATTTCAAGGTCCATACAGTAGGAAAATGTGACTGTACAGTCACACATGTGGAGGTCGTACATGATGCAATTTCTTGGGAATTTGTACAGCAGTTTTCAAGGTGATTCAGAGTGATTTCGACACGTTTTTTGAGAAAGAAAAAGGGAGATAAGTACGGCTGTAATTTATTTTTAAATTTGCCTGAAAATAAAATCTCTCTAAAAAACAGGTTTTCCCTTCGGGGTTTTTCCTGAACCATTTTGGTCAAAAATCTGAGTCTTAAATTTTCATGTGTTGACTAGAATATTTTTCTGAGTAAGAAAAGTAGGGTTGTCATAAAATTTCAGAGTTGAAAAGTTGAAAAATACCTCAATTGTTTCAAGTTTACAATTAAAATTTTAAATTTTATGAACATGCATGATGGGGTTTGGGCATTAAACCATATGCACAGAACTGAAACTGAAACCGGGTTGGGGTAACACAAATTTTCATGGTATCAGAGCTGTGTTGAAGGCTGAAAATTACACTCAGAAATAAATTTCAGACTTGGAGAAATAAAGGAAAACAAGGTTTTGAGAAGAAACAAGTTCTTGGACTTATTTGCAGTGATGACTACCGGACTTAGGCTAGAGGACAGGTTGGATGGGGAAGTTAATTTTAGCCCTTGGAAGGCTAGAATAGCCTTGATATTGCAGGAGAATGAACTATGGGACATAGTGAATAGTACTGCTGCTCATCCTGTCACAGTTCCTACAATTGCAGCTAATAAGGCCGCTTCTGATAAACAGGACATAAAAGCAAAAATAATCATACTTGATGTCATTAAAGACCATGTCATACCACACATTTCTGGGAAAAACTATGCTCATCAGATGTGGACTGCTTTGACGAACCTTTACCAAAGTTGCAATGAAAATCGGAAAATGGCGTTAAGGGAGAAACTGAAGAGCATTAGGATGAACAAGGGGGAGAACATGGTCTCCTATCTTACCAGGGTTACACATGCTCGAGATGAGCTTGGAGTAGTGGGAGAGAGGGTGGTTGATTCAGAGTTGGTTCGCACAACACCTAATGGCATGACAAAGCCATAGTCTGTTTTTGTTGAGTCCATTGTTGCTCGTGAGCACATGCCTACATGGGATCGTCTTTGGAATGATTTCATATAGGAGGAGACCCGCAAGGGATATATATAGGGCAATACATCTCACAACAAGGAGAATGAGGAGAATGTGGCTTTAGCAGCAAAGGGGAAGAAGAAGAAGTCCAAGAAAGGTTCCAAGGATGGAACCTAGCAACATGATGGCAAGAAGAAGGACATGAGCAAAGTGAAATGCTTTGCTTGTTAGAAGTTTGGGCATTATGCTGAACAATGCCCAAACAAGAAGAAGAAGAAACAACAAACAACAACTTCGGTAGAGATTGATGGGTATGCTGCTAGATTCGAGAGAGAGCTTTCTCTCTTTGTTGGTGGTTGTAGAGAGAGCATCATCCATCATCAACAAGGATATTGAGGACTAGACGAATCATTCTATGATCGTTGGGCATTCACTGAGTGCTTCCACTACTTCCTCCACATGGTACATTGATAGTGGAGCTTCGAGTCACATGACAGGTGTTCGAAACATGTTCACCGAAATTTCAGAGACAGGCTTGGAGTTGGAGGTTTTATTGGGTGACGATACAATGGTGAGAGCAGTTGGGCGTGGGACAGTCTACTTTGACGGGGAATCCATGGAGCCCATGTTATTGAGGGATGTCTTGTACATCCCTGGGCTGAAGAAGAATCTTGTTTCGGTTTCCACGATTGAGGACAGAGGCCTTGGGGTATATGTCCTAGATGGGAAAGTGTACACCTTTTCCAAAGCAAAGGGTCCATCTGCTTCATATGTGATTGGAGTTAGACGCGGGAAACTGTACAAGCTTTTCTTCCAACCACATCATGCACTGGCGCACACACAGAGTAGCAGTGGGTTGTATGAGTTATGGCACGGGAGGATGGCCCACCCTCATCATTCAACTTTGAGGATGCTGAGAGATATGACTACAAGGTTTCCAGATTTCAGGACAAAGCAACGTGGTGTATGCAGAGGGTGTGCTTTGGGAAAGTCCACCAAGATTGTTTTTCTGAGCAGTGACAACAGGTCAGAGGGAGTGCTTGATTTGATTCATTCAGAGATGTGTGGTCCCATGTCTTCTGCCTCATTAACAGGTTTTGAGTACTACATTACATTCATCGATGACTTTTCCAGGAAGACCTAGATCTACTTTCTGAGAAGCAAGAAGTCAGAGGAGGTCTTGCCTCGGTTCCAAGAATTCAAAGGTCTTGCAGAGAACCAAACAAGAAAGAAGATCAAGGTGCTTAGATCAGATAATGGGGGTGAGTATACTTTCCATGCATTCGATGAGTTTTGTAGGTAGGAGATCATTAGGAGGCAGTTGACAACTCCCTACACTCCACATTATAATGGATTGGCTAAAAGGAAGAACCGTGTGATAGTGGGTGCAGCTAGAGCCATGCTGCATGATTAGAGTGTTCCTCTTCCTATGGGTTGAGGCCTGTAGTACAATTATTTTTGTACAGAACAAGAGTCTGCACCGTGCCTTGGGGTGCAAAACTCTTGAGGAGATGTTCACCAGGAAGAAGCCTGAGATAGGCCACTTCCACATTTTTGGATGCCCTACATATTCCCATGTCCCTTCTGAGAAGAGGACAAAGTTTGAGGCTACTAAAGAGAGGGGCATTTTTGTTGGCTATGACGAGGTTTCGAAGGCTTTCTGCATATACCTTCCTGCACAGAGGAAAGTTGTGGTGAGAAGGGAAGTGAGATTTGAGGAGTGGGCCTTTTGAAAGTATCAAGAGTCAGAGGAGGAGCAGCAGATGACTACTCCACAGGTGATAGCATCTCAAAATTCAGCGAGTCAAGGCACAAGGTCACAGGTCTCAGGGGTGAATGGGTCACAGGTTATAGGTGCATCAATTTTAGGAACACAGTCTACAGGGACTTCTAGTACTGGGACAGGTTCACAGATCATAGGTTCACTGGTTATACCCTCAAGTGATTCGGGTACACATGGTTCAGGTTCAGGTTCACTAGGTACATGATCTCAAACCACAAGTACTTCAGGGAGACATTCGTCTGATGAGGATGTAGAGGAGGGTCTGCCACAGGATGCTACTTCCAAGAAGAAAAAGCTAAGATGGCTTAAGGATCTTGTGAAGGAAGCAGAGGAGTCAGTGGGGCCACCCAAGAGCGAGGTCAGAGAGAGTAGGGCACCAGAGAGATTTTCCAGTTATTTGGCACGGTAACCAGCTTGTGTGAGTCCGAGCCTGCTTCTTATGAGGAGGCATCCACACATCAGGTTTGGAGAGATGCCATGATGGAAGAGCACAATTCCATCATGAAGAACTAAGTTGCCAGAAAACGTGGGTACGGGGACGGGGACTCCACTTTTTGAAACAGAGTACTTCGGTACGTAGAGGGTACTGTAGACATATATATCTATATGTATGTATATATATCTATATGTGCGTGTGTGTGTGTTAAAATTTATAAAAATAAAACATTTTACACTCACATCATACATGCATATTTGATATTTCTAAATTCAATGATTCATATGAACATTCGCATTGAAAATTTCAAACATAAAATAATAATTTTGATAAATCATATGACATAGACTCATATTAGATATCAACTGGAAGACTAAAGTTATATTAATATAATCAACAACATAAAATATTATATATTCATGACACCATGAGTTCAAACTTCATTGCCATACTACATCCAAAATTTTCCTAAAGGCATTTTTAGACATGAAAAAGAAAGTGCAAAACAGTAAACATTGAACATGAACAAGATAGTTGATTTGGCTTCCTCAAGCCATGTCATCAGTAGCCTTAGGATCAATGTCATTACCATCACTAAGGTCCTCTGTCACGTTGTCACTGGAGTAGTGAGCACAGTGCACTAGCCGTGAGAAATGCAATGTGGCGCTGGTTTAGGTAAGGGGCAAGGGCTCGCATAACATGTGTTTTAGTGTTTTATTATTTAATTTTTAAAATTTTAAACTTCAAACTTTTCAAATTGACTTATCCCGAACAACGAGCTAAGATAAATTGTCCAATGGCTGTATCAGCCGCGTACCCAATCACGTGGTACGACGTACCAAAATCCACGCAAGTACCCTATTTTCATACATGAAGTACTCGGTACGTGAGATTGGATTTGGGTACGGTTGGGGACGTACCATTGAAGTACCCAAGTACCCGGTATTGGTTCGTGTACCCGACCCCTCGGTACGGGTACCCATGCAACACAGATGAAGAATCATGTGTTGGAGGTGGTTCTGAGACTAGAGGGGACGTCAATTGTGACTTCCAAGTGGCTCTATAAAATCAAGCATGCTGGGTATGGAAGCATCGATAAGTACAAAGCTCGATCTGTAGCGTGTGGGTTCTCACAGGTAGAGGGAGTTGATTATGATGAGACCTTTGCGTTCGTTGCTAGATTTTCTTTGATCCGAACAGTGATCTCCATTGTGGCAGGGATGGGTTGGAGGATTCATCAGATGGATGTGAAGACCGCTTTCCTCAATGGTCTTCTACATGAGGAGGTATATTTAGAGCATCCTGTTATCACACAACTTGTAGTTGTCCCTAAAGGTATCCCATCCAGGATGGTAGAGGTGATGGACAACTAAAGAGGTGACCCAAGAAGTGCAACGGTTCCCAATGCAAGATGGGAGTCACATCAACCGAGGCACTTCTTCACTTTAGATTATGAAGAATCACAACCAAGGGGTAGACCCTATAACCAATGAAAGAAGATTAGCCAAAGCAAAGGTTCATAGGGGAGTGTGTAAATTGAGTTACAGAAACCAATGCAAGCTTAGGTGAACCCAAGAGTTTAAGTGTGGTTGAAGAGGCTTAAGATATTAGGAATGTTTCAACCAATGAATGAGTTAGGCCACCTAGGAGGACCAAAGAGATAGATCTAACACCATGAAATACACAAGTAGGGCCTACTTCCTTAAAATAGGGAGATGATTCAAATTGGTCCCACATGGTCAAATTAGGGGTGATATGGTGCTAAGAGGTGTTTGATGATGTGGATCTATGGATCCAAGGTAAATTATACACACCCACATATGGGATCTTAGCATATGACACAATCCCCGAGTGCGAATTGGCCCAAGGAGACTAGTGCCTTTAGATGGAGGGGCAAATGGAGTCCAAATTATGCCAAATTGTAGATTGGGGTAGTTAAGGCAATTATCAAGGTGGTTTTTAAGTGGCATGCCCCAAGTTAGGCTAGATCTCCATAGATCTAAGCTTGAAAATGCATCACCCAATGATCCAAGTGGGGCACAACCCTCAAAATGAGGAATGGGGCCCACAAGGCAAAAATCAAAGGAGTGAAGCACTACGGGTAGGTTATCAAATGAGAGGAGTGCAAATCAAGCGGGATCTCAATTACCCAAGTAAGAGAACTAGCAAAACTCACCCAACCAAGGAGTGCGACCTCATCCAAGGAAGGCTAAGTGCCTTGGAAAATGTGTCAAATGAAGCCCGATTGCCACCAAACTATAGATCCGAATTGCCGTGTGGATGCTATAGAGGTGGGTTCTTTTTATTATTCCCAAAGACAAGCTAGATCTAAGTAGATCTAGAAAAAAGTGAAAAATGAGGGTTTTAATCAATGAGGGTTTTGAGATCTAAGAGAATAGATGGATAGCATAGAAGAATTTCATACCTCATGGAACATACATGGAAGAGGCTTGTGACGAGGATTACTTCCCTTAAAGATCAAATGCCAAACTTTGATGAGCCCTTCTTGCCAACGTTTTGCCTCCTTCAACCAAATTGATTTTCCTATTCCTGACAATCAAGGACACAAAGATCAATCAATCAGTTAAGAATGGAAAGAGATGCATACAAAGAGATGAAAAACATGAATTGTTGGTACAAAAGACGAAACAACTCCCTGTCACCCAAAACGTCCTCTTGAAGCTTGAAGGGTAGGCCTCCCCACCAATTCACACCCCTCCAAAACGTTTTCTTTGCCCGCAAAACAATGTTAGTTGAAGATAAAATCAAGATGGCCACCAATGTCTGTCAGTGCAGAGGAAGAAGCATTTACAATCACCACAAGCATTCCAATTCCAAGATCCAAGATGCCCAAGAAAGTATTTTTATTCCAATAGCCCAGAGCCAAAAATCTCTAGATCCCTCTCCATTACAATGAGAAGCTCTCTCCTTCAAATAGGAATGAGAGATAACAAAATCCTAACCACCTTTCAAATGGATGGCTAAGATTAAAATATCAAAATGTTCTAATCAACGGTTGAGATGAGCTCAACATAAAGTACATGGATCGATACAATAATATAATATATCAATGGACTAAATCACCCTAGGAGAGGGGATCCCACTCAATAAAAATGAATAAAGCTCATGGTGGGTCCAAGCGGTATTAACTAACTCCCCTAGTGTGTCCCCATGGCACAATAAAAATAAATATAATTTTTACATGCAAAATAGTGCCTCTATGAGGAAATCGTGAGCCTCCCAAAGCTCTAGAAAATAATAAAATATGTCGGAGAGATGGATGTGGGTCCATCCAAGTGCTGAAACTGCTGGAGAAGGAGTGAAATACATCACACTCATCATCAAAACTCATCCCATGCCATTTCGTTGCCTCAATAGCCCAAATCGAATTCTTTAATAGCCATTTTTATTATTTTTAATCTACCTCGGGAACCGTGATATGGCCCAAATTGCCTCCTAGAGTGCCAACGTTGTCAAACTGAGGCAACAAGGCTCTCTGGGAGGGGGGTAATATGGTAAAAACAAATTGCTGGACCAAACCCTCCTCATAGAACGCCCTAGGTGAACCAATCAAATCACCTCTTTGCTTTGACAGGCCATTCAGCATGGCAAAACTGCACCACAATGGTACACTGAGACAAATCATCACTGTAACTGCTTGGAACTGAAAATAAACTGTCTCACTAGACTCAGGGAGCCCAAATCCATCTAAGGTGCATACTCATACACCCTACAGATCTCTGCATGATTAGGTACAATATCCAATATGCCCAAACAGATAAAATAATAATTTGTAAATGATCAAATAATCAATAATATAACGCAGGCTAACATCAATCTGCTGCAAGTGTTTAGAGGTTAAGACATGCTCTACAAATAATTCAAATAACAATTCTAACAAGTAGCAATCATTTCACTGGCGATCTATCAACCAAATATAGAGTTTCTTTAATTAATTATAACTCAAACCAGACTTTCAAGACCATACCCACTTCATAGTTGTAATCAATTTGCTAGTGAAGGGTGAGGGCTAGAAATCAAATGGTTAGGATAAAGGGTGACTACCAACTTGACACTGTGACAATTTGGATATGGAAAGGGGATACTGACTCTAGCATATGCCGGACAAGCGACAACACAGGGGATGGCAATGTCTCACAAATGGATAAGTTACGTTCAGAGGTGCTTATTCACCTTGACAAATGCTTACAATCCAAATCAAATACAAGTGAGGCCACCAATCTTTAGATATAACTTTTTAAGAACCATTGCTTTTTGGGCCTTCAAATTTCCATAGCCTTGGTCCATGCATTTATTACACGGATTTTTATTATTGAGGCTTCATGCATTCATGTATGTTTAAAAACACTACTTTTCATGAATGTTTTTTCACAAGATATTCATTTCAATACTTCAAATCCAATTTCATTAGGCTTGCCTTGCATTCATGTATGTTCAAAAACACTACTTTTCATGAATGGGCTTTTTTCATAAGATATTCATTTCATTTCCAAATACATTGTATTGACGGCAACGCTATTTGTTTCCGGTTTAGTCGACACAACCTAGGCAACTCAGAGTCGAGACACAAATAAACAGGGAAGCTTGTCCAACAAAGAGGCTCTAGTGGGGAAAGGTCCTCCATGCCACAAGTCAAGTAGTAGGTTGGGCTAAAAACATAATTGAAAGGTAATGGATGGGTGGAGACAGTGGACAATGAAACCAACACTAGCAAGCCAAAGTATGGTGGGAATGATCACCTTTATTCTCCCTAAGGAGGGTAAAACCAATGAGTATGGGTCAAGAACTTCTAGGTCTAAGTAGGGACATACATATATTATCAATAAAACCAGGTCCACATATTTATATGATCGCTAGATCAAGACACTAAATGCTAAGACATGTCACAAGAATGAGTATAAAAGCAATAATAACCATAACACAAGATAATATCTGCCGAGTCATATACATGTAAATAACCAATCTGAAACAACATCTGTCTAATGAGAAACTTCTGCTGCAACTCTGGGCAATACTGACTACTCTGCGAATGGCTAAATGGCTACATCAGACCTGAAATCAGAGTGTCTTGAGACTCAGTCATGGCATGGGAAAGTACTATACTATAGTCCATCATCAAATAGTGATCAATCATAGATGCTCATCTCAGCATCTCATATGTAAGGGAACTGGCTGAAAAGTGTACTGGAATCTGAAAAATAGAATATGGTAGCCCGACTACTATATATGTGATAACATCTGGCTCCAGCTAGGACAAGTGCTCTGTTGAATAGAGCGCTTGAGAACCTCAGAATCTCTGGTCGCACTTTGCTACTCGCATCCTCGATCCATCACTCCAGCTCTGCAACAGCTACCAAAATGTCACCAACTACCTGCAAAATGTTCAGAGCTATACCAAACTCACAAATCGGTCATCAGAATAATGTGTAGATAAAATAAAATGCTAAAACTGAAGCCCACGAAACTAAAAAGCAGAAAGTAAATCTAATCTAATAACTCAAAAGGAGTTTGATTTAATTGTGCAGGAAAAAGACAAACACCCAGGACTACGCTACGAGCTTCAAAGGCAAGCTTCAAGGAAAAGACAAAAAGTGCTAGACTGAAAAGCTAAAACTACTGCCCAAAAGAGGCTTATTCGGGTCTACCTACCCTACTCTAACCAATTTAGACGAGTGTTAAGTAAAATCATGAATCCAATGCAACCACTTGCTGAACGAATCTATTGAACTTCCTTTATAGTAAATGATCCAACAAGCCAGAGATGGTTTAAGAGTAATGTAAATGAAAATTGAAACCATTCTAACTTTCTGTTTGAAAATTAAAGAAAGATCTGGACTATATGGAATGAAATCATGCCAAGGCTGAAATAGACTTTCTAGAAACTCATCCATCAAGATACCGATAGGATCATAAAAAGTATGCAAGTTCGTTCTTAATGGAAAAAGACAATATGACTCATGATTAAGCCACTCCAAACCGTTCTTTGTTTTCTCCTCTACCTTACTAAGACATTCAATTCTATTCATTCCAGACGAAATGGAAGAATCAAATGAGGACAAGTTGTAATGTAATGAAACTGTGAATGAGATCAAGCCCATTTGTTGCTTGAAAATGGAGAAAAGATGAAATTGATCTTTATACACCTTCTCCAACGACCCATAAGAAAGATTTATAAATTGAAAAATATTACTCATTACGGATGACCAAGAAGGGAAATGAAGCGTACTTTCTCCAATTATGTGACCATGCTAAAACTCCTGATTGAAAATTTCAAAAATAGCTTGATTAGAACACAAACCCATACAAGAAGGCTCGAAAAGTTGGGACGAGAGGGTGGAAAAAATTAAAACTTGATTTGCATCACCTAAAGGTGCTAACACCAATCTTGTATACGATATGGGACATTTGTTAAAGAAATTGGCAAGATCAACACTAACCTCCCAAGAACTAGACTCACTATGATTAATCTCCTCAACCAAATCACCTTGACCAAAAATATGATGGGGAATAGCAACAACATTACAAGAATCATTCTTGATGACTATTTGGACATAGATTCCGGCTCGAAAGATGTGACAAAGAACGCTCTAGGTCAAGTTCACTCACTAGTATATCATCATCATGTGGTTGTTCTTCTTTAGATTGTTCATTGCATTAAATTCAGGATAAATGATCATCATCATTCATTTGATAAGGAAAAATATCAATATGTTCATTTCTAACTTCCTTATCATCCTCACAAACTTGGTCTTCAACCACAGTATGACCACATGATTGCTCCTCAACAGAAATTTCAACCTTTTCTTATTCTGCAGAGACATAATCAAAGTCTGAATCCAGATTTAGATAGCTTGAACAATGACTCAAATTATCGTCCATTAGGCAATGACTATGGAGTTGCTCTTTTAAAGGCTCTATAATGGACTCACAAATGGAAGGCTCAACTGTAGATGTTTCTTGATGGTGATTGTTAGGTTCCCTTCCACAGATTAAATCCAAGACTTGCTTTGTGACTGCTTCAGGTAATAATAATAGAGTATCTTGTATGATTTGATTGATATACCTCTTAGTTTCAGCATGAGGTTTTGAAACATTATTCTCAAATTACTCTGTAAAATTCTTATGGATTGCAGGCACGCTCATAATTTGGAACATTTCAGGAGAGGAATGATCGAATAGGGAAAGCAAATTGTTAATATATTGATTATCAACTACACAATCATTGCTAGATTTACACTCTAAAGAATTATCGGTGCTCCTAACCCACTTATCTATTAATAGATATGTGAACATATCATACCCAGTGATGGATTCTGGTGCTAAATGATCAAACCATAGTTGAACATTCCCTTGCAAGGATTCTCTTAAGGCTGGCATATAAACATCTTCATTGTATGCACCTCTAATTTCCATGTAATTCCAAAGAGTATCCAAATGACTTTCAATAGATATATCCTTATTTCCATTAAACTGGGGCAACCTCCTAGTGTAACTGTTTGGCATAGGATGAGATGCCCCTGGTATTTCAGAAAAATCAAAAGGAGACTCTTTAGCCTTTTTTCCTAAAGACTCTAGTTATTTGAGTTGGGTACCTAATAGGATTACAAGGATCAGTCACTCTCGGCTTTGGTTGGGTTTGATACTTGCTCATCGGCTCACTAGAGATGGTTAGGAATTCTTTATAGCGTGGGTAAGGGAATTGGTGGGTATCATAAGGATCGCGATAATTAGACTCATACCCATAATCATGGTCAAGATTATCCTCATACCAAGAACCTGACCTCCATTTATCCTTTTCGTTTATTTGCCTTCTAGCTTCATTTATGTTTTCGGTTAATTCCTTCATGCATCTTAATAATACATCTGATTCATTATGATTTATGTGATGGGTTTGCTTCTCAGTGGAGTCGCCAGGTGAACGAATTGCCGTGTTCACCAACGGATGATGTCATAAGAGAGGTAACTGAAATTCATGTAGTGATTGTAAATATTTAAACATATAAAATGCAATCATTGATATTAGACCGGATGTGATATGAATGATAAAAGATGTAAGTACATTCACAGATACCGAAGGTAAAATAGATGAACCAAGGTAAACCTCTACCTCCTCGGCAACGGCGCCAAAAATGTTATCACACAACTTGTAGTCGTCCCTAAAGGTATCCCATCCAAGATGGTAGAGGTGATGGACAATTAAAGAGGTGACCCAAGAAGTGGAACGGTTCCCAATGCAAGATGGGAGTCACATCAACTGAGGCACTTCTTCACATTAGATTATGAAGAATAACAACCAAGGGGGAGACCCTATAACCAATGAAAGAAAATTAGCCAAAGCAAAGGTTCATAGGGGAGTGTGTAAATTGAGTTACGGAAACCAATGCAAGCTTAGGTGAACCCAAGAGTTTAAGTGTGGTTGAAGAGGGTTAAGATATTAGGAATGTTTCAACCAATGAATGAGTTAGGCCACCTAGGAGGACCAAAGAGATAGATCTAACACCATGAAATACACAAGTAGGGCCCACTTCCTTAAAATAGGGAAATGATTCAAATTGGTCCCACAAGGTCAAATTAGGGGTGATATGGTGCTAAGGGGTGTTTGATGATCTGAATCTATGGATCCAAGGTAGATTAGACACACCCACATATGGGATCTTAACATATGACACAATCCCCAAGGAGTGCGAATTGACCCAAGGAGACTAGTGCCTTTAGATGGAGGGGCAAATGGAGTCCAAATTATGCCAAATTATAGATTGGGTTAGTTAAGGCAATTATCAAGGTGGGTTTTAAGTAGCATGCCCCAAGGTAGGCTAGATATCCATAGATCTAAGCTTGAAAATGCATCACCCAATGACCCAAGTGGGGCATAACCCTCAAAATGAGGAATGTGGCCCACAAGGAAAAAATCAAAGGAGTGAAGCACTAGGGGTAGGTTATCAAATGAGAGAAGTGCAAATCAAGCGGGATCTCACCTACCCAAGTGAGAGAACTAGCAAAACTCACCCACCAAGGAGTGCGACCTCACCCAAGGAAGGATAAGTACCTTGGAAAATGTGTCAAATGAATCCCGATTGCCACCAAACTGTAGATCCAAATTGTCGTGGATGCTATAGAGGTGGGTTCTTTTTATTATTCCCAAAGACAAGCTAGATCTAAGTAGATCTAGAAAAAAGTGAAAAATTAGGGTTTTAATCAATGAGGGTTTTGAGATTTAAGAGAATAGATGGATAGGATAAAATAATTTCATACCTCATAGAACATACCTAGAAGATGAAAATGGAAGAGGCTTGTAACGAGGATTACTTCCCACAAAGATCAAATGCCAAACTTCGATGAGCCCTTCTTGCTAACATTTTGCCTCCTTCAACCAAATCGATTTTCCTATTCCTGTCAATCAAGGACACAAAGATCAATCAATCAGTCAAGAATGGAAAGAGATGCATACAAAGAGATGAGAAACATGAATTGTTGGTACAAAAGACAAAACAACTCCTTGTCACCCAAAACGCCCTCTTGAAGCTTGAAGGGTAGGCCTCCCCACCAATTCGCACCCTTGCAAAACGTCTTCTTTGCCTGCAAAATAATGTTAGTTGAAGATAAAATCAAGATGGCCACCAATGTCTGTCAGTGCAGAGGAAGAAGCATTTACAATCACCACAAGCATTCCAATTCCAAGATCCCTAAGAAAGTATTTTTATTCCAATAGTCCAGAGCCAAAAATCTCTAGATCCCTCCCCATTACAATGAGAAGCTCTCTCCTTTAAATAGGAATGAGAGATAACAAAATACTAACCACCTTTCAAATGGATGGCTAAGATTAAAAGATCAAAATGTTATAATCAACGGTTGAGATGAGCTCAACATAAAGTACATGGATCAATACAATAATATAATATATCAATGGACTAAATCACCCTAGAAGAGGGGATCCCACTCAATAAAAATGAATAAAGCTCATGGTGGGTCCAGGGGGTATTAACTAGCTTCCTTAGTGTGTCCCCATGGCACAATAAAAATAAATATAATTTTTTACATGCAAAATAGTGCCTCTCTAAGAAAATCGTGAGCCTCCCAAAGCTCCAGAAAATAATAAAAATAATAAAATATGTCGGAGAGATGGATGTGGGTCCATCCAAGTGCTAGAGAAGGAGTGGAAGACATCACACTCATCATCAAAATTCATCCCATGCCATTTCCTTGCCTCAGTAGCTCAAATCAAATTCTTCAGTAGCCATTTTTATTATTTTTAATCTGCCTCGGGAACCGTGATATGGCCCAAACTACCTCCTAGAGTGCTAGCGTTGTCAAACTGAGCTCACCAAGTTCTTTGGGAGGGGGGTAATATGGTAAAAACAAGTGGCTGGACCACCACCTCCTTATACAACGCCCTAGGTGAACCAATCAAATCACCTCTTTGCTCTGATAGGCCATTCAACATGGCAAAACTACACCAGAATGGTACACTAAGACAAATCATCACTGTAACTTCCCAAAACTGAAAATAAACTATCTCATTGGACTCAGGGAGCCCAAATCCATCTAAGGTGCATACTCATACACCCTACAGATCTCTGCAAGATCAGGTACAATATCCAATACGCCCATGATCAAGTACAATATCCAATACACCTCTGAAGAAAAGGTTTTCCCTTCGGAGTTTTTCCTGGACCATTTTGGTCAAAAATCTAAGTCTTAAATTTTCATGTGTTGACTAGAATATTTTTCTAAGCAAGAAAAGTAGGGCTGTCATAAAATTTTCAGAGTTGAAAAATATCTCGTGTTTCAAGTTTACAGTTAAAATTTTAATTTTTTATGAACATGCATGATTTGGTTTGGGGATTAAACCATATGCACTGAGCTGAAACTGAAACCGGGTCGGGGTAACAAAAATTTTCAAAAATTTATTTAGAATTTCAAATTTTCAAATTTTAATTGTTTTATCATTTTATTTGAAAATTGAAATTTGAATTATGTAGTCCAATTCTCTTTCTTTCTTGTTTGTTGTAGGTGTTTGGTGGAGAATGTATGGTGCAAGGGCACCAAATTTAAAAAAAATTACCATCCGAGTCCTTAGCCAAATCTGTAGCTCTTCTGGATGTGAGCATAATTGGAGTGTACTTGATAAAATACACTCAAAGAAATGCACCAGGTAAGAAATTGAACAAAGCAATTAAATTCATTGTAATTTAAGATTCTCTATCATATTGTTTCCCTTGGGCCTCAGGAGTCAAGACTCATTAAAATTTTTTATCACCCTCTTACACAATGGATTTCCCACACCTAAATGACTTGGTGTATGTCCATTACAATCTCCGACTATGGATGAAGCAGGTGGAGAAAGCACCTGATGTAAATGCCATTTCCTTGGACAATATTGATGTATTGTCCAAGTGGAGGGTGGAGACTGAGTTTCCTATCATGGAGGAGGCACCTACATGGTTAGAGGAGGAGCAACAACAGCAACAGGGGTAGGAGGAGGAGGAGCGGTTTGAGGACTTCATGGAGGGTGATGTGCTTGCATAAGCACCACCTTCTACACTGGTCGATGTATCTAGTCCCACATTGACATTGGCACCCACTATTCACCGTTCAACATCTAGTGCAAGGCCGAGACCTTCTATTGCTAGGGGCAGGCTTGGTAAATAGCCCATGATCTTTTACCGTAAAAGGGGAAGAGGGCATTGATATGAGAGACAGATAGCTAGCTGCTAGTTTTGACATTTGTGACTTTTTGTAATGTCATTGTGTATTGGACCATTGGTTATCCACTTTTGAGTGCTATTGGATAGATATCGCTATTAGGATTCAGACTTTCATCCTATAATATTTTCCCATAAAAGGGGAAGAGGGCATTGATATGAGAGACATATAGTTAGCTACTAGTTTTGACAATTGTGACTTTTGTGATGTCATTTTGTATTGGACCATTGGTTGTCCACATTTAAGTACTACTAGACATCTATCACTATTAGGATTCAGACTTTCAGCATTGAATTTTGATGTATCATTTTTTATTTGGCATCCACTACATGATATATATTATTGCTTTCTCCATATTTAAGTGCCACTGTATTTATCTAATGTTGTTGTTGCCTTATAGGTTTAAAATTCTGAAAAAAAGAATATATTTCATGTTTTTTAATGTTTTCGGCAGTTTGTCGATTTTTGCCGATGTTCCCAAGAAGACGTTTTCTGGACCCTTGCCAATTTTCTGTTGATGTAGATTTTTTCAACTATATATGTGTGTGTGTGTGTGTATTCTTATTTCAATTTCAAAAGGAAATTTGATTTCATTAAATTATATATTAAGTATATCAAGAAAACAATATTTAAGCAATGCTAAATGTGGACCCCACAAGAAGTAATTACCAAAATGGGTATTAATGAAGAAGCTCATGTTTTTCGATATGACGAATTAGAAGAAAAACTTGAAATAATAATGGAAGAAGTATCTAAAACATTTAGAGACACTCTTAACAAGATAACGAAAACATTTAGAGAGAGTCTTAACAAGATAGTTGAAGAGTTTGAGTCTTGATGGAAAAACCCTATTAAGATTAAGAAAAAATTATAAAGATGAAATAACGAAGATAATTCATGAGCATAAAGAAAGGATTGGCCAACCCATTGAAAGACGAGATGAATCAACGATCAAACGAATTACTTGCAGAGATCCGCCATTTAGTCCAAACTTCTTGACTCCAGAAAAGGCAATCATGGTAGCATGCAACTTAGATTCGGACAATGACGAAACACCGCAAAAAGTATCGCTACAATCAATTTCATGCATACTAAAAAATAGTAATGATGATGAAGTGTCACAAAGGGAAAATATTACTTTAAAAAACAAAACAAAAGAAGTACCCACAAAATACATCCCACCTCGTCTTAGGAAGAATGATGAAATCAAGGTTCCAAGAAAAGAGGCATGAAAAATAACAATCCCACTTAAAACTAAGATAAAAAAATCATGGCCTCTGACACTTAAGCTTAAGGGAATTGTTAAAAATAGGGAGCTAACAATCCTCATAGATTCTGGCAATACTCATAACTGTATATACATCCATGTCGATAAACAGTTAAACCTTTTTGTGTACCTCACCAAGGACCTTATTGTTAAGATTGTTGATGGACATAAGGTCAACACCATATGATGATGTCATAAAATACATGCTCAAATACAAGAACTAGAACTACAATTAGAGTTCTTTGCACTACCACTAGATGGGATGGATATGGTGCAAGGTGTAGAATAGTTGATACAATTGGGCACTTAAACCATCAACCTTGAAAAACATGTTGGACACACCAGGCACACAGAGAGGGGGGATGAATCTGTGTGTGCAGTCTTTATTACTTTTTCACTTTAACAATCAACAACTTATTCAATATTATGCATTATCACATTATCATTATATCATCATTAGCAGTGTTATCATCATCATATCAGTATCATCACATAGAAAGAATAACAACATAGTACACAATATTTTTACATGGAAACTCAAGTCCTGGGGGGAAAACCACAGAAGCCTTTTTAAATAGTTTTCCAGAAATGATTGAAAGGAGGAAACAAGAACTAGAACTACAATCAGGGTTCTTTGAACTACCACTAGATGGGATGGATATGGTGCAAGGTGTAGAATAGTTGATACAATTGGGCACTTAAACCACCAACCTTGAAAAACATGTTGGACACACCAGGCAGACAGAGAGGGAGGGTGAATCTGTGTGTGCAGTCTTTATTACTTTTTCACTTTAACAATCAACAACTTATTCAATATTATGCATTATCACATTATCATTATATCATCATTAGCAGTGTTATCATCATCATATCATCATCATCACATAGAAAGAATAACAACACAGTACACAGTATTTTTACATGGAAACCCAATTCCTGGGGGGAAAACCACAGAAGCCTTTTTAAATAGTTTTCTAGAAATAACTAAAAGGAGGAAACAACCCCCTTATTACAAAGACTTCAATTTTACAGCTGCAACTGGAAGGAGGCTTCAACCCCTTAATTTACAGGCTACAACCTGAAGGGAGCTACAACTCCCTAGTTCTCCGACTTCAACTGAAAGGGGGCTACGACCTCCTTTCCTTGCCCTATCCTGCCACCCTGGTAAGAAGATAGATACTAAACTACTGAACCACGACTGCACTGATCCTGCGGACCTGCTAATCAACACCTGTACTACACTGCACAATCTATACCACACTGCACAACCACTGTCACTACTAACCATTGTTCATCATCTGATCACTACTCGTCAACTGATCACTATCTGCTGTATCACACTGCTTATCAACTGATCACTGTTTGTTGTATCACATTGCTCATCAACTGATCATTGTCCGCTGTATCACAATGCTCATCATCTAATCATTATTCATGAACTCATCAGTTGCTCATCACTGCACCATACCTGAACCAATAACCTGCCAATCACGCTGTACAAATCAATCATCTGACTCATTCAATCCGAGTCTACACACCAAACTCAGTCCACCTGCATCAAACCAACTGCTCATACAACTCAACCAATCTGTGTCAAACCAACTGCTCATACAACTCCGCCAATCTGTGTCAAACCAACTACACATAAGGCAACCTGTGCCAATCCTACTCAACTAAACCAACCTGTACCAAGCTCTGAATCTGCTACTGATAACCTCTGCACTCTGATCATTGCCAAATCATCCCTGTATACAAAAAAGTCATTTTACTGCCATACGCTACTCATGTACATCATTGTACACCTCATCATACACAATTACTGAACAAGTAATTCTGTTATGCTTTCACTTAACAGAAGGCATGCATCATCATCATAAGAATGCATCATCATTATAGGGTATGAATCCTCATCATCAAATATACATCATCATCATCATCATCTCAGTGTGCACCATGTATGCATCATCAATATCAAGTATACATCATAATGCATAGGAGAGCATCATCACACTATGGTATGTATGTACATCATATTGTATAGGAGTGCATCAACTTCATAGAGTGTACATCATTATCACATGCATTATCATCATAAAGTGTAGCATATCATAGAATAGATGTACACAACATCATGATCATATCCTCCATAATAACTTCAAATATATATACCAATATAGAGGCTCACATACTAAGATCAAATATGAACTCTATCCATGAGAGACATGTGCCATCACAAGAGAAACTCAGAAGCATGAGCCATACCTTTTTGAAGATCATAAGATGAAGAAAACATATAAAAAGCAAAAGAAACTCCAAATCCTGTCATCACATAGCCCTCGTAACAAGCTTTCCAGCGAGCCAAGAATTTTGTAATTTCGATTCCATATGAGAAAGTTATCCCAATTTTAGTGAAGATGCCCAGAAATTTCTCTATCACAAAATTTCGCACTTTTCTCCAAGAGTTGAGAAATTCCTGAGAGAATTGATGACAAACAAATGAAATGTTTGATATTCTATATATATAGGTTGTGGAGAAAAATTATTACCTTGGGCCAACATGCAATTCAAAATTACAAATAATTAAATTCTCTTTTGTTTGGTTGGCTCACCCAAAAAGATAGGGTACACCAACTTCAAAAATTCATATCTCTTCAACCGTAAGGAGTTAGAAGATGATACACATATCAACGGAAATCAAATGATGAGGACTATCTCCCTATGATGGGTTTATTTGCAAATTCTTGGTCTAATACCCTTAAATTCTTCAATATGTCCAGGACATCAAAGACCCCACACATGAGGGTGCCAAAGACCATACCACCAACAATAAGAGTTTCAAAGTCTTCTTCAAAGTATTCTTCAACATATCAAGGCACGTACGTTGGATCTACCTCCATCTACATCCCAATAGCCATATAACCACAAATAGGACCATACATCATCATGGTTCAAGACCCAAGGCACAACATGCAAGGGTTTCAAGGACTCTTTCAAAGATATCATATAATATTTAAACAAGATACTTTCCATGGATTTCAAGGGCTTAACATCATCATGTTCAAGGTCTCCATATCATTAAAAACATATCCAATGGTTCCACTATATATATTCGTCACCATAAGAGTACCAACACCCCAAAAGAGGGGTACAACGACCTCACCACTAGTTTGCAACACCTTATGGGCTTCATATGCATGATCACAAGGATACTACATGCCAATGACCATATAGCGTACAAGGGACATCAAACCACCATATATGTGGGTTCAAGATCTAAACTTTCAAGGACCCCATAAGAATAGGTTCCAACATACCACCATAAGTGTGGGTTCCAAGACCTAAGTCTCCACATGCAAGAGGATCAAAATCTAAGATTGTGGACTCAAGGACCCCACAAGAACTTAACAACCTCAAGACCATCCAATGCAAGCAATGGGATTCACCAGCAACACATCAAGGACTTTACACACATGAGCCACATAATCCATCCAACAACCAATCAAGAGACCAAAACAAGTACAAGCATAACAAGCAACACAAAGACCAGTAACCAAAGATCAACCATGAGTAAGGAACTCAACAATGGACTCAAATGGGACCAAGATACAACTTAGGGGCACTTGACCAAGTCAATGGGTAAACAGGGCTTTTGTCATTGTTGCAAGGCTTCCAAGGGCTTCAAGCTTGGGCTTGGACAAGGTCAAAAGGGATCCTCTGACACAAACAACCACAAACTAAACACTAACCCTTAGGGGCTCCACAAGGGGCACCAAGGACTCAACAGTTGGCATCAATGACAACTTAATCAACAATCTCCCCCTTTGTCATTGATGACAACACCATAAGTCCTCTTCAGAACAAGCTCCCCCTATCAACAAAACTTCTCTCCCCTTTGGCATCAATGGCAAAGGGAACATCCTTTGACCATACTGCTCCTCCTCAAGGCATGCTCCCCCTTAGGCCATGCTCCCTCTGTCATCAACTTCTCTTCCTTTTCAACTTTTCTTCCTGTTTGCATTAATGGAAACAAGAACTTCTTTTGGTGCTACTGCTTCCCTTATCACTGAGCATTGATGCTTCTTTGATGGACTTGTATTCTATTACACGGATACTGCTGGAACCAACTACTATACGATACTCAAATATGATAATCAGGTAGATATCTCCTTTTACACATTCTTTGTACACTTCATATTACTAGTCAATAGTCTTCAAAATGGCAATGGGTTTTTCCCAAGATTTTCTTCATTTTTGTTTTGATTTACTAACTTTATTCTCCATACTTTGGTAGGATGATGGTTGTTCATGTCATTCGATTGAACTTGCTTTCTTCTCCAAACTTTAACTTGTCCCTGCATCCTGCAATGTTTTGTGAAATGACCATAATGATAGAAATTGTAACATTGAATCGAAAATGTACTTTGATTTCTTTCTAGAGTGATTCTCTCATGAGCTCTGCAATGAATGGCTTTGTGACCATAGTTGTTACACTTGCAGCAGTGACCATGGAACCTTATAGGATATCTCTGAGCAGTAACTTCTCTTGATTCTTGCTGATCATGGGATCTTCTAAGAATACATGTATTACTATTATCCTTTTCTTCTTTTTTCATAGAGATTTTACTTTCTTCAATTTTATTCTCGATCTTTGAATTTGTCTTTAACTGAGTAGTTGTTTTGTCCAGATCTTCCTTTAGAGAGAGGATCTTCAATTCTTGCTTTTGACAAATTTCTATCTTTTCTTGGAGTTGTCTTGTTAGATCAAGACAACTCCAAGAAAAGATAGTGCCTTCTATTTTCTTGACTTCTTCTACCTGTTTGTTTAGATCAAGGATAGTGCCTTCTATCTGTCCTTTTGAAATCTGATCATTCTCATGGGATTTTTGCAATTGACCTTTTAGTAGATGATTCTCCTTTCTGAGTTCTGAGAGGTCCTTTTCAAATTCAAATTTTGTCAGACATACCTTCCGTAATTCTGCCTTCAAGGATTTGATTTCAAGTTCTTGTTTTCTTCTTAACTTCTCTTCCAATATTTCTTTAGTCTTGTAGGTACTTATCTCACTATCTTTGTCTTGTAGCTTGCAGATCAATTCTTTTTCCTTCTCTTCTAGTAGTCTTCTGAGCTTGACAATTTCTTCTGATTGCTTTTCAATTTCTGTAGCTGAATTCTCAAGTTTATCTTTCAAAGAGTTGGATATGGCTTCTTTTATTCTGGTAGCTTCTTCGACTTGGAGTTTCAGATTAATTATGGTCTGTGTGGCCTTCTCAGATTCTTCTTGATTCCTCTTCTTGGCTTTGTCCAATTGCTGTTGCAATACCTGGTTCTGTTCACAAAGATTTTTCACTTCTTGCGAAACATTAATAATTTCATTATCTATCATAATATCAGCTAAATTTCTATCACTTATCAAAGAGCAAGGATTTTCATCATAATCTGAAGTATTGCATTCAATTAATTCAGAATAGCTCTTATTTTCTATACCTGATAAACATATCTCTTTAAAAGCATTACAAACAGAGTGTTCAAGGGACTTACCTTCATACCTACCTGGATCTTGTACTAACCTTTTGAGGGGGCTGTCTTCTGCTTCTTGTTCTTTGTCTAAGTTTAGCTGATTTATTTTGAACGAAAATTCTTCAACTGAGTTGCACTTTCCTATTTTCTCCTTTTGGAGATCTATTAGATATTCAAGCATTAATTCCATAACCTCTGCTTCTTCTTCTTTATTGGAGTAGTGTTCTAATGCCATAATTCCTTAGCTGAGATGCACTTCCCTATCTTCTTCTTTTGGATATCTGCTAGGCCTTCAAGGATGGCCTCCATAGCCATAGAATTATTTTTCTTTGCTTCCTTCTGAACCGATGTTTTCACTTTCTTTGGAGGTGTATATCCAGTAACAACTGAATTCCATACACGAAATTCCTCAAGATAAGCCTGCATTCTCATTTTCTAGAACAAGTAATAATTTGACTCACAGGGCAATGGTACTCCATTCTCTGAGAACCTGATGGTGTGACAAAGATCTCCTTCAAGCTAATCAGGCTTTCTGTGAAGGACCCGCTCTGATACCAATTATTGGACACACCAGGCCAACAGAGAGGGGGGTGAATTTGTGTGTGCAGTCTTGATTACTTTTTCACTTTAACAATCAACAACTTATTCAATATTATGTATTATCACATTATCATTATATCATCATCAGCAGTGTTATCATCATCATATCATCATTATCACATATAAAGAATAACAACACAGTACACAAGATTTTTACGTGGAAACCCAAGTCCTGGCAAAAAAACCACAGAAGCCTTTTTAAATAGTTTTCCAGAAATAACTGCAAGGAGGAAACAACCCCCTTATTACAAAGACTTCAATTTTACAGCTGCAACTAGAAGGAGGCTACAACCCCCTAATTTACAGGCTACAAATTGAAGGAACCTACAAGTCCCTAGTTCTCCGGCTTCAACCGGAAGGAGGCTACGACCTCCTTTCCTTCCCTCGTCCTGCCACCCTAGGAAGAAGATAGACATTGAACTACTGAAACACGACTGCGCTGATCCTGCGAACCTGCTAATCAACACCTGTACTACACTGCATAACCACTGTCACTACTAACCATTGTTCATCATCTGATCACTACTCGTCAACTGATCACTATCTGCTCTATCACACTACTTATCAACTGATCACTATCTGTTGTATCACACTGCTCATCAACTGATCATTGTCCGCTGTATCACGATGCTCATCGTCTAATCATTATTCATGAACTCATCACTTGCTCATCACTGCACCATACCTGAACCAATAACCTGCCAATCACGCTGTACAAATCAATCATCCGACTCATTCAATCTGAGTCTGCACACCAAACTTAGTCCACCTGCGTCAAACCAACTGCTCATACAACTCAGTCAATCTGAGTCAAACCAACTGCACATAAGGCAACTTGTGTCAATCCTACTCAATTGAACAAACCTGTACCCAGCTCTGAATCTGCTACTGATAACCTCTGCACTCTGATCACTACCAAATCATCTCTGTATACAAACAAGTCATTTCACTGCCATGCGTTGCTCATGTACATCATTGCACACCTCATCATACACAATTATTGAACAAGTAATTCTGTTATGCTTTCACTTAACAGAAGGAGTGCATCATCATCGTAAGTATGCATCATCATCATAGGGGTATGCATCCTCATCATCAAATATACATCATCATCATCATCATCTCAGTGTGCACCATGTATGCATCATCAACATCAAGTATACATCATAATGCATAGGAGAGCATCATCACACTATGGTATGTATGTACATCATATTGTATAGGAGTGCATCAACTTCATAGAGCGTACATCATTATCACATGCATTATCATCATAAAGTGTATCATATCATAGAATAAATGTACACAACATCATGATCATATCCTCCATAATAACTTCAAATATATATACCAATATATAGGCTCACATACTAAGATCAAATATGAACTCTATCCATGAGAGACATGTGCCATCACAAGAGAAACTCAAAAGCATGAGCCATACCTTTTTGAAGATCATAAGATGAAGAAAAAATATAAAAAGCAAAAGAAACTCTAGATCCTATCATCACATAGCCGTCGTAACAAGCTTTCCAACGAGCCAAGAATTTTGTAATTTCGATTCCGTATGAGAAAGTTATCCCAATTTTAGTTAAGATGCCCAGAAATTTCTCTATCACAAAGTTTCGCACTTTTCTCCAAGAGTTGTGAAATTCTTGAGAGAATTGATGATGAACAAATGAAATGTTTGATATTCTATTTATATAGGTTGTAGAGAAAAATTATTACCTTGGGCCAACATGCAATTCAAAACTACAAATAATTAAATTCTCTTTTGTTTGGTCGGCTCACCCAAAAAGGTGGGGTACACCAACTTCAAAAATTCATATATCTTAAACTGTAAGGAGTTAGAAGATGCTCCACATATCAACGGAAATGGATTGACGAGGACTATCTCCCTATGATGGCTTTATTTGCAAATTCTTGGTCTAATACCCTTAAATTCTTCAATATGTCCAGGACCTCAAAGACCCCACACATGAGGGTGCCAAAGACCATACCGCCAACTACAAGAGTTTCAAAGTATTCTTCAACATATCAAAGCACGTACGTTGGATCTACCTCCATTTACATCCCAATAGCCATGCAACCACAAATAGGACCATACATCATCATGGTTCAAGACCCAAGGCACCACATGCAAGGGTTTCAAGGACTCTTTCAAAGATATCATATAATATTTAAACAAAATACTTTCCATGGACTTCAAGGGCTTCAACATCATCATGTTCAAGGTCTCCATATCATTAAAAACATATCCAATGGTTCCACTATATACATTCATCGCCATAAGAGTACCAACACCCCAAAAGAGGGGTACAAAGACCTCACGACTAGTTTGAAACACCTTATGGGCTTCATATGCATGATCACAAGGATACTACATGCCAATGACCATATAGCGTACAAGGGACATTAAACCACCATATATGTGGGGTCAGGACCTAAAATTTCAAGGACACCAAGAACCCAATAAGAATGGGATCTAACATACCACCAAAAGTGTGTGGGTTCCAAGACCTAAGTCTCCACTTACAAGAGGATCAAGATCTAAGCTTGTGGACTCAAGGACCCCACAAGAACTTAACAACCTCAAGACCATCCAATGCAAGCAATGGGATTCACCATTAACACATCAAGGACTTTACACACATGAGCCACATAATCCATCCAACAACCAATCAAGAGACCAAAACAAGTACAAGCATAACAAGCAGCAAAAGGAACAGTAACCAAAGATTAACCATGAGTAAGGAACTCGACAATGGACTTAAATGGGACCAAGATACAACTTAGGGGCACTTGACCAAGTCAATGGGTAACCAGGGATTTTGTCTTTGTTCCAAGGCCTCCAAGGGCTTGGACAAGGTCAAAAGGGCTCCTCTGACATAAAAAACCACAAATTAAACACTAACCCTTAGGGGCTCCACAAGGGGCACCAAGGACTCAACAGTTGGAATCAATGACCAGACACAGTTGGCATCAATGACAACTTAATCAACAAAACAGTTTATGGAGTTTAATTGGCAAGGCCAAAAATATAAATTAAAAGTTTTTGAAGGGTTCCCTCTCAAGAAAGGTGAATTACCATTAATGTCAAAGGTTCAAAAAGGCCATATGAACACAGAACAAGGGAAACAAAGCAAGTATGTACCCAAGAGCCATCAAGGTTTTACGTTAAACAACGAAGTCAAACAACTTCAGGGTATACTACATATATTATCTATGTTGCATGGGGACGTGTCCCCCCCAAAATTTCTTGTGTTTCTTGCGTTCCCGCATTTCGGGGACTTTGGAACTCCTCGGAAACATCCCAAATTCACTGGGGACTCTGTTGGAGACTTGGGGACTTCTGAGCCGTACCCTAACCATACCCATGAAAATTGGGGACTTCTCAGGATTGCCCCTCAACCAATTGGGGACTCCTGGACATTCCTCGATCTGCACAATTAAAATTAAAAAGCAACTAAAAAATTAATTTTTTAATTAAAAACATAACCTAGCCCTCCCCTTATTCCTCTAACCCACAACACATGCTCAAAGTTTGAGTTCATGGCTCTGTTACCGCCTAAGTCGTACCTGGTGGATATTTCAAGCGATTCGGCGAAGTGGAACAAGTATACTTGTTCATTCTTCAGAGTTCAGAAGTCCACCAGGCTTTTATTAGGGCCAGTTGTGGTCCCTTTTTCACATGTTCACACCCCCTCGGGGGAATTGTAATAAATGACATAGCATGATGGTTTCTTTTGTAAAAGGCTTGGCCTCCTAAGGATTTGGTCATCTAGGTCATCATCCTTGAGTGTTTTTCCCTCGTCGATTATGTGATGTTTTTTTAAGCGACATATAATTTTCAAGTTTTTCACTCAAAATCCTCCAAAGCTGGGATGGTGAAATTGGTGATTATGCCTTAAAAGGTTTTTAAAGCCTAGGGTCTATGTATTATATCATGCTAGTCATAGTCCCAAAGTTTCGTGGACATACGCTAAGTCTTTCATAGGATTTTTTATTTTTTAAATTTTTAATAAAATTATCGATAAGATGTATTTTAATTGTAAAAGTTTAAAAGGTCATAAAATTGGGCCTAGGGAGCCAATTTGGTCATGGGGATGCTCGTTTTTTGACCCAGAGCCCCACTTAACCCCTAAACCCACTTTTCCTAAGTTTAAAGTGATTATTTATCACTTAAGTGAAATTCTCTCCAGAAAGGGCAAAAAGTGAATAAAAAATTAAAAAAGGGGGAAATATGGAGAAAACACACATCCCTAAATCAATGGGAACTTGTCTCGACATGTTCCAAGTTAACTAAGGATGATGTTGGGGGTAATTGGAGACCAAATCAAGACCAAATTGCCTTGATTCAATCAAATTTACAAGGGGGCGAATTTCTCCTTAGAGGGGCACATTTATCCATGAAAAAACTCACCTCTTGTTGTATACGTGTCACATAAAGAGGGAGGGGTGGCCTACCTTGTGAGAGGTGACGCCTACCACCTCTAGTTCACTCTAGTTCGTCGCCAATCATCTGAAAAAGCTCCAACACTTGGCAAATTCTCCCCCTTTGGGGTTTGCTCTTAGCTTCCTATTTAAGCAGGAAACCGCTATTCATTCAGGAGGGATGATTTGGGCATTGAACCTTTGCTCCTATACTTTGTAATTTGTTATCATTGTGGGATAAAGTGAATGCTTTGGAAGCATACCTGTGTAGGGTATCATGTGTGGATGATCTATTCTCTTTTGTGAGGTATACTTGTATCAATTTCGTTCTTTGTTAGTATATTGTTAAAACCATGCATGGTAGGATAGATGTTGAAAAACTAATCCAAGTTTGTTTACTTGCTTGGCTCTTTATCTTCTTATTTGCAAAGATCAAGAAATTATATGTTTTACTTGTTTGTATGCATATTTTTCTAATCTCTTATGCAAGCATTTCAGGTTATTAATGAGATCTTTGAAGGTTTAGTTCAACTTGTGCAGGTATCTCCTTCAAAGAAGTGGTGGATCTTGGTTGGCTCTCCCACATCTTTGTGTCATCATTGGAAGATATATATCCCTCTTCCTTCCATTGAAAAACTCCATTTCCCAAGCTTCCAAGTGTTGGGGCATTTTTCTTTCCATCACATAGAACTTCAAATTTTTAGTTACTAGTTCTTATTGCATATTTCAATCTCATTGAAATATTGGAAAATATCTTAGCATTCTGATTTACATATGCACATTTAAAGATTCAGATCTGATTATTAAAGTAGTATTTTGCCAGATCTAATCATAAGCAAGTACTAGCTTAACATCTAGATTTTTTCTATCTTTAAAGTACTTGAACTTTTGGTCAAATTTTTTATGTTTTAATATGATTATCTAGCATATTTGATCAAATTTGGTTCTCTCTTTTGCAGCCGAGATCGATTGAACAAAGAGGCACTCTGGCGAATTTTTGAGGATCTAAGTCAAACCGGAGATCCCTCTTCTCATACTTCTCTCATTAGCCATTTCTTTAAGGCCATGAATTGTAAAAACTTGTGTTTCCTATTCTACAAAGTAGCACAAGTGTTTTCTATTTCTAAATCATTGTAAAAAAGAGAAGCAAGTGGGCATCCAAGTGCCCACATCCCATCCCCACAGGGTGGATTCGCACTATAAACGTTTTTCATTTTTTTTCCAGTTTTCTTTAATTTTTTCAATTTCTTTTAAGTTTATTAAGTAAAATTAATCAATCCAGCTGTGTTCCCGGTAACGAGAATATCGGCATTGAGATTTAAAAAGTCACACTTAGTTCTTAAAAACTTAAAATTTACAAGACTTCCTTCCCTGTATGCTCTTGTGACCATTGCAGGCCTTTGGCTGGATCGGTGGGACAATCAGAAAGGGATTGAAGTGACTAGTAATTAGTGGAATACTTCAATAAATCCCTATAAGTGAAAATCCAACACTTCATTCTATTTCGCCAAGGTCGTGGGGAAATTTTGCAAGTGAAGCGGGAACCACTAGAAAGTGACCGTGGGGCACCGTTAGGCTACACCCTCGTTTGGTGTAGTGTTGAACACAGCCATGCGACTCCATCTAGCCCACATGTCACTGTGAGAGCCACTCCTTGGTAAATCTGGATATATTCCTCGTACCCTCGGGTATATCTCGAATGCCATCTCCCCATAATAATAAAGATCATTACCACATCTATGATAAAATTTACCAAGAATTGACCCTGTTACCACCTAAGTTGTACTTAGTGGTTTTTTATCAAGTGAGCCTGGTGAACTGGACAAGGATAACTTGTTCGGACTTAAAAAGACCTTTGGAAGTACTTCTGGGAAGTGCTTGTTGTACTATATCACATGTTCATACTCC